>CM063502.1:7390094-7990094 GCA_032207245.1 Pardosa pseudoannulata | reverse complement strand
TTTCGTAAACAATCCCAAAATGTCCTTCCATTTGTGTCAGTTGTCTCTATTAGGGAAGGAGAAACTTTTCCGAATAGAATAAATAATGTTTTAGAATATGAAGAGTTCGTTCCTTCATATACGTACATTCTCAGAATTTAGAAATGGTAGAATGTAAAATAAAATAAATACCTCATTTTAAACCTCGTAAAAGCCCTGGAAATATAGTGTTGTATATGTGTGTATGCATGTTACGTATATATTGACTCGTGACGCATCGGTTACTACATTATATAAACAATTAGAGATGTTAATATTTACAAGCCGCTTCAATCGTACTTCTGCAGTCAAATTTCTAGTGAACATAATTTAGAAGGAAAAGGTCGCAAAAGAAAAGGAGAATTGAAACGTACACCAAGAAATTTTTGGAAGGAAATGACAAACATCTTTAAATTCAATGAGTTGACAAAGTCAGGAATGATCACTTTGTGTAGCATGTATTTTGTTCTTTTTATCATTTGTTAAAAAATGGAGTTCGAAAGCAATATCAGAGTGGTGAAGTAGTGGGTATGCTTAATTTGTTGGTCTTGATCACGGAGGCTTTGTAGAGGGAAATATTTTCTATTCAGTTGAATATAAACTGTGGACATCATTAAATAAGAGGAATGGTTTCCTTAATACTTGTCAAATAGCAGGAGTGTCGGAGAAGCAATTTAATAATTGAGATTGCGATTGAAGGTAAAGAATTTTTAAAGAAATGTTGGTACACGGATCTGTTATGAACTTTAAACGAAGTGACATTTTTTGTATGCGTGCGTGCGATTTGCTGTTGTGGATCTCGCCTCATTCGATCTGCAGCCACTTAAAAGCCACCATCGTCCCCTTAACTGGGTTAGCGCTCTCCAACCGCCTCCCAAATCAAATAATTTAATACGGGAGGTAGGATTGCCCCCTCCCCTCTCTCACCAAGGATTGAAATTTCTTTGGGGGAGCTGCTGATGCCCAGCACCATTTCAATGAAAATGGAATGCAAATACTCTCCGCGTCGTTGCCATTGGATTATTCTTCGAACTAAAAATTAATCGTTCTTCCCTGTGTTGATGAAAAGGTAAAACTTCTTTGTTTCACCATCTTTTGGAATGGATTTTCTTATACTTTCTTGTGTTAATACAAATCTTTTCTTCATCGTCGTTTCTTTAGCTGTAACTTAATTGTTTTGTGTATATATCATAAAGTCGCCTTGATATACGTACCTACACCTCGATTTGTTCACTATTTTTATTGTTTCTAGAATATAAAATTAGTAACCTGTTTAGTATTTCTGCCAATTTTATTATTTTATAAACATTCTTCTTGTAAATAAATATTATTGAAAAGAAAACAAATGTGACATAATAACCTAAAGATATTTATTTTATTTAGCCATCTTTGTGAGGCTTTACTAGAAAATATATCGTAACTATAGGAGTTTATATATCGTATCTATAGATGCCAAATAATTTGACACAAGCCTTGAAAGTAATAGTTAATAAGGAAGTGTATGGGAGAGTCTTCCCCCACTATTTTTGGATCGAGATCAAAGATGAATTTGTCCAATTTAGAAACGACACTTCATTTTTCTAGTCAGATAACACGAGGATTTCTAAGTAGAAAAAAAAATACTTCATTATGGATTTAAAGATGAAACACTCCAAACTAACAATTCAAATAACAACTCTTATTTTACAACAAATTTTTTTAATGAGAAACAAAATTGAAATTAGCGGCAACAAAGACAGGGTTGAAAATTTAAAAATAATTTAATAACTTAAAAGTATTTCTATTTATTCGCTTTTTTATAAAGTTCCAATAGAGTTCAATTTTTTTTTTATTTTTCAATCCCTTTTCTAAACAAAATCACATCTGTCAAAAATTATGCTTATAGTAAACAAATCTTAAATATGTTTATGAATAGTAAAAGAAAAATTTTTTTAATACTTATTGCGGGAATATAAATAATAAGCAACCAGTTACATATTTATTTCTCTTTGAAAGGAAATCGTTTAATGTTAACTATTTCATAAAACGTGGTAATAATTCCAAAATAATTAAAACAAAAATGATTTTGATAGTATTTGAAGTAAAATGTGCTCCATATATATTACTCAAATACTTCTATAATAAAGTGTTTGAATTTTTTTTAAGAAATGTACTCTAAATTATCTTTCAATATCATGTTAATGCCATCTTTTTAAATCGAAATAATAACAAAAATTTTGGTTTGGTATGGTCTAATCCGAGTGTTAACATTTCTCGTAAATTGTATCCAGATGTTGCTGTCTTCCATTAAGACAAAGGAAATGGTAACAAAGAAAATGGAGAGACAGGCCGGAGGATGACAGATTTGGTGAAAACAGTGTCAACACCAAATCAACTAAGCAAACAGTTCTACAACTAGGCTTGTGGACGATATACTCTCGCCAAAGTCAACTTTCGAACGACATAAGGTTACACTTTCAAAACATTTTTTCCTAATATTTCATTCATTGTATTGAAATTGTGATGTGATCAGGTCTAATATCAATTATCTAAATTGGGTGTTAATATTTTAAATGCATTTTTATTTATTAAAATATACATTAAACATATTTTAAGTATTTTTTCGTCATATTGTTAGTAATTTACATTTTTTCAAGCAGTAATTTAGCTAATATTTATATAGCATCGTATTCTAAACGATAATATCAATATGAAAGTAAAATAAGCGTGACATTATTTTTGGAAATGAAAAGTTGCAATCGGAAAATAATCCAATTCATTACGCTCTTCCATATCTATTTCATTCCATTTAACTGAAATGAGGTTTGCAATAGTGTGTTCGAAGCAGTAAGCTGATTAACGACGACTCGAAAGCTATTTCAGTTCAACAATTGTTTTGAATCGATCTCATGAGCTGTATATTATTTTCATGTTTCATCTTTCTCGATTAACAAATAATATACTTCTTATGGTTGTCCTATCGTATATAATTTAAAAATATCAATTGATTAGATTTTTAGAAAAATGACATCGAACATTTTCAAAACAATTAAATTATATTCCTAATTCTACATATCTTTCTATTTAATTCTACTTATTTAATTTATCGAATTCTATATAATTGTACACATTCTTATATAAAATGATGATATAATGACAGAAAATTTTCCGATTTCTTTTTATTGTACACATATTTATTTTAATGAGTTTTTTCGCTTTTAGTAAATAAATGGATTTTGTTTAAAATAAACAGGAACTAATGTTTAAAAATCTGAGCTTATGATGTACGAAAGAAAATATCTTAACAGCATGGAATAAAGCTGCAGCAAATTTCTAAGAATAAATGAGAAAGAGATCTATCTGTATGTGTGTCTTGAATCTGAAAAAAGGAATAAAATGCCTTAGAAATAGGAATAAAATAGTTTAATATGGAGGAAATGAGGCTTTAAGAAATATGGCTTACGAAGGTGAATGACTAATGCACTGGAACTGAAATCGGGTGAACTACTTTGTTAACACGGACCTTTACCTAGAGCTACAATTCGAAGTAGTGAAATCTGAAACTCAAATTGTTCCAGAAACACAATAAGATTTATTTCGAGTGTCCACTCCATTGAAAAAAGGATGTGTTTCAAATTGGTACTTTTTGCGTTCAACAATCGTGTATGTTTCTCCAGATGAAGGATTTCTAACACATATTAGAAGAGGTAATTCCAAGATTGTCTATTTCTCTACAAAATAATCTTCTACATCCCAGATGGTCACATAAGAATTCATATTTCTAACGAATTCCTTTTATTTGGAGACAACTACTTTGTGGATTTCAAGGCATTTTTCTTCAAATTTAGAACAAAATTAGTTAAATTCGAAACAACCTAATTAGCTCGAACCATTTTTATAAGATGGAATATATTTCGACAGTGAAAATGCAACCAACTACTTTTGTGGATTTCACCAAATACACATAGCTTGCTTTAAAACATTCCAATTTGATGTATGTTGGATCATGTCATGTTAGAATAACTGCTTTAATACGAAAACTATGTTGATCTTCTCTGAAATTGTGTTATTTGTAAGTTGTCAAACTTATATTCACAAGACTCGAACTACTATGATGTTCAAAGGAGTTTTGCATTAAAATTAAGAAAATATTCTGTTATTCTGTTACGGAAGATGGAGTCTGAAATTATGTTGGTGTCAAACATTTAAGATGGTGTAATGTTTCCTACTGTGATCATCTCTGAAATATTTGTCATTGTTATTGAAGACGAATCTCGAAATCTACTGTTTGCAATTTTTAAACGGAAGATACCACTCGAATCATTGGGATCATCTCCAGTTTTCTGTTTAGATTTGGTACATTGTATGAGGTAAGCAATATTCTTTGCCTGTGTTATTTTGTAAAGTAAAGAAATACGTGTTGAGTAACTGCATATACCTGATTGACTCTACAAATGAATACTAACCAAAATAGCTACTTTTTATAGATTTCTCAAAAATTATTTATTTCTCACTCAAATATTAATGATGTCCTTTATATCAGTATTACAGAAATAATAGTTGTCATTTTAAAAGAAAAAGATTTGAGAATATATATTTATTGAAATTGCAAAAGCATTTGTGTTTGGAATGCAGATAGAAGATTAAAGAAATAGTATCCAAGTATTTTCCAAATCACCGAGAAATAAAATCCATATAATGTTATACTAACTTAAACTTAACTAGTCAAATTTAACTACTTAACTTAGTCAAACTTAATAATCACACACAAAATAAATAAAACCATATGTGTGTTTCGAGTAATAGTAAATTTTCTAATATAACTTTCGACCTATTCTAAATTTTCTTTTGAGTTTCACTTTGGAATGCTGAAACATAATCTTTTGTTCGATGATATCATTTATAATTAACTGTTTCCCATTGATAAACTTGTTCCGCAAGAGTTCACTAAACACAGATTCAACAGATTACCATCTGGTAATTACTAGCAAATCTTTTTATAATAACTATCAATATTCTAAAAGAAATGTTCATCCTATAATGCTAATGAACATAATTTTCAAATAGTAGGTCATATGTATTGTGCAGCAGAATACTAAAAAAAAGTTCTTTGTTATTTTATTCCCATAGGAAACATTCTTTTAAATGTTTTAGATATTTCTTTTTAACGAAGCGCTTATTTTTCGAAATAGACATGAATCGAATTTGAGGTGTAACTAAGCTAAAATACAAAGTTTCAGCACTGATATCCAATAATTCTGAAATTTAGGATTTAGCCAAACTTTGAATGTCCCTGTAGTCGAAATTAGAGTCGTTTTTCGATTATTTTCAGTTCAGAATAATTTATCCAAGTGAAATTTGCGATATCATTACTGTCTCTACCAACATGTTAGTTCTATTTTCTTCCCAATTCTTTAGTGTCACGAAGATATTGTAGTAATTTTGAAATCTGACAAGTTTTTTCATAATTATCAGAAATTGAACCTGGCTTTCTTATTTTATATATTTCTTTATTAGGCAAAATAATTCAATGTAGGCAGGAGCATATCAACAGACGTGTATAAGCACTTTGACACATCAGTTGGTGCAAAGGTAACATAAAAAATTTATAATTTAGATCAAGAGACAAAAGATTTCCGAAAACTAAATTTCAAAACAATAACATACAGAAATGAAATTTTTTTCCGAAATGCATTTTTTGGGGCATTACGAATACAAGTTCTAACAAGACACATAAAATAGTTTTTTGTTTTGTTCAATGATTTTATCTCTACCAAATTTTGAAAGGTTAAATGAAATGGAAAAGTGTTCATTTCCCAAATAATTTAAAGGCTCCAATGCATTGACTTAATTTTTCCATTCCCCATTCTAATGTGTGTATGGACAAAACTTTTGATTCTATCTTTATTCTGCAATGAAATATTTCATTTGCGCTGTCAAGGCTGTGTATGTCATTTTGACAAGTTATATCTATTCTTGAACAAAAATCCTCTTTTCAAACTGTAATCTGCGCTTTTTGTATCAAGTGGATTGCTATTTTATACCAAAACAATGTTCCATCTGCCATTCGAAATCAAATTATTTTAAAATCGTTCGGGTAAGAACTTTTTTTTTTTTATTGAAGATTCACTTTCCAAGTTTTACACTATTAGAAATCGAATCACTGGACTTTATTAACACAAACAACGCATTTTATTAGTTTTACATATATTTTGTAACACGTAGATATATGCATGTATACGATAAAACGATAAAAATTAAAAATAAAGTTGGAATCCATTTTACTCCCGGCGTCAATGTCGGATGCGTGCCGCAGGAGGTCAGGCGGTCGGTTACCGTCGCCGTCTCGGCAGACCTACGTGATTTCCTCTCAGCATACAGCAATTCCAGATATTGTCAATATTATATTTACACCCAAAAATGAAAATTTCACAGAAAAATATTACCAATTTTAAATTGAAACTCACTTGGATATTGTTTCATCATCTATTTATTTATTTATTAAGGATAAAATTTTAAAAAATGTATGTCTAAATTCTGAAGATTTGTTTTGTTACTTATCGTATATTCCAGTATCATTTATTATGTTTGAGTGTAATCTTAATAGTAAAATCTTAAAAGTAAATTTAGACATTATAAATTTAAGAATTATTAGTTCTGATACTATTTTAAAATGTTCAAGAAAATGAAGATATTTTTCTAATTTTGAGTCCTTTAACATTGTAGAGTCCAACTTTTCACGTATTTTAAAAATGAATGATATATATGACGAGAAAAACTGAAATTGCATTCAGTATGTTAATTTTTCCGTTTTAAAAATCTTTAAAGTCAAAACTTTCTGCATTTCTAGTTTTTCAAAAATTATTTCTGCTAACATTTATTCAATATTCGAAGACGAATACATTTAATTTCTGTTAAAAAAACAGCATGAAATTTCAAATCGATCAAATTCTAGTTGAATTATTTAAAAATGGTATGGAAATTAATTTCTTTCTTATATTTGTTAGTTTTTCTTACTCGGAAGATCTGCTGGGAGGGAAAAAAAAATCCTTATTTTCTTCTTTGTTTCAAGATTTCTGTCAAGAGTTATTTGTACATAATTTAATATTTATATTTTTCATATATTTATAGCCTAAATTTACAATAAAAAATTCGTAAAATCTTATTTAAGTTACCTTAATACTATATGGTAATTAAAAAAAAGATGATTAGACAGTTAAGTTTAATTACAAATAATATGTATTAAACTAATTTGAACTCAAAAAAAGATTTTGATGAAAATTAGGTGTTTTTTATGAACGCTGCACACTAAACTTTAAAACTAGTAATGTCCAAAGAAAAATCCTGTTTATCTACGGCTATGAAAATCGAGAAAAATATTTGCCTCTTCTTTTCGTACATTTAGTTTTGGCGATTGAGCCCACATTGAAGGAATCCACATTATTTTAAATTAAATGGAATATTATAACACCAGTATCTCTTAAAATGAGAAAATGCATACCAAATATCTAAATACATATATTCTAAAAGCAATCTCAATCCATGTTTTTCTAGCCAATCAAATTCCCCTTATTATCACCAGTTTAGGATGAAATCCTACCTGCAGATAGAACAGAGCTAAACTCAATTCTGCTGTAAAATGAACTTTTTGAAATCGAAATTTCTCCGAAATCAGTAGATGCTTGCCACTGTCATATAGTTTGTTGTTTTATTACTTTTGAATTGTCGGTAACCCTAGCTAATCTCCAATGAGAGTAAACATGATGTTATGACTAGGAACAAGTCATAATAAAGTATTTAATTAGGATTACAGAGCATATGCATAACAAATTTCGACCTGTATCGGGAATTTGTACTGCACAAAATGGGGATTTTGTTAAGCGATCCTTTCGTTCCTAGTTTAGGATTTTTGACTGCCATAGCAAATGCTTGCTGTTGGTATGCAATCAAATCTGTGATTTCAAACAGGTAGAGAGAAAATGGATTGTTATTTCGAATGCAGATAAATTAATAACCCTAATATGTAATTTGTGTAATGCAATAGATTGTTAAAATGCATTTAACCGTAAAAGCATAATGTATGTTTATATTTTAACTTATAAATTGGTTAAATTGACAGACACAACTTGATTTTTTGTTTCATCTTACAGTTTTTGAAGATTTTATTCTATTTATTATGTTAAATAGAGTCTAAAATCGGAGCAAAAGGAATCGTGGTCAATATTGGTATAATTGATTTATGGACTATTATCGCTTTAGAATTCAAGCCAATTTAGATAAAATTCAAAATGCATCGTGAATATGGTACGATATTGGTCTTATTTAAGTTCTATAAATGTGTCTTTTTCGTTGTAAATAATCAATTCATCATGTGACTCCCTATAAGCTTTAGAGTCAAATTATTTCATTATAATGCCGAATTCCTGCGAACTTGCTTGTGCAGAAAAACTGTTGACCGTAGAGCTCGAAATCAAACCACTAGAAACTGTAACAGCAACACGTGACTGTTTTGTAAAAAGAGTCATCCGAATATAAATATTTCGGTGCTGGGTAAAAGCTCATTTAACCAATAATTTTGGCGTTTGTTGATGTTGTCTTCTGAAATATTCTGTTGTTTTGGAGCATTACTTCAAGAGTCGAAGAAAATGGATTGAGTAGAACAGAGATGACCATTTTTCAAACCGATTCATAGAGATGACAACGCTTTATTCAAATATCCCCTCAGCTATGTATAGAATGAGCAATAACTTTTTAATATTTATAATCGAATTGTGGTTTATTATATCCTACAAACACTAGAGTCTTTCGTCTTTAAAAGGCCTTCATATATGGCGGACGTGCTGTCACCCAAATGTCAAAGTGTTCCGTGGAGTCATCCATTTTCTTCAATTCCGAGTTTCCCCGCTAATTCGAGTTTCGGTATAAGTAAAACTGTTTCACTTTTCTCAAATATGCGAGTTAAGTTATCCGAGTACGTTTACGTCTCGAGTCAAATAAAAAAAATTATTGCTTTATTTAAAAAGATTATTCTTTTAGCTATCTAAAATCTAATCAGGTTTTGTCTGCACGTTCTGATTATTTTTACGTTAACTGATAAACCGTGAGCTGATGTAAAATAAAACTTTAAATGTTGTCCAAAATTTTTATATAATTTAAAAAAAAAGTAATGAAATATTAAAATATTTTTCGTGAGATAAGAAATCTTAAGTATCGAAAATTGTACCTTTTGCTTAAAAATTAAAAACTATATATACACAAAATTTGTAATACATTACATCCTCAACAAAAGACGCACTTATTAAAAAGCCTTAATATTGAGTATTTAGCTTGTTTTTCATAAATGGGTGCCAAAAGTAGTTGGCTGCAAGCAATGTTGGATATCAGTTTTTTTTATTTCTAATATTTAATACCTTTTCTTACAAATATTTTCATAATGTGAATATGTAATGTTGTTGAATGAAACATGTATGACATTAAAATCTATTAAAAATAGTTTTTTGATTAAAATGAGAATGTATTTGATAAAAATTGAATTGTACAACAATATTCTTAAAAAATGCCAATCGTTTTTACTTCTTTTTATCTTTAGAATTTGGCACAATTTTAAAACTAGGCATCGATTTTTACTTACATTAAATAACACAATTATTTCAAGTTCTACAATGCTTTAGCGACTGTTTTTCCGGTATAAAATCTTCTGTAACTTGAGAAAATACTTTGCGTTTTTAGAAAAACATACCAAGAAGCGAATTAATTGGCTAAAATTTATTATAAGAAATACATGCACATGGAACATTTTGAAATTCAGTAGAGGAATTATCAAACTGAAAAATATTTTTTTTAAGTTAAAGATAAGGGTGTATGACAAAAGAACAGGCTTTCGTACAGAAAAATAATCCAGTAATTCAAAAATGGGTTTGGATAATGAAATCTATACCTAACTTCAATTTTCAGAACAAAGGAATTCGTCCAAAAAATGAAACATTTTTTTTTTGTTCTGAAAATATCAAATTACGTATACGCTTCACTATCAAAAGTCGTTTTTTAAATAACTATTGTTTGAAAGCTTTTTGTGATGCATCTATTATTTTAAATTTTTGAAAATATTTTCCAGTTTTACGATTTTTTGTACCGAATTAGTCATTTCAAAATGCTCCCATTACTTTTATGTATTTCTTACTGAAAATTTTGGAATTTATTTGGACTTTTAAACATAAATTTAGACCATTTTTGTATTGAATTAGGAATTTTCAAAGGCGCAATACTTTCATGTATTTCTTAGTCAAGATTTTGGAGATTTCCTATTAATGCATGTCATTAAACTGGGTATGGTTTTGAAAATCGCAATGCATTTTCTAGAGTTACAGAGGATTTAATACCTTTAAACGGAGAAAACAGTTGACAAAACATCAAATAATTGTGTTATATAAATAAGATTCAAAGAAAGCGAAAATCGAAAGCCCGTTTTATATCTATATAAATTCTAAATAATATATGAAAATATAAAAGCATTTGGTTAATATGCTGTGTGCTAGGATGGAATATTGTTGGACATTTTATCAAATAGTCACGTACCTCAACAAAAATTTGTTTTCTTCTAGATTTTTGTATTTGATGTGTCTCAGGCAACAACATTATTTATTTTCCTTATAAAAATAACGTTAAAAATGAAAAATTGAATTTGAAATGCGTTCTATTCAATGGATGTTCAAATAATTCTCCGATGCCATCTCTTTCTAATAACACTTCGAAATGAGCTGGAATCCTTCATCTAGGGAGGAAAAAAAATCGCTTCGAAAGTTTCCAACTTTTGAACTTAAAATTAAATAATTAGTAAAATACAAATCAATCTCCTATCAGCGTCGGTAAAATGAGATGAAATTTGAAAGAATTTCAAATGCTCTCTTATCCATTGCACTATATCATTATGTTGAGAATGACGGAGGAGATAATCATTATTAGGCTGCTTGAAAAAAGGGTTAGGAAATAGACATACGTTTTTATTTGTTCGTCAGACAAGTTGGTCAATGCCATTCAGTGACCTTAGGAATAAGATCTCATTAGAAATGAGTCATTCTGTAATAAAAAGGTTCTTTCAATCAAATTTATTAATTGTAAATATTAACTATTAAAATAATACTTCTTTATAAATGGAGATCATCTCTTTAGATGAATAAGAAAAAATGAATTACTCAGTTGTGGAGTTTTTCCAATTGAAAACCCAAAATTGAACAGACATTGGTTAACATATAACAGGGATGGAATGAGAAGAAACGGCATTTTCAAAATGATGAGGAAAAAATGTTTTATCCTGTTAAAGAGTCATTCAAAAAATATTCCTTTTTTTTAGACTGCTGACAAATTCTAACACTGCCGCATAATGATAAACATCCAAAATAAGTTTTAAGTCAGTACGTAAACATTTTAATTCCATATAAAAAAAAAGCATATATACGAGGTCTGAAAGTTGAAGAATATTAATGAGTTACTAAACGCCTTAACTGTCCGTGTCATTTCCACTATTAGCTCTTCTAAGTACAAAACTTTTATGCAAATGGCGGCATACATGAAAAAACACGAGAGAACGAGAGACACGAGAGAACTGAACTGGCTCTTCTGATGTCTCCGAGTTCCTTGACTAAAAAGCGGATCGAAAGCAATCAATAAAGCTGTGGTCGGTGGCAGTCTCTGATGGAATAAAGACTTTTCGCAACCATTCGTGATCTAAACACATGCTCTGTTAAGATGTCCATTGCTTCGAAGGTGGATCTGCTTGTTCTACTTTCTTTATGGCACTCGACCTTTTGGATCGACTGCTACCCGATTATCCCAAAACGCTTCGAGATCAAATTCATTCGCCAAATGTTGAATAGCTTAAGTATTGCTTCGGTGATCAGGAGTCTAATTTGAACCCTTTAATGTTTTAAAACCTAATATTTTAATGTATACAAACACGATGAATTCATCCATTTGCATCAAAGATGACAATTTCATTTTATTTCATTTGTAAAATATGTTTCATTTTGTCTCTGCGTTCACCAGAAGTCAATAATGGAAATAAAAATTCTTTCACTTTTATGCATACATTCTCTTTTATGTATTCTAAATCTAACATTAACGTTTTTTGTAAAATATTTAAAATAATGGTTCTTCCTATATTGTTTATTGACGTCGCAGTTTCCAATTTTGAAGTGCCTTTTATACTATTTCAGAGAGGGTAATTGAAAATGCTATCATTGCATGAAAAATGGCAGATAATTTGACTTGTAATTCTTTGCTATCATCAAAATATTTTCTAAATATTGACATATCTTGAAATATTTCATTTTGCTCATAATGACACTTCATTTAGGTCTCAAATAATAAAATGGACAGAAACATATGGTTTATTACTTTTATTTATATAAACTGAATCATTTTCATTGTAATACTTTCGAAGTTTTTTATTCCTTTTCCAAAATCATATATGAAATTTGTAACGGTAATCCCTGATTAATGTTAAATTTCCTTTGAATGACTAGAATGGGGTAAGAATTTCCACTTCGACTAACCCTGTCCCCCTTCTAACAACTTCGAATGAGTATAGAAGCTCAAAAATGTGTAAGTTGTAAGGACTAATCGAAATCGAATTCGTTGAAAGCGGATTTCGAATCGAGTCAACAAGAGCCAGAGGTAATGTTTTATTCATTAGTAATGCTGAAATCGAGATATTCATTACGGAATTGAGACCAAAGTGAGCCGAAAAGGGAACACGAAATGCTTTGACTCGGAATGTATACACTTTTGCATTACAGCTTATTAGATATTGTGGAAGGAAACAAAGAGGGATTTCTTCATTAATCACTTTTCATCTAGAAGTCAAAATGAATATTGTGTGGATTAAGATATTAGAAATATTTATAGAATAACTGCAACTAATGTCCTTTTATTCTATGTTCAAAATACTGTTCTCTTTTCGACGCTATTTGGAACATTCAGAATTCAAATTTTTATGAAAGTTTCTTCCTTAACAAATTGTCTATAATATCATGCATTGGATTTATGTTTTTAAAGAACCTTTGTTCTTTTGAAAATATATTTCGATTTTCAAACACGGCTAATAGTTTAACATTTTAAACTTCTCATTGGGGAGTAAGGAATAGTTTAAAAACTACTTGGAAGTTTCAAGTAAATTTTTATGTAGGAAAATTCAATCTTGTATAAAATTGTTACTTCCTGTGAAAAAACTAAAATGGGGTAGAAAAGAGTTTGATTTCTTTTCTACGCTCAAAAGATGGAGGGAACTTCATTTCAGATTAAGAATAAATCAAAAATTTATCCTTAATAATAACAACATTAGATTTTTCATATTTAAAGAGAAAATTAAGGATTAAATATTGCAACAAAATACTGGACATCAGAATTTTCTGAAAATCTATTCAGGTTTTTCATTTTTCAACAGAAATTGGTCATTAAACAATAACTCTCGACGAGAAAAAAATTAGACAAAAACATGAAAATATTAAGGATTTTGTTTTCATTCTTTTCAAATTCACTGCTTAGCTTTAAAAGAATATAAAACATTTACTTTCATCCCCATGTAGGTCATAGAAATAAGGAAAAGCAGAAAGAAACTAATGTCATATAAGAGTTAAAAGAGGATTGGATTGGATACTCACCCATGGTACTAACATAGGAAATTTCATAGGAGAAATCATTGAACACTCAGCTGCCCATAGAGGTGTTCTCATTCGTACATTTGTCTTCTCCAAAATCCATAGATAATTACTCAATTTATAGAAGGATCGTGGATTAAACCAGCTTCAAGTTATTTCAGTAAATCATACAAAATTTAAAGAAATCATGTCATACTGCTTAAATATTACATTATATTTAATTCATAGTAAAAGTCCTGCCATCTACATAAATATTAAATATATTTTAAAGTAAGAAACGTAATTAAGCATATTTATAATAATTTATAAATAAACTAAATTATTTATTTCCACTTCTTTTAACTAAATATTAAATGTAAGAAATTTTTAAGCTATATAATAAAACTCTTTGGCACAACAACCCCTAGAACACCAGAGTCTACTATGCTTGGGATGCGAAGAATATGTTCCGGTTAGGTGGTCAACACCCAGTGTTTAGTTCCCAATCATGCTTGGTCCTCAGTTTATCTACCCACTGAATGGATGAAGGTTGGGTCGGCCTTGCCCAGCCGAACCTGTGTCGGGGGACTAGGCTTCTACGTAATAAAACTATTACAGCCTATTTAACACACATATAACTTTTTTGAAGAGATGAATAGGTAGGGAGTTGCCAATAAATAGTATCCGCACGAATGTTTGTAGTCGTTGTGCGGAATTAGTTAGCTTTCATCTTTGGTGACTATGCTTGAGTCGGAATTGAAGAATGATACTACAAAGACCGAGTCTATGCATCTTTG
Organism: Pardosa pseudoannulata; assembly: GCA_032207245.1. Classification (NCBI taxonomy): domain Eukaryota; kingdom Metazoa; phylum Arthropoda; class Arachnida; order Araneae; family Lycosidae; genus Pardosa; species Pardosa pseudoannulata. Next base: position 7,975,666 of record CM063502.1, on the reverse strand, counting down.
ATGACTATGCTTACATCGGAATTTAAGAATGATAGACTGCTGAGTCATAAAGTATACAAGTAATAAAATTCTGATGGAGATGCTTCCTTTTATATCATATACCTTTTAATATTTTGCAAGATGCGTCATCACACATTCTCTTCAACAATCAAAATAGTTTTCGTTTCTCAAAGTAAGCACTAAGTATGTCGGCTTAGACCCGAAGCGTTAATAATTCTTTGTATTGAGGGATTCCATTATTTAGATATTTTATTCTAAACTGAATTTTTTATACCATTTCAATACTTTCTTTACTCTGCACTAGACAGTAATAAACAGCAAAAATTAAAAATTATTCTCCCCAATCAGAATATTTTTGTCTCCTAAAAATGGACATTGTTTCAAAGCATTGCTACAATGCATATGAATGCATTATTGCAAATCGCTAGCAGTAATATTAGAATTTTACGTTATATAGAGTTCGGATTCCAATTGTCCTCAACCCCAAAATTTCCTCCAATCGCTTTAAAGTTATGCCTCACATCGTTTGACTGAAATTTTTTGTTATGCAAACTAAAATCCAAAGGGAATTTGGTACAATTCTCAAAAGAAAAATTTTCATCATTTTAGGGCTTACCATTTTTGAATGAGGCTCTGAAACTGTTAAAAGGAAAATTTGCGTTATATAGAGAGTAAATGTCAAAAGGGGAGGGGCACAACATTGGAACTGTTTTAAATAAATATTCTTGACTTTCTACGGTTAATTAATTTGAAATTATGCGAGATACGTACAGATATTAAGAGGAAAGTAGTCACAACTTGTACAAGAATGGTAAAAAAAAGGATAATTCAATTCAAGTTTCCTTGGATGTACATACAGCAACTTGTTAAAATCCAGTCATGGTGAAAATGAGGGATTTTGAAATTTGAACACTCCGGTTTTTTGGGATTACCAATTTACTTTTAGTTTTTACAAGGCTGCAAAAATCTAACGAAAGCACCAAAAGTTCGTTTAAGGAATAGAGTTAAAAACTTTTTAGCTTGATACATAATTCAAAACATGGACTTTAAATTTCAATATGTTCAGAATCTTATTGAGTTTTGACAAAGAGAAGTTTCCTTTAAAAGATTTTAATCCATAAAATCAGCCCCTTAATAAAGCCATATTCCTCCCTTCTTGCCAAACGAAGGCTGAATGGTAACTGCGTAGTTTGAATCCCGCTGCTGGCATGGATGTTCGTAATTGGCTTTAATCCATAGGTCCCGGTCTCATTAGCAAAGCAGTAGACCGTAGCACTTTAAATGAGTCCTGCTTCGCATTTGTGTGTTTTGGGCACATATGGCACGCAACAGGTCCATATTCACTTCCATTTACTGAAAACAACATAGAGTAAGAGCTATTATGAAGAACTGAATCACCATCAAAATCCTTTGAGTTTTCTTTGGGAAGTACATGAACAAGTTCAAAGCCAAACTAAATTGTAAATTATTTGTATTTTTTTCTATTTTAATATGGGAGAATGAAAGCAGCTCTATCCATTCAGACCATTGGATTTCGAAACACGGCCGACTAAAAAAAATGAAACTCTTCTATACTCTACAAGTTTGAAATAAATGTCACTTAAAATGTTTACAATAACTCTCTCATTGGGGACAAAGATAATGTCGATTATTGGATGATTTGTAAAAGAAATACAACACTGAAAATAATAAACCGTAATTTCACTAATCATCCCTGGAACAGGATCTTCAAAAATGTCAATTAGGAGCTAGAAACAAAATTATGGAAATCTGCAATTTATACACATTTCCAATAATATAAGCTGATTAAATTCACATTACGGATTCAAACCATTTAAAAATTTTTAATTTAATACTCTGTTGTTTTAAGCATTCGTGATGAAAATTAGGTGTTATTATTTAAAAATACTCTTACTTTTAAATTTTTCAAACTTATCCACGCTATTGTGATCCCCTTTAAAGTATATTTCAAGATAAAACTACCTCCAGATGTTCATTTCCATTATTTATTAACTGACAGGTAAATCATCTTGATAGGAAGATATTGTTTAAAGGGGGGGAAATGCTTAAGGAAGAAATAGACGAGACCGCCCAACAGAAGTTAAAGGTTAATATAACGCAGCGGGGAAATCTATTTTTGCTATTCAACTTCGTATTGTCGTGAGAAGAAAAACCGAAAAAATATGATTCAAATAGAATTTTTTTTTAAATTTAGAATACCAACTTTATGCAAATCATTTCATCCATTAAGCTTTTATTAGATAAATTTTGCTATGTAGTATTGTGGATCGAACCTACTGTCATCTACTTGAACGAAATATAAAATTCCAAAGAGGGGAAATCTGAATATTCAAGTTAATATATATGAAAATCATAATAGTATCAAGTGAAATAATGTCACTCGCCAAATACTGCACATAATTTATTGAAATAGTCTGTCCAAACAAGTTACTCTCAACTTGGTTTCCCCATTCATGTGGATGAATCCATACAAATATGAAAACAGGTATCCATTTCCTTTCGATCGGAAGCCATTTTGGCAATTATTTGCAAGTGTCTTAAATGAAACGCTTGCGCTTTCATAATTTGTTCGTGCGACGGCGGACTCGATTAAGGCGCTGCCGATCAATACTGCAGAGAATCAATTAGGCGTTTGGCGCCTGTCGGAAGGGTAATTGAGCGTGCCTCGCCAACAAACGCCTCAAATGAGGACGCGGGCCTTTTTTGTTGACACGCAGCAACATGTTGCTGGATCCACCCAGCGCGTATCAAACGGATATTATATTAAACATCGATTTTCATCCTGTGGAACTTCCAAATAATAATTACGAGACTTGAGAATTGTTATCGACCCACCTCCCAAGTTGGAGAAACATTATCAATTAAAGCAATATTAGAATGTCATTTGAACAGAGCGAATTCTTACTTGGGATCTTTTATTGATCGAGGAAAATAGCAATTTTATCTATTATAAGAGCTTTTTATACATTCTTTTCTTTTTCTTCAGTAGAGCAATTGCCCATACTAATCCAGACACTAGACATGGCATGGTTGTAACTGGGCTTAAAGACTATGGTGGTATGCTCACTAATAGGAACATGTTCCTGATATAATATGGCCAATGTCTACCAACAAGTGGGCCTCTTAGATATCCCTCGATGCATAAAACCACCAGACTCAGTAATTACAAAGTATACCTTCTATGAAAATTTTTGAATTTCTGAAGAGTTTAGCAAGTCATGTTATACAACTAAAGATCTTTACTATGTAATCCTCTGTTTGGTGTCCTATTCCTTCCATACAAGTAGATTTAAGGTCTCAAATGAGGAATTGTTTTTTTCCCATTTCACAAATATTTGGGGATTTTGTGCCTTAAAAAAGGATTTTTTAAACTTAAAATAACAATTTAAGATAAAAAAAATTATCCAAAAACTTATTAAACATGATCAAAATTTTGCCTATATAAATAAAATTACTGTTGTATAAAACTTTTTTCTATCAAATAAAACAAATCAAGGTTTTATTTTATTTTAAGAATTGATTGTTGTAAAGATTAGGTAGAACATATATGTCAAATGAATATTTTGGATATCTTTTGGAAATTTTGATTGATAATTTTATTTTCAAGCTCAATAATTATCTTAACAAATAAAAAATAGCACTCTAAACCAAACTAAATTCCCACGTAAAAAACTGTCATAAATGCAGTAAAAATATGAATAAAATACTTGGATTTATTTTTGAAATTATCTCAAGTAACTTCTTAGAGAGAGATTATTTATTCCTCTTAATTAGAATATTTTATTTCAAATTCAGCTAAAAGACTTCTAAGAGGTTTACTATTAATAAAAAAAGTTCATTTGTACTGTAGTAGTTTTTTCTGAGTAAGAAGATTAATTAAGTATCCCCTCATAAGTAAGATATTTTGAATGAAATCATAAAGGTTGTTACTTTTCACTGCATGCCCTTTTAATTGATTGCATCCAATTTTAACCCTTGTTTTCGAAGTTACTTTGAGCCGGTAGGTTGTACGTTGGTTCGAATTCCATAGCTGGAATGGACGCCGGCTGGTTGGTCTCACTAACCATTGTATAGACCGTAGTACCAGCCAATCATAATTATTCTGGACATTTATATAGAAATGGAAATTTTCCTACTACAAAATGCATGAAATATGTAAAACAAACATTTTTCATTTCAATTCATGAAATAAAAACAAAGCAGTTTATTTTTATTTAGATCCATTGAAATAAAAAAATTGACGTAATACGGTAATTAGTTAAACATAAATATATATTTATCGTTATTTAAGTTGACCTGAAAAAATAATTTTGCATGAAGAATTTTACATATTTTGCATAGAAATTCTTCCTTACTATTAGGCCCCAGTTTTCCTAAATATGATGTAGCCACGCATTCTGACAGTCACCATAAGGCCTAGAAGCTACTAAAATTTTTCTTCTCCCAACATATATTTTCTTCTTTTCTCAGAAAGGGTTAATTAAACTTCAAACTAAGACAATGATATTTTTTGAATAATTAAAATTTCATATGTCTTGTCACTGAAAAATAATTGCATAAACCTTGAAGGAGCCGTAATTAAAACCACAGATAATATATTAAGCTAGCTAAACATTTGACTATTGCCTACTAATCAAAGTACTTTTTTTTCTTTTATCCTACGTACGTGTTTAGAAGGTACTGAGAAATGGATAAATTATGACAATTATCCATTTTTAATTTAAATCAAAAGTCTGCTCCTTTTTGTTAACTTCCTTACGCGAAAAGCGAAGTTATAAAAAAAATTCGACCCAACTTTATAATTCAAATATATTTTACAAATGTATTTTACTATTGAAGCTGTGATACATAACTGTTTGTTTGGAAAAGTTATTTATAGGTTATTAAGTTAAAAAAATAGCACAAGAAGCATTTTTAAAAGGAATTTTTAATTTTATTTATTTCTTGCAAGATATGTATGTACGTTTATATTTTCTGTCTTGTGTGTTAGTGAAAAGAAAGATATATTTTTTCTCATGTGAATCCCGTTTACTCATACGCTAATTTAATTATTTCCCCTATCTTTAGTTTAAAATTAAATAATATAAGTATTTGATAACTGAATACCGTATAGATTACTTGAGGTTATTTACATCGATACCATCCAAATAAATATATTTCCATTTTAGACAGAAGAGAGAGAAAACAAAATGTTGGTGATTGCTAATAGATTTTTCTTTATCCAAATATTTTTCGTGAACATTATTTCTATGAGTAAAACATCTACTTTTATTCGTATAAATTTCATTCTGATTTAGCTCTACACAGAGGAAAACTGAGAAGTCCTCCTTTCTTGACCACAAGAACCAAAGGTCATATTTCTGGCCAGTGACTTCAAAGGATTTAAAACATGTTAATGCACAGCTAGGACATTTTCTTTTGGGACCGCTCCCCCAAATCCCCCCTTCCATTTATTTGCACAATAATATGCAAGGCAGATTTTCGATTTTTAAAGAATAATTAATAGCTACCAAAATGTTCGCACTTCAAATTTTAGCTACTTTTACATAAGAAGCACATTAAACGTTTTATTTATCTATAAAAATATATGCATGCATAGTATATATATATATATATATATATATATATATATATATATATATATATATATATATATATATATATATATATAATGTATATATATATATATATATCTATATATATATATGTGTATATAACTAGATAGGAGGTAGATACACACACTCACACACATATATATAAGTGTGTGTGTGTGTGTAATATGTATATAGTGAGAATTATATAGCTATACCTTATAATAAATTAAATATTAATGCTTCAGTAGTTTCTAACAATATTTATATAACATAACACTATATAAACGAGATGTTTAATTTATATATATATATATATATGTATGTATATATATATATGTATATATGTATATATGTATATGTATATGTATATATGTATACATGTACATGCCGAACGATGGCCGAATGGTAGAGCGCTGTTCTTCGGAACCGCAGTTCGCGGGTTCGAATCCCGCTGCTGGCATGGATGTTGTAGCCGTTCGGAATCGGCTTTAAACTGTAAGTCCCGGTCTCATTAGCCGTCGTGTGCAAAACAGTAGACCGTAGCGCTCCAAACCAAACCAAATATGTGTGTGTGTGTGTGTGTGTGTGTGTGTGTGTGTATACATACATATTTATATATGTATGTAGATATATTTGTATGTAAACATTAGGGCTCAACAATATCAGAGGTTTAATATCCTGATATATCCCCAAATTTATATTGATATCATTAATATATCGCAATAATACTCTAAAGTAGGATAGTATATTATTACTTTTGAATAAACTTAGCTTTCTTTCATTCTAGGAACTTTGTTCTGGTCATTAAAATTTTTAGATTTACAAAATTAGGATTTCTCAAAGTTAAAAACAACTTTTTTGGAGTAATTCATTTTCACATTTACAAGAAACACATATATTGTTCAGATATAATTTATTCACATACTAAACATAATTGTTTATTCAAATTGGAAACTATTATTGCTAATTTACATTGCCTATGTATGCGAAATATTTTTTCCAAATCGAAATGAGGAATTTTCGCGTTTTCTAATTTTAATTTTAAACGATAGAAGACAAAAAAGTAAGCATTACAGTAGCTATTTTTCTTTCATTTGGGGATTTAATTAGTGATTTCTAATGGGTTTTATAGCGGACTCTTTAACGTCTCTCAAAAACGATACTTTTCCTCCGCGGAGTTTGTGACGTCATCGTTCACATTGACACCGAGCGCCTATGCTGTTTACATGTTAAAAGGCGACTTTTAAATTTGTTTCTGTGTAAAGTATCGCATATAATAGAAATTTTTTATTATGTCTGGCATTAAAAAACCATATTATAAATATTGTATTGTGCCACTCTGTAAAAATATAGCAACTAATTGCAATGAGAAGATATTTTTCAGCTTTTCCAACGATCCACATACACGTAAAATCTGGACAACTGCGATGAAAAGGGATAAGAAATTAAACCCCAAATTATCATATAAATCATCTCTATGGGTTTGTAAAGACCATTTATCGATAAGTAAATGCTTGCTTTTGTTTAAATATTACTAGTTTAGAAAAATTAAAGTATATAAAAATATATATATATACCTTTAAAAGGACTGTTGATTAACCAGTGTTATTTAACTTTTAAAACTGCTAATTTTCGAGTATTAACACAGAGTTCAACTACAATAAATGTTTGATAAAGCATATAAATATCGTAAAATATATAAAAGTCTAAAACATATAATTGACTAATAAATAACACGGGGGGGGAAGGTTATGTATTTTCAAGGTATAAATATTTTCTTCAGTGATGCATACTTTCTTAAGTGTATCCATTCACAGTGATATTTTTCGATTAAATTGGTGACTAATTTGAAAAAAAGTATATAATATTTCTAAAATACTTATAATGATATTACTTTAAAAATTGAATTTAATTTCAGAAGCTTTATACATTTTTTAATTTAACATTAATATTAAAGGCAATAAAATTGTATTGCTATTTAAAAAAGCATAAATAATAAAGTAAAGCCTTTTAAAGATTTTAAATTTCTTTTCATCAAATTTAAAATACTTAAGAATTGATTTGGTTTTTGTTTTGGTTTGGTTTTGGAGCGCTACAGTCTAATTTTTGTAACACGAAGGCTAAAGGTCCCGGTCTGACAATAAATACCTCCTCTAATTTTTATTTTAATATATTACATCTATCTCTATTTATAAAAAGCGATGCTACTACAAATGTGTGTATATGATAAATGTATATTTATTTGACTTGTCTATGTCTACAAACAGAAGAGCTGTGATTAGCATGAATAAAATATTAATACATGTTAAGTAAAATTGGATAAATATATAATTGATTTTACATACTTTTGGGTTTTAATTCCCCGTATTTCTGCTCCCATAAAATCCAGGTTTTTTTTCCCAAGGACGAAAACATTGACATGCTGTCAATTTTCGGGAGGATGTCTGACTGTCCTTTGGTAAATTCAGGTAGAAGAGACATTTATGACAAATTAAGATAACTAAGCTATCTAGATCGATAAAATAAACCTTCAGGTTTAAATAAAAATAAATTTTGATAGCTAGAAAATTTCAGGAACTTGCAAAAACAAAATCGGAAAATAGTGCGAGTTTACAAGCAATAAGAAAATATTGGACAACGTGAACGATGACGTCACAACCAATCACGGAGCTTTTTGATGTCACGTGATTTTAGCTTAACTTTAAAATTAATTTTTTAAATGATGGACCCAGTTTTTTACATTTTTGAGAACATTTTTGGAATCTACGAGTCTGGATTTAACAGAAAAATACTAAGTTGTTCGAATCCCCCACATGTGCAAATTCCTCATTAAACTCCTCTCATTGGTAAACTGATCTTCAGTATTAGATTCTGCGCGTTCGAATTTCGCTCCTTGAATTGATGTTCGTAGCCGTTTGGAATCAGCTTTAAGTAGTAGGTGTCGGTCGTAAAACAAAAATAGTAGACCGTAGATATTCAAACCAAATCGGTTTCATTGGTCCAATATCCGACAGGTGGAAGTGTAATATGACCTATAATTTTCAGCGCACAGAACTGATAAGTTGTAATCTTAAACGTGTTAATTAATAAATTATTAAAAATAACTGAAAATTTCTATCTTAATTTTTCAAAATCAAAAGACAGTTGTTTTCGATTCCGATATTGTAAAGCACTGCGATATTTCAAATCGATCCATAAATTAGACGTAGTCTTGGAAAAAACTGCACTCAGATGTAAATTGCAAATCAATATATTATCACTGATTATTTTGTCCTTTTCATCCCCGGTAAACCAAAAAACTGTCAAACATTGCTTTTGGTTACATTTTTTGATATCATTTTATGATATTTTGGGCAATCAACACGATTCCAAGCATTCATTTTTTATCCCGAAATTCACCCCCAGACACTTTATGTGTCCGATATTAGTAGGCGATACGGAAGAACAAGCAGTAAGCTATCGAAACATATTAACACGTACTTGCACTTATCACTGACTGTTGCAATCAAGCAGTAATTGATTTACCTGGATATTATTCCAATAAACCAGTGCCAATTGCGAGCAGTGGCTTTTCCGGTCTTGACCCTAGTACTTCGTTATCTATAGCTGACTGTTGCGATCAAGCTCTCAATAACAAAACCTTTAATTTATCCCGATATTGTTCCCATAAACCAGTGGCCAGGTGGGGGAACAACCAAGTTATCTCCGCTAATTGCGAGCTGTGGAATTCCTGGTCTTGACCAGAGTGCTTCGTTATCGAGTTATTAGGATATACTACCAAACACCTGGACGGCGACGTAATAATCTTAAGAACAAATTTTCTGGCTTGTGTTTGTATCAAGTACGCTGGTAAATACTCGAAGCGGAAGTCAAACGAATGCAATAACATTATGACGACAGGGATATGTCGGAAGAGCAGAATTTTAATATTGTCATCGCGATACTTGAGTTATGACCATATATTGATAAACTATCAAGCCCTAGTATACATATACACTTACTTTTGTGTATATATATATATATATATATATATATATATATATATATAACAGGTTTGAGGTAAAATATTTCATTTCTTGTCAACCGTTTGCTTTATTTCCCACTGATAAGATTATCAAACAATAACAACTTTACATTTCTTCCTTAACACACGATTCTGAATATTATATGTTACTATGTTTGATATAAATTTATAAAGGGATTTCCATTCTATGTATAACGAGGGAAACATCCCTTTTCTACAGTAATCAACCCAAACGGGGATTGAGTTCTCTTTGAAAGCCGAATCCGGAAGACACAACTACAACTTCGAAGACATCTTTTCAACTGAGAATTCCAGTGGTAAAGGGGGACAATCCAAAAGGTTTTTTGCCAAGCCATCAACGCGTACGTATTCTTACCAAACACATAAATTTTACTACTAAGTTTAAAAGGGTCATGGAAATGTTTTTTTATATTTTAGGAATAATCGAAACTTTTAACTGAAATGACATTTGGAAACTTATCGACTACTTACCTTATAGTGAAAAAAGTGAGTTGAAACGATTCAAAAATCAAATTTTGTCCCATTTGCATCATATTTACAGAATATGGCCGCAGTTCTTTCGGCAGTTTTCTAACAATAACAATTATTATATTAGAGATACGCTGTCACACTCGTTTATTTTGAATAAAACTTTTTTGCTTACACGAAACATTTTTTCGTTTTTCAGTATAATACAAATGGATTTAAAAATCTGCTAGGAGTTATTTTGTGCGAGAAAAAGGGCTTCTTATCATTTTTACTTTTTGCAAATGCTTCAGATAAGAACTTTGCAGATTTCAAAGGTATGCTTATCCTCTATATATGCACTTTACTGGAGCTACAAACTTTTTTTTAAATAATATTTTACTTAGAAATAGGAAGCACTTTAACAAGAATGCAATACTAAGGATGTATTTAATCTTTAAAGTTTGGTTTAAAGCGCTACGGTGTACTGTTTTTGTACGAGAGGGCTATTGAGATCATGACCTACTGCTTACATCTGATCACGAACACTCATGCCAGGGTGGGATTCAAACACACAAACTCCGGGACCAAAAAGCAGAGTCCAACCCATTCAACAATCATTCGTAAATATCTTTTTCTATTTTTAAGGAGATTAAGTCCAAACCAAATAAATTAGTTTTGAGAATCCACTGTCATTTTAACACACTCAAATAATGGTTCAATATTTTGTACTTGAATGATGTTCAGAGCAGGAATTTAAAATTAGATATATCATAAAGATTTTTAAAACATCATTAAAATATCAAAGACAAGGCCTACAATTAATTTACCTTCATACTTGTGAGGATATTTCATAAGCACACCTTCGTCAAATGGAAGATTTACCCCTGGAAGATGATCACACATATGCCCCAAGATATTATAATTGCATTTCAGGTTACTGTAACGCGATAAAGGTACTTCAGAAGGAAGCTAATGGAGAGTAAACAAGTTTCAGAGTGCTGTGACACAGAAAATACATGCCGGTCAATTTTTGAATAGTCCTAATTATCGACCGCTTGGTGCATTTAGATCGAAACATCAAAGAAACTTGGGATTATGCAGTGTTATATCTTGATTTTGGCAGCAGATGAGAATGGAAATAGATATTTCAGTCCTAGGTTAGAAAACCGAAATACAGAAATGTCGGCAGCATGAGGTACTTCTGTTTCAAACTATAGCATGTACATACATTTGGACAGTGCAGCCTATATGATTTAAGAGTGTGAGATGCAATGCCAGCGCAGGCGAGTCTGGTTCAAAGACACCTTCACAGTGGGATTGTGTATTGTTTTCCGACTCGACCAAATGATCTTTCTACAGAGATTAGCCCTCGTGTAGCAAAACAGTAGACCGTTGCATTCCAAACCAAACAAACTTTCTACAGAGAAAAACATGATCAAGTTTCATCCAGAAAAAGAACACTATTATTATCGTAGTTAGGGCATTGTCACGAGTTTTTAAATATATCATGTTCAACGCATAACCATGATCTATCGGAATATCATTCTGCTGCTCTATACAGCGTTTCAATGGATGATATTTCGTCCGTCACTATCGTATAAATATCCGGAACATAGGCCTTCAAGATGAGGATATACTCAATTAGAATGCCGGATTTCTCTCCCTATGACGCCTGTATGTAACATTCTCAGATGGCGAGTTTCAAGCTGTAATACTTTTTATATGTCCACAGAGTACATTGATGGATGCGGAAAGGAGCTACATAGAATGCTACGAAATTATACAAACGTTGTACGGAATATATTTCAGCTGTTGGCAAACATATAGCCGTCATACAAACCTTATGCTGTTCCCTTTCCTGCACTGGAGATGCCTTCTACAGTTGCTCCCGTTTTTTATTTTTTAGGTATTACATGAGCCCATTTCTATGTCTTATTCTCTATGTTTATTAAACAAAATGTATGTTTACCTCACGTATTTTTTCGGTTTTGAGTCTGTATTTGTCCTTTATTTATGAGTTCCATCGTGTTTAGTGCTTTCTATGTACATAAATATTTTTCGTCTGATTTTAGGGGCATTTTTTATAAATATATTAAAGATGGAGTACTCTTATTTTCTAACTTTGTACAGCTAATTATGCAAACGATGTACTTTGTTGCAGCTGATGGCAAACATATAGCCTATTAACCTTCACACAAACTGTATGCCGTTACCTTTCCTACTAAAGTTCTGTCATAATATCCAGCATTACAGCTGTGGAGTAATAACGGAAAATAGTACCTACAAATCATTTTAATTTCGAAGGTTTCTACCAATTATATTCTATTGTATTATATACCAAATGTATTCTAGCAATTTTTTTCTGGTCTAGAAACAAAATAATGCCTTATTTTTGGTCTGACGACTTCATTCTCAAATTACAAAAGGATCAGTTGAACATATTTTTCGAAACATGTACCTTCGTTACCTAATGTTGTGAAAATAATTCAGGGGCTGCACTCGATTCACTTTGTTCTTGAATTTTCCTTTAAATAGAAACCTCTCGGTTAGTCTATTCATTACGATACATTTTCGATTCTGTTTCTATTTGGACACAAAATCTGACACTCCTCTTCACCAAAAAACAAGTAGCTGACCTTGTTGCCACATTCTCCAATACGTCGAGTGAGCCAAGAAAAATAAAATGACAGTTGTATCATTTAGTTTCTTCCGGTCAATACCGGACTCACAAAAATTAATGTGTTCATTCATAAATTTCCAAGATAGGGCTCTGACTACAATACACGTAAGAGAAAATCATCTAGAAGATCTAAAATCTCTCTTATTCTATAGATTTTTAATTAAGTAAATATTTCATATCTTAATCAGTACAGAATTTTCTATTTTCTAATTTTGATCTAATCTATACAGGAATGCTCGAACAGACAGTGCTCTGATGACAGTTAATACTAAATGGAAAAGAAGTGTGACCAAAATATAAATATTGGTTTCTTAAACCTATCCAAGTTATTATTAAACTAGTGCTTTAACAGAGTTGCTAGCTTGCAAAATTGAATATTGAAATCAGTGTTAGATAGGATTTTGGTTTGCTACGGTATACTGAGTTGCTACTCGAGAGCAAGCAGTGTTAGAAAGGTGCGATTCTTTAGCAGAAAAAGGGTGTGTTGGACGCTGTAATCTCCTTTAAAGCTTCTTCATCTGTTTTTAAAATCCAAGCTTTCTCAATTCTGTGTACTTTGGACTTCACATCTCTTCCAAATTAAAATAATCAATTAAAAAATCCGTTTATATTAGTACAATTAAAATGATCCCCAAAAAGTATTAAAAGCACCAAAAGAAAATAACTACTACAGAACGTGAAGACTAAAAATCTGAGGCATCCACAGATCTAAATAAATTCTACAAAATCATAATGTAATAATCATCCTAATTAATCATATTCACAATTTCTAATACTTGTTAATCATAAGGAGATATGTAGAAAACAAAACAACAAAAAGCAAATTTTTATGTCTTTAACGGATGTTATTTAAAATCCTACGTATGAGATTTTAAATAACTACTTTTTATCACGAATGTATTAGACTTAATAATTTTTTACTTATAATGTTATAAAACTTGAGTTGCAACAGATTTTAGCAAATTATTCCATATAGCGGGATTCTAAAAACATCCCCAAAAATCTTTCGTTGTAATGGCCTTATCACAGGTTCCCATTGAGATTGCAAAACAGATTCAGTTTATGATTCCTGTGAAAAATGTGTGATGTCTTTTGGTTTAGGATGACGTATGATTATGCTTTTAAATCATTTTTCGAAATGTGGGCATTCTTTAGAAGAAAAACTGAATATGTTGCTTTTACAACACATAGAGGTTGATCAGTGATAAGGCAATTTATGCTTCGAAAATATTCTTAGTCCTGATATGTTGCTTTCTATTTAACTTGTGCCATTTCGGTTCTATTTTGACACATCTTTCGTTTATACCTACTTTTCTTTAAAATCAAACAAAGTAATTTTGAACACGTTTTCATTCAATTTCCTTTTCTGTTTTATCTTTTGTTATAATCTAAGCAATTGCAAAAGATCCCCATGTAAGGATATCTTGTGTACCTAACATATAAGCTGTTAAATCTGCCTTGGAGAAAAAGTCCTATTTTATTGGAAATGGATAAATTTTATTTTAGAGCAAATACCCTCGAAATTTTCATGTTTAGCTTCAAAATTACGACAGATCTAGCTAATATTATATTTTTCTAAAGTATCAATATTAGAGCCGAATAAGTGGATAAATGAGAAACAAATCGAGAAATACATTGAATTTTCCAATTTTTACCTTAAAAATTTAGATTTTATATATCTCTAACGTCTCAAATTTAGAACCAAATAAATTGCTAAAATAGAATGAAATTTGCAATAATTTTACAATAACTGAAAGGCAGGACGCTGATGACGCGAGTAGAAATTGGATTTCCCCAATCTTCCATAAGAAATCGAGTCGTCGCATGTACAGTTAGATTGTACAACCACAATACCTAGATACTATTCAATTGAACACGTTAAATAAAGAGGTTTGCATTGGTACTGGGATATTTGCACGGAGACAATTACGGTTTTCAGTTAATCTCGACATCTTGCAGTGCTTTGGAGCTGCTTTTCATTCATTATCCATGTTTCTTATTAGTTTTAAAATATTTCAATTCCATTCTAAGTTCTTTTCTTGTCCTTTTTTTTCTAACAGAAGGATATTTCGGAAACGAAACATGTTACAGCTGTTTCCCTGAAATTTTGAACTATGCGTTCCAACAGATATCAAACATCTACAGAACTCATTTTCTATTATTTGTAAATTTGAGAAGTCGGATGGGACAACAAAATGCAGATATTTAATAAGTAAAAATAATTGCAATTTTTTATAGGTATTTATGGAAAAAGAATAGTAAATACTTACAAAAGCTTTACATGTAAAGTAAAGCATTTTTTTATCACCATAAACGATTCCGATGCAAGAGTTTTATAATCTTTTTAGATAAAGTAGAAAAATATCTTGAGTAAAAAAATAATACTGTTCAAAGGGAAATTTACAAAATTAACTAGGAAAGTAAATATATTTTTTTTGTAATCTCTCAAATATAGTTTTTTTAATTATCCATGTTTGTCCAATTTCAAAAGCTACAGCGCAAATTGGTCACTTCTCAGCATTGGCAAGTGCCTCAGTTTTTTTTTTTTTTTGAAAAAATGTTTAAAATTGAATCAAAAGTACATATTTTAACTAAACCAGGGTAATGCAGTTTAAAAAGAACTATTACTCATTTTCAAAATATAGGCATTTTTGAGTAAAATATTATTAAAATTTGGAATTCGTCTCAATATATTTCAATCTATTCTATACATTATATAATTACATTCAACAACAAAATAAATGTATAAGTATGTTAACTGCTGTTAACATATTTGTCCGAGTTAGGAACTAATAGATTTGTTGTACTTCTTTAAGTTGTTAAAATATTTCAACCTTTGTACAAAACTCGAAAAGTTATCCCTTTTTTTCCGCAAAAATCATCAAAATAAATAAATATAGAGAGGTTAAAGTTTTATTCATAACAAACAAATAAAACATTATTACAAAACTTGATTTCAATATTTTAAAATCAGTTTGGGAAAGGAAACAAAAATGAAAAAACCGCCAGAAAATAAATTTCAATATTGCAATACGCAAATAAAACAATCCCCAATAAACGAATCTATATTTTTAAAAATATTTCGAAAATGTTGAAACTAATTGTTTCTATTTGGATGAATAAACAGTAAATTGGTTCTGATTACCGTCCAAAAAAGAGTCATTATTACCGGTCCTATACAAATTAAACGTAATGTAAGTCTCAAACGTGAATCACCATTTGCAAATTCTATGCCAACTGAAGCTATCAACAACAATTCACTTAATTTTGAATACCATTCAACAAATTCTAGAGTTCAGATCCATTTATTTCACAATTTGGAATTCAAATCAATGACATTTCAGACACATATGTTGTCCGCAAAATAAATCCTCATATAAATATAAATCATATAAATCAATCCTCATATTGATTCTGAAAATGTGCACTTCATTTTGAATTTAAATAAAGTCTTTTTGACTTTATTTAAATTCAAAATGAAGTGCACATTTTCAGAATCAATATGTGGCAGTTACTTTATTTCTCTAAAAAAGTTTTGTTCTACTTCCTGGTTTCAAACTTCAAAATCCTTTCCTTTTAAATTTTATGTTTTTCAGTTTGTTTGTTGCATTTTTGCCTCTATTCCATTCCAAATTGGCATCGAGTGTTTATTGTAACAGACGATGCTCTGGGTAAACAAAAATATTTTGACCTCTATTCCAGCTTTTGCCAACTGGGATCCATTATAAAACCACAACAGTTGTATAGTATATATCCAAAAGTAAAATCTGCAAAACAATTCCCATTTCTAAAAAATATTTATTCTGATTGAGATGGAGGTGGGTAACCTAGAATGGGATCCACAACATTTTGGGGTACAATGTCAAGCAAAGATCTTATGGTGGGATTGTTAAAGCTTTCTCCAATACGTAGTCCAATTTAGAATTTGCTCCTCAGAAAATGAACAATGATAATAACAGAGAACTTCTTTCACGGAGTTCAAAATTTATTAATTATATTGATTTTTGAATCTTTGAAATTAGTATGCACTGGGCAAGTGTCCTGTGTGCGCCACACAGACACATATGTAATATTAAAATCCCTTATTTACATATTTTAATATTAATTTAATAACTTCCGTTCATAAATTACTCATTTTTCCCTCGAGACTTAATTCAGCCTCTGTCTGTACTTCTTTAGCTAATAGTAAACGCGTTCTCTTTAAACAGGGGTATTTTGTATGACGTGATCCAATGTGCTTAGGACTTTTTCCTACTTCAAAAGTGTGTGTGCACGATGTTCTAGAAGTTTTGGGCCTGTTGTATCTTCACCAGAAATAAAATGGGTTGTGTTTTTTTAGGAGTCTCGCCCATATTTCATATATATTAATAAGATCTGAATAAAAGGACTTGAGTCCTTACTATGAATGCTTTTATTTTAAAGAGATGTTTTCCACATGTTAGAGGCAAACCAATTTTATGTCAATTATTATTATTTTTATTATTATTTTGCTTGTGTGTCAAATTGAACAGACCTTTGTAGGTTCGAAATGCTTTGACTCATTTGGCTCAGCTTTACAACAAACATAACTGCGTATTTAAAATCAAACGAAAGCGTCAAAATAAGAAAATTTTTAACGGAGTTAGAAACATTACATTTTTATGGATTCATTGAGATGAAAAATATATTTCAAATACACTTAAGATATATATATATATATATATATATATATATATATATATATATATATATAATTGATTGGTTTGCTTTGGAACGCTACTATTTTGTTATAACAGGGCTAATGAGACCGGGACCTACTGCTTAAAGCAGATTCTGAACGGCTACCAACATCCATGCCAACAATGAGATTCGAACACACGAACTTCCGTACCAAACTACAACGCCCTCCATTCAATCCTCACTCGGTCAGTTAAAACTTGAATTTATTTCATTAAAACGTAAAATAACTAAAAGGTTTTAAACCTATTAATTTAGTTATGGATAGATCCAAATCAAAAAGTTTTTTTATTAGTTTGTTCGAAACTTTTCAATTCTTTTCTTATATCTTTTTTCTATAGGGCTCAGTTGGATGTTAGGATTACTATTTCAGTATGAGGAATGTAATATATCTACAATTATTATAGAAAAGGTGATATGTTGTACGAATTTTTTCTTACAGAAACACTTTGCTTTTTAATTTTACAAACAGCAGCAAAATAAATAAATAAAAATATGGCGCTATATATATTTAAGTTTTCCTGTTTTTTAACATTCTATCCAACCTTATTCAAAAATTTTGACTCGGCTTCCGAAAAAAATGTTCAGTTATTGGTTTAAAAAAGTGTGCTTGTTATGAGGCCGTGAGTGGAGTTGAAATACCCAAAGGATGATACGAAAGCGAACTGGATTCGAATTTAAAAAAATGCACATCTGAATATGAAAATGATAACAGATCAAAGATCCTCCTGTTTAAGAGAAATGTTTCAGCTATTGGAGAAACCGTTTATTTTCTACTATTATGTATGTAAATAAATGTAGATAATGTCAAATGAGGGCAAAATGAGAAGTAGCCAGCACTGAGCTATTTCTTTCGGGACAGAGGTTGAAGAAACAGCTATTTGGTCTTGATTTGTGGCATTCTTATGTGTTATTTTCAGGCGGCGTGCAACCCTACAAAGTGTACCCAGTACCCGAGGGCAGCTTGCTGAGCGAAAAGCGCAAGCAGCGTCGGATCCGGACCACTTTCACAAGCGCGCAACTCAAGGAGTTGGAGAAAGCCTTCCAGGAGACTCATTACCCAGACATCTACACGCGGGAAGAGATCGCCCTGCGCACAGAGCTCACCGAAGCCAGGGTCCAGGTACGTCCAACAATTATTCTCAAACTCATGGTTTATTTCTTACTCGTCTGGAATTTGGGATTGGAATTGCATTTCACTTTTTTCAATAATCATATGTTGATAGATTTCCTCAACGAACAAACAAAAAGAGTAAGCAAAGATTTGTCCAATATGGCATTGTTGAATGTGAGGAAGTGTGGGAAAAGGCGACGCTATCTTGATTCGAGCCGACATTTATTTCTCCGCGCCAGAGATTCAAATCGAATGATTTGGATGGAGTGCGGTCGCGTGAGTGCCATCCGTCTCCGGGTGGAAATCATCTGCCTAAAAGCACCCCCTACTGTCGGGGGAGGTGGAATTACAAAACAGGATGAGGGGAGGAAGTCCCGAAGTTTGGGCTGGTAATTGAATTAAGATTGCAATGTTCCTTCCCCCGCGCTGCTTAATCACCGGCAGGACACACAGGGTCTTAACGAGATGAGATTCCCCTGGGCTCGTGGTTTTTCAGCCGTTTAAACTCGGAGGGTCCACCGAACTGGAAGGAGTGTTATGAGAGCGCAATTGGCCGAACCACTTAATGAAATGACAGCCACCTGACACTGTCCAGAACAGACAACTTCATAGTAATACCAACGAATGGAAATACTTCCATCATCAGTCGAGTAGCATCGTAACTCATTTGCTTAAAGCTTAAACTAATGACAAAAAAAGTGACTTTAAAATAAAAAATAGAAATAATAGATGAAAACTTATCTGGACTCGCGACAGAGGGATGTGGGTGGTGTAATCCGCTTTATGTATAAAGAATAATGTAAAAATAAATTTCGACATATGAGTTGAAGTGAAGTGAAACCAAAGGAAAATTTTTTTATAAGTTCCCTATCTTAAGTACTTCAGTAGCATTTCAAAATTGACAGTTCTTAAGTGGTAAGGTGATTTGAAATTCTCATATGATTTCTTAGTGTCCCTTTCCTTGCAATTTAACGTGTCATATTATGTGTACAATAGTTCTACGTGATACATTCTGAAAAATAATAAATATAATTTTTGATCAGTTATTTTAAGTATTTCAAATTATCCCGCAGCATTTATTTTATTTTTGAAAGCGATTTAAAAATATTTACAATTTTACATTTGTTTACACATGTTTAGGAATCATTCCAGCCCCGTGAAGCCCAAAACTTATCAAGAAATTGCTTTAGAAAACTTTTTCCTTCGTTTACGGTCTCCTCCAGCTTGAGTACTTTTTAGGATTCATTAACTTGGATTGCAGCGAAAAACACGAAACAACTTGTCTTATAACGAAAGCAGATTGACACAAACAATATAAAACTTGGTTTCTGAAAATGGTTAAGATTTTGTTAAAAGGATCCAGAATTCTATTCGGATGTTGAAGGGAGGGGGACTACTTTTAAGATATTTTTATATCCGTGAATGAGACAAATGATTGGCGCATCTAACATAAATTTTAATCCTAAGAACTAGAGATAAAGTTATTAGACTAATGATACAGGATAATTACAGAGTTATATGGAATGTTCCAAATATTTCATAATTATCATTCTTCCCTGTCTCTCCTACCAACATAATTCCTTTTAAATGACAACGAAACAATTTTAAGTGCCAATTGTTTCTAAAATCTTTTAAGATTTCATCCCTCTAAATCTATTTGGTAAGAAAGTTGGTTATTTCTGTGTCCACGAATAGCAGAAGGAAGTGTTCTACACAGTCCATTTCTTGGTTGGCGGAATCAGTAACGAGTTCATCGGTTATCAATGTTCAGTTTGAAATTCCGTGGTCAAGAAGAAATCCCACTAATTAGCCCTCATGTTGCAAAAAATCGACCTCGCCACTCCAAATCGAAATTCTCCTCCTTCGAAACAGTTCAGTCTCCATTTTTGTAAAAATATTCTTTGACTTGGTTGTAGAAAAAAAAAATATTTCTACAGTGAGTGCTGGAGCTGATAACAACGAAATAATAATGAAATGATATTTTATTTCCAAAGATAATTAGTGTTTCATATATTGATTGAAAACACTTAAAGTTCCAACTCGGAATTTCGGGTAGCGTATGTAAGCCGACCATATTCTTATATTTACCACTCCAAAAACGTAGTTTGGACGAAACATTTCATTCTTTTCTGATCCTAAACAGCCTTGTCTCCGAATCTTTGGAATTTTTTAACTCGGCTAGGAGAAAAAAATGCGAAACCTTTTTAATTGACTTTTAAAGGGAACCAAAAGAGAGCAAGATCCCAATGAAAAATTATTTCATTGCTAAAGATGGCCGATGTTTCTAATATGCGTTAACAACATCCTGAGTACATTTCCAGAGTTCTATTTAAATGTTTAAAAAAATAAAAAAGGCCTCGATTCGCATATTTTATAAGGCGGAGAACTTGTTTTCGATGATGGGGAAGTGGTTCTAGTTCATCGTCGAGTTGACCGAAAAGATTCGCCGCTCCATTTTGTAATCGGAGTTGTTTTGCCGACACTGTAAGCCCATTAATCTCGTTCCAGCAGCCGGAGAAGTAATCCCGCGGCCACTTCATCAACCTGTGTCGATTGGATGGCGCGTGCCGTGTTAATATTTTCCGAGAGCGAAGGACCCTCGAGCAACCCCCTCTTCCCCGCCTGCCAGATGGGGGCGTTAAAAATTAATCTGCTGATGGTAGGGACGGATGAAAAAACAGACACGATATGAATGGCAGATTGGCTACGATGCTATCAATATGAAATTTCACTAAAGGAAGCACCACTCAGTTCACATACTCGACTGCCATTTACTTCCGCACTAATTCAGGTGAAAATGTTAAGCAAATATAGATCACACATATATAGAATATACCATAAATAACATATTCATATATGTATATACATATTTAAGTTGCTTTGTACGGATCCAAACACAAGATTTTTCATGTTGCCAATGGCAATTAGAACCTGGTTTTTTTAAGTAGAAGAAATTTTTCAGAAGACTCCACCAGTAAATACATTTTTTTTCCAACATAGTACTCAACTCTATTTATTATAAACCCGATTGTTTCCACTACTTGCCGTTTTTAAGTAAATGCAATTTGTCGATTTCTAATGAATACTAATCCTACCAAATACAAAATCGTGGATACAAAGTCTCGTATGATAATATCGAAAAATGTTGGTCACGTTAGAAATGAAGTAGAAGATTGTGAACGGTGGTAAAAAGTCTTTCTTTTTTATCCACATAAAAAGGTTATCCCAAATAATATTATTTGAAATAGAAACCAAATTATGTGCCTTTATAAAGACAATTCTGCTTTTAACCCTTTAACGAACGGTGGTATTGCAGCGAATCCACCTGTCAAAAGTTTCTTTTTTCTACTTTTTAAAGACATATGAATCATTTTTTAAAAATTTTCTATGTTTATGACATTTCAAACTTAAACTAATTTTATTAAATCCTAAAAAATTTATATTAGTGTCTTTAAAGGGTTAAATGAAAAATATCAGAAGTTGGCAATGCGAAGGTTAAGTTTGGAAAACTACGGTCAGTGTTTAGCTACAGGAGAGTTCATTAAATGTTTACCTAACATTTAAAAGCTTGAAATATCCGAGCCCTGAGCAGCATTCGTCCCAATGGACTCCGGTATCGAATGGAAAAGCCCTACTGGCATGGCAACGAGATTATTAGTATTCTTTTATTTTATATATGTGACTACTTGAAGTTGTTTCACAACTACTATCTAATTAATCCTTCACTTCATTGAAAGAGAAAATTATTTGTAGCGTAGGCTAAAATAATTCTATTTGTAGGATGGACTACTCCCAGTGTTTTGACAACTCTACAACAATCAATTCATTAGAATAGGAGAATTACAAAAATCTGCATTTAAATATTTTCTATTTTAAGTCTCATTTCGAAACAGTTTTCCTTAACGTTTTGATATTCGCTGCTCCTAAATCATCACAATGGAAAGTGGTTAAAATAATATTTAATAAATCTAATATATTTAATCTATAATATTTGATAATAAATAATTTTATATTTCTAATAGAGAATCCTACTTGAAAGTCTTCTGTTTCTAGAAACTTATTTGATTATTAATACAAAACACTCCTAATAAATGATTTAACTTGTGTTCACTTTTAAAGAACGGCACAAGTTGAGATGCCTACTGAGTTTAACACATTTTATGTTTTCTAAATGGAGACCACGAATTCCGATGAGGAAGCGTTATGGTCTGAAACAAAAGGAATCAAGTCCTGTGCAGCAGTTGGTCCTGCTTTTGTTTTAAAAGATGATAATCCCATTAAAAGTGTTTGGATTGGGCCCTTTCCCAGCCAGCCTCATACGGACTGTATGCGTTTCAACTCTGTAATCTTTGTTTGCATACCCATTAATGTGTGTTTGCTTTCTTTGTGTATAAACATATTTTTGTTTTGGCTTTAAACATATTTTTGATGTCATTATGGCTTAATGTTATAATTTACGAAAATTGATATTAGATTCATATTTTTTTTACTTTATTTTCTGTATAAACATTCGCTAATTAAGTGCCGCATTTCGTGTTAATCAAGAGCGTTGCATTTACCTCTTAGTGCTTAACTTTTAGCAATAATGTATATATGTGTGTGTTTGTGCCTGTTAATCGTTTATCTATAAATAAGAGAATTACCCTATTTTACATAAAGTCATTTTTTAGTCCAACTAATCTAGTATACAAAAATATAGGAAATATTCCTCCTGAAAAACGAACGATGGTCGATTGGTTAGGGTGCTGACCTTCGGCACCGGAGTTCGTGGGTTCGAATCCCACGGTGGCATGGATGTTCGTAGCCGTTCGGAATCGGCGTTAAGCTGTAGGTCCCGGTCTCATTATCCCTCGTGTTGCAAAATAGTAGACCGTAGCACTCCAAACAAAAACCAAACCTCCTGAAAAACACTTTAAAAACTAATGACATATACTTAACTAAAATGAAGGGATGATTACATAAAAATGATCTATACAAAATTTCAGCATTATGCTACTTTTGTTTCTACTGTTTTGCCACACGAGGGTTAATGAGACTGCTTCCGAACATCCATGCCAGTAGTGGGTTTGGAACCCACGAACTCCGGTATAGAAGAACACCACCCTACTCATCATTGGTTTCGAAGGAATCAATAACATTTATCGTTTCCTAAAACAATATGCTTAATTTTTTATTTTCGATAAAATATTTTTTATAATCCCATTTATTCGAATTCTACATTCTGATTCGAGGTTTTCTAACCCATCTTGATGAAATATATTTGAAACTAATAAAATATCAATCTCGGAATTGAAACGAACGCATCTTTGCTTATTCAATTGGGATTTTAAGTAAACAGTATAAGATAATTTTATTATTTGAGTTTTAAGGCTAACAGTGGTCAATGCATAAAATACATTACACGAGAAGATCATTATCAAAATATGAATTTCCAATATTTTCTTTTAAGTACCGATTTTTTAAATACAGTTTGCTATGATTCAAATAATATACAGTCATGTTGAATATAACCAGTCAATAATCATATTTCCATTATTTGAAATAAGTTGGATTGGAAACACCATAACACTTACAGAAAAAAAAAAAAAAAAAAAAAAAGGATTTTTATAACTGATGATAAAATACTAATCTTCGGGTCAAGAAATATGTCGTTTCCTCTAAAATTTTGTTTCGTTTATTTTAAAAGCTCATTTAGAATCCCAAAAGTTGTTTTTGGTTGTGCTATTACTAGAAGCAAAGTTATAAACAATAAGTCGGTAGTAACGCTTCGTATGTCAGAAATGAACATGTAAAGAATCGTAAACATCTAAACAATTAGTTTCAAAGACAGTTTTTTTTTTTCATATAGATATATATGTAATATTAAAATTCCTTATTTACGTATTTTAATATTAATTTAATAACTTTTGTTCATAAAGTAAGTTCCGGGTTTGTGCGGTCATTCTGATTTTTCCCTCCAGACACGCTATAGACTTCATTCAGCCTCTGTCTCTACTACTTTAGCCAATAGTTAGCTCGTTCTCTTTAAACATGGGTAATTTTTTTATCACTTGATCAATTGTGCTTAGGGATTATTCGTAGTCTTTTTACCCTAGGAATCCCTACTTCAAAAGTGTATGTGCGGGATCCCATTGTCTGTGTGCACCAAGTTGTAAATGTGTTTGTCTCTTGTACGGATTTCACGTTTATTACCAGAAATAAACTGTGTTGGGATTTTGAATGAGTCTCGCACATATTACATATATATATATATATATATATATATATGTAAGGGGTATGAGGGGTATGATTGAATGGTGGATAGTTGAATAGTAGAATGTTTATAATAAAATGAAAAAAGTTTCTATATTCCGGCATTGGTTAACTGCATTTAGCTAATTTTTTTGATGTAAGATAATGTACATATATTATACAATAAAACGAAATGAATGTTTTACAAAGTAATAGAATTTTCGTAGGTTATATTCGATGCTACGTTTGTTTTTAGTTTCTTTTTCTTCGTGCGAGGGTTGTTTTAAGCCCAAATTCGAGTTCCAATTGTCCAAACATTTATCCTTTTTCCCTGGTATACGAGATTTTTCTCGATTCTTCCTGTGACCTTGCAATGTTGCAATGGGCCCATCGCAAAGGGATTGATATTGGCTTGGGTGCAGTCGGTAGTAATCGGGTGGCTCATGAGAATACACGAAAATTTTAAAAGGGCATCATATCTAACATGTATATAGTTGGGGGAGCCAGCCAATAAGTCTTTTAATTGTTGGTCATGCGATGACGTGAGAACTAAGTTATATGCGAAAGGTTGTGAGGCAAACAGGAATTAATTTTGGTGTCGTCCATTTTTCACAGTGGGATGGAAAGGTTGCAATTTAAGGATAGATTCGGCCGAAGTTTATTTTCAAATACAATTAGAATTACGCTTGTTAGTTTTAAGTTAAAATATCATTACATACATCTTCAATACCCCAAGCTATGTTGGGAACTCAATTGCAACCTCTCTACATTTATTTATCAATTTTTTTCTTTAGAGGAAAGCATCATCCAAGGCAAAATTTTCCAATTAATTTTAAAAGTAGTGAAAAAATTAGCATCCAAAATAGTTTGATGACGTATATATTGAAAAGAAGGAAATACTTTTTATTTAAATATATGTAAAGTATTCGCATAGCTTAAACCCGTTTTAAAGCTGTGTAGTAATATTTGTTATTGGATCTCAAAGACTATTGGTAGTAATTAATAAAGCTTAATTAAAAAGGGCATAAATACTTCCAATTTTTTAAATCGCCAATTATGTACGTATCAAAATTAAATTGTAATTAGTTGAAACATGAAATTTCATAGTTAACATTTTTAATATCATTTGAGTGATTTCAAAACAAATTGAAATTATTTTCAAATCAAAGTGTTTACGTATTTACAGCATTATTTTGTTCTTCCATTGTTTTGGATGCATTTTCAATGTCACAGCTTTCTTAAAGTGTCCAAATTTTTTCCCTTTCATTTTTTAATAGTGTCATTTGTAGTAAAGAAATGGCACTGCTAATGAAGAAAGTGACAATGCTTCCTTTACTTCTGCATAATTATTTTTTTCGAATAATAGATTTTTTTTTCAATTCCAACTGCACATGAATCGTTTTTTTTTTTATATTTCAATTGCACTATTTTAGATGGGAGGTTTTATTGAGATATATAGACTTTTGTGTTATGCTGCAAAGTTAGAGTAGAATGCAGATCTTAATCTAAAGGAAAGAAGCATTATCAGTTTGGAATGGATAATCTCTTGACATTTTTAGAACTTTATTGAAGGAAGACGTTACTTGTGTTCAATTTGCATAAATTTTTTTTATCCATTTATGGGGAAACTTTTCTCAATACATTACATCTTATACAATTAATTCCTTAAGAGTGTTATCATCTAGAAACTTTTCAATATCTTAAACAATTCACTATGTAATATTTGAATATACGAAATTACTTCGGTGTACAATAAGAGTATCGCTTTATTATATAAATAATTTATAAACTAAATATGTTTAAAACCTCTTTTCAAGTTGGATTAATCAAATTTTAATTAGTTTTGTTGTCAAATATGTATCTCTTAGCTCTTTCCTTAGACTTAAATTCTGGAATAATCCCAAACTATGTAAAATAATAATAATAATTAAACACACGTCAGAATTAGAAAAAACTTTTTTATTGCTTTCAATCAAAATGCTGCATAAGTTTTGAAATGAATACATACATAAAATATTCAAGTATTATAAAACATTACATGGATGTCTGAAATTTTTTTAAATAATTTATGCCTTTATAGTAAAATTCAAATTTTATCAACAAATGACATCTTATATATTAATCCCTTAACACTAGATTGCCCAAGGCAGTCATTTTGACTGTCTTTTAATTTCAATTAGAAAAACAATTATGAAATATAATGACACAATTTCTTAGAATTTGGTGACAACAAATTTCTTTACATATTTGTTATTTTTTCACAATGCAGTCATTTTGACTGTTTTGGGGCAATATAGGTATACAAGAAATCTCGGGCAATCTAGTGTTAAGAATACTTATTACATTTTCAGCTATTATTGTCTAGAAACTTTCTTTTTATTACTTAAACAATTCAATATATAATTTTTGAATGCACCAAATTACGTCTGTTTACAATAAGAGTCAATGATCCCTCTGAAACAAGTATCTCTTCAATTATTTAATTAGCTGAATATGTTTATGAACTCTTTTTCAGTTTGGTATTCAAATTTAAATTTAGTTTTGTTATCAAATATTTATTTCATTCCCTATACTTAAATTCTGGAAAAATCCCTGCCCCAAATAAATAATCCCCTATATAATAATAGCCTAAGTTATCTGTCCGTCTGTCCGCGAATTTCTAAACCTGGAATGGATACAGGCATCCATATTGGATTTTTCATGAGTTCGAAATCCACCCCATCCCCCCTTTTCGAGCGTTTAATGCTATTATTTCAAGCCTTATCCTTCCTCTTATTCGATACGAAATTCATTCTTGATAGGATGGCAAAGGCGGAGAGTAATATTTAAATTTCTGGACATTTTCTACTTGACTACATACACTATAATTAGTTCACTCACAACGTTCAGGCGTTGTACGTTTGGTAGAAAGTCCGCCCGCTTGATCGTCGTACTTCTCAGGTTGACCGTTCTATCCCCGACACAGCCAATTCTTTTTAATGTCTAATAAATTTAATATTTTCTGCTTTTTCTTTTAAATTCTTATTCCGAAAGTTGTTTTATTATTTTTAAAATAAATTTTTATTATTTTTTCAACTTTTTGTATAACTTTTATTATTTTTATTTTAATAAATTCACGTCTTGCTTTACGGATGCCCCTGGCCACATAAACATTTCATGTTGTGTATCTTTAAACTTTCTTCTCGTAATGTAATATTAGTCTAAGTTATCTGCCCGTCTGTCCTCGAAGTTATGAAGCTGTTGGACGTGGAATGGATAGAGCATCCATATTGGATTTTTAATGAGTTAGGGTTTGCAAAATTCAAAGCGAGTCAAGTTTATCTTTTCCTAAACTATAGATTCGTTTCTGAAGTAAATTGGTATGATTAAGCTTCGTATCACAGCGAAAAATACTGTCCTCTTTAAAACGTTCGAAACCCATCCTGTCCCCTTTTCGAGAGTTTAATGCCATTATATCAAGCTCCATTTTAAAAGCAAGCGATTAAATTTATCAATTTATCACATATAAATAGGTAAAAATAACAATTTTTTTCTAGCTTTATGACTTCATTCCTTTGACCATCTCATTTAATCATTTTTTTATTTTAAATTATTTAAATATTTTCTGCATTATTTTCATACGTTTTATCACTAAACTTAAATATTACATGAATAATTTTCTTTTTTATTTAACTTAAATAATAGATTAAGTACATATGTGATAATTTTATCGATTATTTTTGTTGAAAGGTAATTCTCAGCCAAAAAAAGAAACCTTTTTTTTACCTGCCTCATAGGGTTCTTTAGAATTCTGAAAAATTAAAAATTTTACTGATCCCGTCATATGACGGGCTATATACTAGTAATAATAATAATAAAACACACACACACGTCAGAATTAGAAAAAAAATGTATTGTTTTTAATCAAAATATTGCACACATTTTGAAATTAATACATTCTTAAAATAATTAAATATTATAAAGCATAAAACTGATGTCATTAATTTTCAAAGCTTATTAAACAAGTCTTAATTACGTAATTCTTTGTTTTGCATAGTTTGAATCTTGCTCTATCTGAGAATATCATATTTGAATTTAGTTTATTTATGATGGATGAGTGGAACAAATTAATAAACCTGAATTACTTAGAAGTTTGGAGTGATATTATATTTACCATAGAAGAAAATATTAAACTATTAGAGGACTATCTATATTTTGCACGTTTAAAAAATAAATCTGTTCTTCCAAAAAGTTGAAAGCAAATTTATCAGAAAAAGACTTCATTTAAAATAACTTTTAATACACTAACTGTGTTTTAGAACTTTCTTTTTCTAAAGATACTTTTTGAATTTTGTTGATGTTTTTTAGTTTTCTGGTAGCTGAGACAATCGCGGCTTCTTTAAAAGGTGCAGTTCGAATCGGACGAACACTCTGGCATAAAATTGTTTTTCGCCCACCTGTTAAAGAATTATTAATGGAAAAATATACTAACATAGTACAATTTTCATATAGTAATCCTCAAATATTATACTACATGCGAAGAAAAACAATAATAAATATCAAATTAAATTTCAACTAGAAATATTACTAAATGTTTAACTTTTAACAAAGGATATGCATTTAATATATATCACTATCACACTAATGTGTGTATACATTGATATATAAAAATTTGATGATATTTTCTGTGATTAAATAAAATTTAAATGCGAGTTGAATATGTATGAAAAACCCAACTAGTTTAGCTACATGTTATTTATAACCAAACAATAAATTCAGACACTAAAATACAAATTATCATCAAACATTATAAACTAGGCTCCATTACAAGGGAAAAGAAAGTCTTATTTTAAAGAAAGAAAAATAATATCAATCTTAGGATAGCAATTAAATTTCAACTACTAAATGTTAACTTTTACTGAAGGAAATGCCTTTAGTATATATCATTATCACACTAGCAAGTGCACATATTTCTATATAAAAATTTAATTCCATTTTCTATGAATAAATAAAAGGATTTAAGTAAGTTGAAGTATGTACAAAAAAGCAGTTATTTAAGTTACACGTAATTTATTGCAAAATAGTAAATTCGGACTCTAAAATAAAAACTGTCATGGAATATTATAAACTAGACTCCTTTATATATGAAAAAAATTTATTTTAAAAAAAAGAAAAATAATGAAAAACATTAATGTTAGAGTAAGAATCAAATTCCCACTTTAAATATTATATATATATATATATATATATATATATATATATATATATATATATATATATATATATATATATATATACTATATATATATATATATATATATATATATATATATATATATATATATATATATATAGAGAGAGAGAGAGAGAGAGAGAGAGAGAGAGAGAGAGAGAAAGAGAGAGAGAGGGGGGAATATTTGGTCACCTTTCACAAGCCCGTAGGTAAGGGTGGGGGAAATTCTTAAAGACACTTTTGTGGAAACCAAATAGACCACGTGTGTAGTTGTGTCATCTGCCTTGCTGTTCATAGAACACTGTTCTTCGAACATTGACGTTGAGTGAAAGAGTAGGTGCAAATTGTATACGACAAGCAAATTGACTAGCATTTTTGGCAACTCATCACAATATTGTTGCACAATTGGAAGAAAATGCGAAAATTTCAAAAAGAGCATATTTTATAATATACAGGTAAAAATTTTTAAATTTTAATTTTCTTTTAAAATGATTCTTTTTCTTCGGTTATACTTCTGTTTTAAAACATAGAATTTGATACCATGTGTAGTTTATATCTTTTGAATGTTAATTGAAAGCTATAAATTTGTTTAATTATTTTGATATCGCACTGCATTATGAGTATACATACATATTTCCCAAAAAACGATGGCTGCGGCCCTAATCTTTCACCGAACTGAATAAAATTTTAATGTTTGTTGAAATATTTCAAAATCAATTTCCTCTTTAGTTTTCAGTATTTTCAATTCATTTAAGATTTCAAATTAATGTTTTAAAACAATCGGATGTTCCTAGTCATTTATTTTAAGAGGTAAAAATAAAGGCTTTATAAAAAATAATTTATAAAAATTATAAGAGCAAACATGTCATTATATACATCATATGGTTTATGTAAAAAGTTATTGAAGTATCGCAACAATGTCAACAAATATTTAATATCACAAATTTTAAGTTATAAATAAAAATTTATCCTTTTTTTTGTCCAAAATTTGAAGCAGAATTACGCACAAGTGGCTCATTTAATGGGGACTACAGTGCACTGTACTATGTTAAAGCGCATATGGTCGGCGTAACGTCACGTTTCTGTAGTTCAGCCAGAGGGCCTTGTCTCTCGTTGGTACCAAAGTTCCAAGTTGTACAAGGGAGTCTAAATTATTTTTACAAATTAAGAGGGGGGGATAGTACAATCCAAATTACCACTCTGAGGGCTAAGGCGTCACTTGGGGAGGGTGGACACCAAACTGATGCTACGAATTTTTAGAATAAGACGTTTTCTCTTATTAAATGCTCTAAAAAGTAAATAAAAAATTCGCATACCTAGACCATCAATGTGAAGATATTTTCTTCGTATGTATTTTTGTTCCTTTCACGAAGCACAAGCGTAGAAAATAGATGTATAAAATAATCTATAATTACGTATATGCTCCGGAAACACCTGGGGTAACACCAAGAAGTTCCTAATGGGTACAACGCAAGTCATTCATTCGCCAGTGAGAACTATGCAGTAACACACTTGCTCACCATTTGAATACTTGCTGGGAGTTTTTTCTGAACAATAAATCCGATTGTGCAACTTTTAAAATCGCTCATTCACTTTCCCAAAACTGTTGTTTGTTCAAGTACGAAAGGTTTGGAGCGCTACGGTCTACTGCATAGCTACATGTTCAGGTTGGAGTTCTAATTTTGCTCTTTTCTGCTTCTCAGAGTGGAATACGACTTTGTAATTCATGCTAATTATTGCTCGTCTGGATGAGTCTCTTATTTTGTAAAAACAATTTGGTCTTACTTTGTATATCCGATATTACCCCTATCCCGGTTTTTGTAGCATATCTGCAGATTATATTCCTTCAATACAATCTTCTGATAACTTTTAGCATCTCTCCTGTGGTTCCTCTAAAGACGCTCGATTAATATAAAATTCCTCCTTTTTTTAGGGCGCCGTTGCAAAATCTAGTAATATATGGAAAGTTTTACCAGGTGTTATGGTATGTTCTATACATGTTATTCATCCTCACTGCACAGCTACATGAGAATATTCTATGACAACTACTACTTCGATGTTCCATTGTACACAAATACTATTAATTATTTTTCTATCGTGGGAATGCTTTTTGTACATGTTAATGCCTTCTAAATACTATATTTCCGGTGAAGCAGCTTTTCATACTTTTCTCTGTATCGTTATTTATGCATAAAATGTGTTTTCATTGTTTGTCGATTGATAGCCTCGAAATGTTTCTCTTTAGAAGACAATCAAAAAATGCTAATACAGTGGTACAGAACTTAGAAATGCCTTAAGCATGCGACTTGCTTAAGCATTTCATATATGAATTCTTGAGTATTTCATACAATACTTTTATTGAGTTTCAAATTAACGGTCGGATGACTTAACAGGCATGATTTTTGTGGCGTAGGTTCTATACAGGTTCTCTGAAAAGGTCATTTCCAAAATGAACAAGCTTGTCTGCCATACCAAGATTTACTCGTTTGCAGCTTGTGTCCAGAAATGTAAATAGTGATGTTCGCCGACTTTTGAGAGGGTAGGAAGCTTAATGATTTGAGGCGAGGTCATGGAAGGAGAAGGATGAATCAATTTACTAACTCAGAATTATGTAATAGAATATGGATATGGACGGTGCACTTTCAGCGCTTTCCAAACAGCGTATCACAGACCACGTGAGAAAGCAGCTTTCCAAGTAAGTAGCCACATCAGCTTAGAACAAACGCCCATCTGTCGTTGACGCTACCGTAATTCGAGAGGAACCAAGTCTCCGAGGAAGAACACGAGTCTTGGATGTACTTATTTTCACCGTTGTACACATAATGCGTGAAGACACAATATACCCTTACTACGTCCAATGATTTTAGGCATTATACTATGCCGATTATCTTCAATGCGTTGCATTTGGACGCTGGGAAAAACGGGTCTCCCAGCTGGGTTCTAGTTATGAATTTTGTTTTCCTATGGTATCTGATGGTGAAGGGATAGTGTCTTGAACCTGTGGACGCATGAAAAACCAAGGTGGACAAGTTACCATGGATTTCAACAGTGTTTCAAGCTAATTATTTTGGCTGGTTTTAATGGTGACAGACCGATTGACCGTTACATACTACAGGAAAGCTTCACACTTACCACCACACCTCATACCTACCACACATTTTTAGAAAGAATGTTGATGGATCTGATGGTAGACATTCCAGCAGTTAAACGCCGAAATATGGGGGAGAGCCTGATTAGTAATGGTTGATACATGAATATTTAGATAGGACTTATCCTGATCGCTGGACTGCAGACACGGATTAGTTTCATGACCACTGCGATCCCCGACTTAACTCTCTTGGATTTCAACCTGTGGGACACATGAATTCCATGGTGTACAAGATGACCGTATCATCGGTCATAAATCTCGTCGACAGAATCATGGAAGCGACGGCACGTGTCCGTAACACCTGGTCATCTTTTACTGGTTTGTGTATCGATATGTAGACGTTGTGAAGCATGCATTGTGGCGAATGGAAAGAATTTTAAACATCTTCTATAATTTAACCAATGTTCTTATAAAAAGTCCTATTAACAGCACTTTTAACACCGTTTCTTTTTCTCCCTATATGCCTGCGAACATTCTCCTCTATTGATTACCGTTTACATTTTAGGACAAGTTCCTTTGTAAATCTTGTTCATCATGATGAAAGACAAGCAAGTTAAGTTTGGCAAAGACCTTTTAAAATACCCTATACACTGTTTAACCACTAACCTGTTTTGACGCTATTGCGGAGGGGGAAGGGCTTTTATCCGATTGGTTTATTTTTCATTTTTTCACTTTTTCGCCCTATATTTTCAATTTCTAATATGAAATTTTGAAAAGAAATGGATCTTTGAAAATTTCATTTGGAGCACCGAGGTTAATATTTTTGTTTCTACCGAAATTTACAGCTAAGAGCCGATCCTCAACGTCCATGTCAGAATAGAAATTCGAACCCACAGTTAAGTGAAAAATTATTCTGGATGTTAAAAATTATTAAAATTATTATCTTTGATAGATTTTTTTCTACTTAAAATTTTAAAATAAACAAAAAATGGGATTCATTTATGAAAGTCAAAATTATTACATTTTAACTGGGTGAAATAAGTGTTTTTAATAATGTTCAATGAGTATTAGGTTCCTTCAAAACAGTAATCTGCCAAATACATAAGCAAAGGGATCATAAACTATTACATCTTTTCGAGGCAGCCACTGCTTAAAAATTTTATTTCTAACTTGTGTAAAACCTTAAATAAATAAATTTTTTTAAATCTACAACAAAAAGTCTTAAGCTAGTTTATGGGAAGTTTTTAAGCCGTTCAGACACTCTCATCTAATACCTTAGAACATCCAGTTGACAGATGCTAAAGCTTCAAACCTTCCTTCTTTAAAAAAAGTTAATTTAGAGGTTTCCAAAACCTAGAGAGTAAATTGATAACATGTTTTTTTCTTTAAAAAAAAAGGACTGGCTGAATGGGAGGCAGGCAGAAAGTGCTTTACGATATCTTATCGAAATGTCGAAATTATGTTAGGTGGAGGGAGTCTAAAGATCGCATCGGTCGAGAAGCCAGGTGACAGGCTTTCGTAATCAAATTAGAGAATGTGGTAACAATGTATTGAAGAAAACTCAAACAGAACCCAGAAGTACATCGGCTGCATCAACAGGAGAACAAATCGATTCTCACCTGCGATGAATAAAAGCGATTTTCTCCGATTAAATGAATGATGTACCCAATACTTCGAAGTTTGAATGACAACACTTGGCTAGACAGAATTGAAATATTTGTTGCACATTCTCTTTTAATAAGAATGCCGATATTGTAGATTCCATTATCGTGTCTTGTAGAAAACATAGCCGGTGACATGGTGAGAGACATAGCCTTCTTTTGTTTGCAGATTTGAGTGGTATCTCACTTTAATTGGGACTTGAAACTTTCTGAAATATGTCACATATTTTGGAGTAGAAGTTAATGTCTCTGGCCATGGCTTTTGACGAGAAATCATATGGTTTCTAGATGAAAACAACACCAACCAAACAACATTAGAAGTAGTAAAGATACGGGTGAAACAGGAAAATAGACAAAGCAGTAAATGCTCGATAACAAGAAAAATACATACAAAAAATTACATTTGCTTTACCCTTATTTGTAACTTCAATGACTACTTTTCCTAAAAAACTTGAAGGTTTTTTTTCTGTTAGAAATGCGCTCATACAATTAAGGATACTTCTTAACCACAGGGAAATCGTTTCCTTCAACAAGAATATTATCTGGAAAATCATCACATATATTTAAAGATAATATGATTAAATTTTACATTATAGTAAACGGTACTGATTGCATGTTAGAAGGAAACGAGAGACAGTAGACAGTAGCAAATGAATCTTCACGATGATGCAACTTACTTCCTCAATCTCGCAGTACTATAACTGAACAGCCAGGACTCAGAGATGACATCTGGACAAATTTTTCTGTGGTCAAATTATCCGGCATTTGGAATAGGAGTGCACTTAGATGGGTTTGGTTTGGCGTGCTACGGGCTACTTTTTGCAACACGAGTGCTAATGAGACCGGGACCCACAGCTTAAAGCCGATTCCGAACGGCTACGAACAGCCATGCCATAGTGGGATTCGAACCCACGAACTCCAGTTCCGAAGGCCAGCACCCTAACCAATCGGCCATCGTTCGGCGCACTTAGATGGGAGTATCAAGGAAACTTAAAATCAGATTGCCCTGCCTAGGTTTTGGTAACGGATCCAAGTTGATTAGTACTCAAGTAAACATTTCAGTACAGACGGTCCCAGGATAGTTACGGTATTTGGCATTAAATCTGTAATATATCAGACATATCACGGAAAGTGTCAGGAGCATCGGGTACTATGTCTCGAGTTACGTATGGGACATGCACGGGTTTTCTTATTGTATTCTGGAACTCCAGATAACATTGGTTAATAAGTGGGATGGCCTTTCTCCCCAAAGCATGTATAATTTGGTGCGCAACATGCCTCTGAATTAGCAAAATGTTCTATTGCAGTTGAAGGCAATCATATACCCTATTAACAGTCATGCAAACAGTTCACTTTTCTCCAGAGAAGGCGTTTTCTGCAGTAGTTCCCTCAAGCTTGCTCCTTATTTTTGTCGATACTTTAGTACTTTTATCTATATTTTCATCCTTTTCCATTTATTTACTAGGCACACTTTATATTTACCTTCCATTTTTGGTTTTCTTGCACCTCTATTTGTACAAACTATCAATATTCTTAATTAATAAGCATGAATGTAGAAAAGATGCAAGAGGTGAAACATAGATATAATTTCGGCAGGAAGAAAAAATCAAATATTTAAAACTTAATTAACAGACACATTATATTTGTAGTGTAATGCACGCGGAGAAAAGATGACGGATTGAATAATGAATGGGGAGTCAACTCCGCCATTCCATTTCTATTTAGGCTCCCTTTTAGGAAAATTCAACCTTTTTTCTAATTCGATACTGTAATAGAAAGCAGGTCAAGTGAAAAAAGGGCACCGATTTTGAACTGTCAGTTGTCGCAGCGGGATTTGTACTCGCAGCCTCTTTTGTGAAGGGTGACCATGTTCACCCTTTTTTACAAACAAGAATTTTACCTTCCTCTAAACCGAACGGAACTGCAAATAGATGTATTAAAAAAGAAGTCTACTTTATACCCGAAGTTTGGATTCGCTCTCGATATACGTTTGTTGAGACTTGACAGCTTAACCATCTGATAGAACTTTATCAAAATCTATTCGATACTGCTTACAAAAGAAGAGGTGAAACGCGCATTGAAAATTATTTTCCCTGCCACTAATTTTAAACTAATTCTCATTTAAAAAAAACAAAAATTGGTCTCTTTTTCCTTATTTAACATTCATTTCCATTAAATTCGGGTAATCTCCGTAAGATACGCTTGAGGTAATTATCCCAGAAAGTTTTATTCAGCTCATATTTTATCTTATTAAATAAAATAAAACGCAATCAATTATACATTGAATAAATTTATTTTTTCCGTCTATCCATTAACTGTATAATTATATTGCTTACAAAAAATTTTTCAAACTCAAATGAAATAAGAATATTTTTCTAATAACCTCCATTTAACTAAAAAAGTTAACCATTGCCTATTAGTTTGCTCTGAAAATTATTTGACAGTCGGAATCTGCATTTTGAAACGACTAGAAGTCTCAGTTTTACACATTTAGCTCTTGGGGAAAAAGAGAAATCGTAAAGTAAATAATGGTACAAAGCAGGTGATTTGAAGGGTACTGAATTGAGGAACTTCTGCTACGGAGCTATACGATAACGGTTCAAATTCCTTTTAAAAGTCTGCATGTATTTTATTAACAGCGTCTATCTATATAGTCAGGAGAGCCACGTTGTTTTGCTTATCTTCTACAAATCACGAAATAAAAAATTCACTTAGAGATTGGAAATATTGCACATGTGATGAAATCTTGGTCTTGACCTTACAGCCTTTTAAGTAAAATAGGACGAAAGTACGTAGTCGAAAAGTGAAAAATAACTTTTTTGAATATATTTTTTTTAATCTTTTATTTTAAAACTGTACGAAAGATATTTAAAGAATCCCATAAGAAAATAAGACTCTTTATTGCATAGAAATAGAATTGGGCGTAACAGAAACAACTTTAAAGAAATTTTTAAGACATCATAACATTTTTAAATTCCTACATCTAAAAACTCTAAGCCATGAAGAGGTCTTATATTATTGAAAGTTACTTCTATCAACTGACCATCTCTCAAATTTGACTTTCTCCAGATGTATCAACTTTAAAATGTTTATATATGTGAAATGTCTTTTTTCACTTGTTTTCAGGCCGAATTTTATTTTTATACAACGAACAATGTTGTCTGATATGTGCATTTTTTCTTTTTATACAAAATCCTTTCTTTAAAAATACTTTTTGCAACATTATTATTTCTTTTAAATGGCTACCTGCGGCCAATTGGCTTTCAGAGTACTCTTCGTTTAGTTGGATGCATGCATAAAAAAATGGAATTAAGCAAATAAATAGAATATACTTGACATTTTTTTCCGGTTCGAAATGTTTTTGAAAAATCAAAAATACTCTTTTCAAAAAACTTAAATGTTTTCTAATTTAATTTTACAGTACATTTGTACTGTAAAATTTAATTTTACAGTACATTTGTATTGTAAAATTAAGTTAGAAATCGTGTTTGAAAAGTTCCTGTTTGAAGTTAAAAATCCTGTTTGAAAATTTTTGCGTTTCAATATCTGCTTAATATTACTGATTCGACATTAAAGTATCGATTCTCTATTTACCGATACAAAATTCTAAAAATCAATCTTTTGATCATTACACACCTTTAATATCACTTTGAGTTAAATCTAAAAAGATATTTTTAGAATTTTAGAGCTATTTTCTATCGTTAGATGCAGTCTGAATAAAATAATTGGAAGTATGATTTTTTTTTTAAATTCTGACCACTTCAGTTTCTTTTTAAAATTCAACCCAATTTGGCCCTTTTTATTTTTGGAACATATTCTCTTGAATATTGGGTGTAAAATACAAACACCTCTCACAAATAAAACTTTTATGCCATTTTCAATCAAGCATAATTACATTCGTGTCAAAGCCGTGTAATAAATTAATCCTAGTTCTGGTTTGTTTTAAAATAAATTAGTTTAAATAAAAAGAAGGAAATCAAATAAAATTCTCTCCTAATTCATAGAAATAAAAGTAGTATATGAGAAAAGGTTACCACCCAAATCTAAGGTGATTCGAACAAAAAGCTTAAATAGCGGTTCCACAGTCAGCTTACTATCTGAAATATAAACGCAAAGGTTTTAACAGTATGAGACAAGTTTTACCTGTCCAAAGTAAGATCCCATTTGTTGCAGTGTTAAAAAAAAGTGAGTTGAAAGAAATATCTTAATAAGCAAACCATTTGGCAATGCCTAACTGATGACAAGTTTAATCTGAATGATTGGCAGAACCACTTCTTGACTTTAAAGGTCTGCCAGCGTAACTTGAATTTTCTAATAAGCATTATGCTTATCACAATCCTTTATTTTCATTTTGAGTCTTTTGGTGATCTGTTTCAACCCGAAAAATTTCACTTCTTTGATTTGTATGGGCTACATTTCTTTCAAATGGAATAGTGTTTTCAAAATAATGGATGGGAAAATGTCATCCCTCTAGTTTTGTCTTTAAACTGGATTTTAATCCATATATTAAAGTGAAACAAATTTAACTCAATTATGCAATCCAATATTAAATGAATGAAAAAAATTGTTAATTCATTTTTAAATAGATAAAGATATGCTATGTTAATTTCCAGTTTTGTCCTCATAAGTCCAATTGATTTGGTCAATCTGCATATTTTTCCATGTCATCATCGTATTTAAAAGAAATCTTCAAATATTTACATTTGAGATATCAATACGTTTTAATCATGGTGATTGAACGAAACCTATTTAAATTCTATAATAATGGCAGGGTATTTTTTCGATTTATAAGTCCACAATACTTTGCATACCTAATTCAGAACCAAACTCGTTTATTCTCAATTGTTTCGGCATGGACTAATTAGAAAGCTTATTATTGATAGAAACATAATAGATTGCAAGGAGTTAATAGCATTTATATTTTATTATACAAAAACTGTGCCATTTATTACTTCAGTCATCAAAATCAGAATGAGTAAGAGTACCTGGAATATAATATAGCTTGAAGGGAAACGAATGGCACTGATAAAAAGTCACTTTAAAAACCAAAATAATAATAACTCGAAGATGAGTTATCTACGAACTATATTTCAAACAACCAAACGACGGCCAAATAAGTACCGGAGTACACGTTCATTTCAATCCCACTGCTTCATAGATTTCCAAAATTGGCTTAAATCCGTCGTCGTTTCTGCTCTAATCAGTTCCCATCACCACCAAAAATCTTTACGAATAAGAAGTTTTGGTTGTTGAGGGATCATTAATAACAAGTCATTATTAATTGTCCTGGGTTGGTTAGGAAATATGCAAACGTTGCCCCAAAAACTTTGCAAATTCTTTTGGAGATAAGAATATTATTTTCTATAAAATATTTATTTTTATAAAATAAAAATTTTTTTATAATAATTTTTTATAAAATTTCTGCCTTGAATTTATTGACTCAGTTGTTGTGCATTGGAAGGAAATTCTTTCGACTCGGTTCTAACCCAAACCGCTCCTATTGGACGAGGAAAGCACAAACCGTAACCTACTGGGAAAAATCCCCATGTACTGATATCCACTTTCTCGTTGTTAATCCAAGCTCAGCGGCTTCAAAACTAAAGCACCTCGAATATGGCATTCTCGTATCGTTAAAAGTCCAGAATAACTAATGTTTAACCTCAGCGGGCTGAAACGAAACATAGCATCAAAATACTTCATCCAATGAAATGTTTTCGAGAATTTTTTTTTTTTTTTAAATAAAGAAGATTAAAAGAATATTTGTGTTGAAGTAAAGACAAATGCAAATATTCCATTTTTTTTTTATCCTGTGTGTAATTCTTAATTGAAATGTGAAATGAGCAGGAAACATCCTTTTTATTCTCTCGGGGCTCGAAATGAAACTTTTCTTTTCAATTTTGAAAACGTCCATTATCACACCTCGGAAATCGGTTCCTTTTGAATAAGAGGAAAGATTTTTGTCCATGTATCGAACAGAAGTTTCTGCCTTCAATGTAATTTGGCGGAACAACGATTAATCACAACTACAAACATCGGCAGAGAAAGAAAACGATGGATTAATTAAAAACTTGGTTAATGAATCGAGGAGAAGAAATTACTCACTCGGTTTTTTTTCTTTGCTCACGTTGCTATGGACCGTAGATTTACTTTCTGCTACTTTAATTAAATATCGCCAGACTGTTTTAATTGTTTCAATAAGTTGAATTTTCGAATTCCTTCTTTGAATTGGAAACAATGTCAAAACGAAAAAAGTATCGAAGCTATTAAATGTAATATCTAAGTATATTAAGATGCGTCGAATAATTGTTTTTCAATTGTTGAGGTAACTCTAACGTCAAATATCATTTGTTTTGTCTGATACACCAGGTTTAGAGCAATCATTCAAGGTAATACATTTCATCTGATTAATATTTTTGTTCCAGAGTGTTAAGCAAATTCTACGTTCAATTTCTTCTTTTTATTAATTCTAAAAAATGTAATTTTTTCACTTTTTTAAAAACCTATTTCAGTTTTCAAATAATTGTCCGCGGACAGTTTCAAAGTTTTCCATTTATAGAGAGATTTCAATTGCCATCTATTTCTGCCCGTTTTTTGCAGTGTCTTCGAATAACTACAGGTATTTTTTAGGTGTCTATATTTGAAACGAGTTTTTCAATCTACAATGTTTACAACATTAAAATCGGCCCCAAATTCAACAAATGAATTGATACCTATTCCAGTTTTTTTCCCCAATTAGTCTGCGTTTGTAAATGCTCCAGTAGGGGAAGAAGAAACCAAATGGCGTAATTTGACGGATCCATTTTGAGAGACCAAAAGAAGGACGAGAAAGTAAGACCGGGATTCGATTCAGTGAAGCGGGCAAGTAGGATCGATTTCTGAAATATTATTGTTGACTTGGGCATTATTTCAAAATATGTAATGAAATGAATTTCGTCGAAAATTTTGCATCATAATGCGAAAGAAAGTATAAAGGAAAATATCCCGACAATTGATTTGAAATAGACATTTTCGATAACGAATTTACTCTAAAAATCTTATTGAACTCTACAGTGAGCATTCGAAACTAATTTATTTGGTTTTTTTTATCATTCATATTATGAAAAAGTTTCCTATTTCATAGTAAGATATTTATTATTTAAAAATTAGTTATTAATGAAGGGTTTAATTGTTGTTTAATTGAGAATGACGAGCTTAGCCTCTATTAAGTCCATTTTAACTCCTCGAAACCTTGAGTTGTTACCATACAAAATGAAAAACAGATTGAGCATTTTGTTTGACATCATATTTGACAAAAACATATCCTAATTGACACAAATTCATTTCATAAGCTTATTTAAAATTACTTTAGAAGATCAATTTCAACGAGATGCTGTTATTGAAAATGATTATGAAGTAATTAAAATAAATCCGATTTTTTTTAAAAAACATTTCAAATTTTTGTAAGACTGTTTATGTTTTGGTAGAAATTAGTTATACGCCGGAGGTCTATAAAAACTCTTAAACACTTATTAGTTTTATTTCATTACTCTACAAAATATAAATGTTGTATTTTTAGCTCTATTTTGGACAGCTGAAAGTCCTTAATTTATTTTACAGGGAGATCAGACTTTTTTCTTGCTTTGTCTGAAAGGCATTGTACTTAGCAAATTAAAAACCCCAATTGAATTCCAAACTAACTTGAGATTAATTCATTGATTCGGAAGCATCTATTTAAATGTAGACTAACAATTAATTGAAAGTACTTGACTTATTGTCATTTAAATGGGAATTGTCTTTTGCAGTTGTCGTTATTGAAATCTTTGAGTTGTATAAAATTGTTTTATTAAAATGAGAAAAGCGCCATCTATAGGCGAAAGAAAATGAGTTTTTCTGTAAATGGCGGTAGAAAAGAATGGACTATGATCGAGCCCAAAAGGAGGAGAAAATGATGTCTCAACAATGCAAATTTTTAGTACACTTATTTGGGACAATAATGTCTTCAATAAAAAGAAACTGCATTATAAAAAGATTTTTAGAAAATTGAGCTTTTGTCCTGTAAATTTAGCACTTTTTATATAGGTTAAAAAAATGTATAATATTTTTTTAAGTAATTATAATTAAATTCCTTAAAAGTTATATAGTTATAGGTATTAGATAGGAATTATGCGAAGTGAATAAATTGAGAAGACCGTTTAAAATAATTTTTTAGAATGAAATTTTTATATGGAAATATTTACAAAGATTTTTTAACTATATACACTGTCTACCAATAAGTATTTAGACACCTGTGATAGAAAAGAAAAACTAACTTTATTCAAAATCAATAGTTGGTAGAGCCTCCACGAGAGGCAATGACAGCGTGAGCCCTCCGGGGCATACCTTACACAAGTCTTTGTATTACAGCTTGTGGTATTGTTTTCCACTCGGCTTGGAGTAGACATACAAGTTCCTTCACCGATTTTGGACAGGGTAGTACACCCCTTAATATGGCGATCCAACTCGTCCCAGAGATTCTCGATAGAGTTCAGGTCTGGGCTCAGGCAGGTCAGTCCATTCGATGAACTCCATTGGCATCATACCAAGCCTTGGTTAATCTCGAAACATGACAACTGGCATTGTCGTCATAAAAGTAACAGGGGTCCAACCCGTAAAGCTGCCACAACGTAGGAAGCCCATTGTCATCCAAAATAGTGCAGTAGGCATCGGTGTTGAGCTATGAATGGGGACCAAGGGTCCCAGTCCATACCAGGAGAAACACCCCCATACCATAATTTCACCTCCGCCAAACTTGACTGTTGGCACAATGCATTCTGGCAGGAGACGTTCTCCAGGCAGACGCCAGACCCAGGCCCTGCCATCCGATTGGATTGGTTTGGAGAGATACGGTCTACTGTTTTGCACACGTGGGCTAATTAGACCGGGACCTACTGCTTAAAGCCGATTCAGAACGGCTACGAACATCCATGCCATAGTGGGATTCGAACCCACAAACTCTGGTACCGACGAGCAGCACCCTAACCAATCGGCCAGCGTTCGGCACCCTGCCATCCGATCGGTAAAGGGTGAACCTTGATTCGTCGCTCCAAAGAACCCGTTTCCACTGATCTAAGGCCCAATTTCGATGTGTTTTGCACCACATTAACCGAGCAGTGCGGATGCAATTTGTGATCAAAGGCTTATGGGCAGCAGTACTACCACGAAAACCAAGCAGATGTGCTTCCTTACGGATGGTATTCATTGAAACAATACTCCCGGATGCCTGTTGAAACTCCTCGGGAATGAGTAACATCGGTTGGGTGCGGTTCTTCCAAAATTTCTCTCGACAGCACTCGTTGGTCTCTATCTCCCAGTTTCTTTGGTCTGCCAACTCGGGGCACATTCCGACAATCACCGCTCAAATTCCACTTCTTAATCACATAGGCCACTGTCGATTTTGGGGTACTTCAGATTGCTAGATATGTCCCTTAAGGATCGGCCCCATTTGTGATACCCGATAATTATACCTTTCTCGAAATCAGAGAGCTCCGAACTGCGCGACATCTTGCATGCGACTCATCCCGATGCTGTTTCCTACACAATGTATACCTCAGGACCTCAGATATCGTCATTTGCATAGGTGTCCAAATACTTATTGGTAGACAGTGTATAAAATGTAGACAATGCATCTCAAATCTTGCTCATAATAATTGTTCAATTTGATTTATTTTATGTGACTATTAATCATTTGTCCATATTTGTTGTATACAGAAAAATTTTTCTACCCTTATCTCTCGAATGCGCTTGGATTTTTCGGTTTGAAATTGGAGGCAACACGTGGGACTCAAACGGTTAAACGAATGTATCCTTCGCAGTAGGTTTTAGGTGATTGACGTGAATTCCTTCTTTGCACATTTTTATTTTTGTCAAAATAT
This sequence comes from Pardosa pseudoannulata, assembly GCA_032207245.1. Taxonomy (NCBI): domain Eukaryota; kingdom Metazoa; phylum Arthropoda; class Arachnida; order Araneae; family Lycosidae; genus Pardosa; species Pardosa pseudoannulata. The sequence continues at coordinate 7,930,967 of CM063502.1, read as the reverse complement.
GCATAATGCTTTCAACGAATACAAAGTTTCACCGAAGGAGGACATATCCATTTCTCTACTTAGTTGTCTTTTTGGATCCTTTATATCGTCAACAGTTTCCATACAGATTTTCCTCAAAAAAGCAGAACAATGTTCAAGAATGGTTTCAGATTTGAAATAGCATTATTTTCTTGGGAACGACTTTCATTTCTTGAACTCATGAGTGACTCCCGAAGGGGAGAACGACTGTTAAATCTTTCATTATTAAGAACCTTTTTAGCTGAGACCACTGTTCCAAATTTTGGGGTTTACTAACTTCGAATTTTTTTTCCTTAACGTCTCTCTGTGCAGTAAGACTATCCATCCTCTTTTGGAACATTGGCCATAGATCCAGTTTTCTGATATTTAGAAAGTATATTTTAGACATATCTATGGATTTCTCCTAATAACGAAGCAATTTCTTCAACAGAATCTTAGACCATTTCAAGACAAAATGATACTCATTCCTCTCATAGATCTTATTTCATGAATCTTGAAGTGTAAAAAATAATTATAAAAGTATCTTATATTTAAATTCTCAAAGTACAACTAGAAAACAGAAGAAAAAAATATATAGTTCCAATAAAATAAGAAATTTGCTAAGTGTTGTTTCATTTCTCGACAAAGTTTGATATCTATTTATTGTGCTTTTTATATATCTTGAATAGCAAAACTACAAAACTAAGACTATTAATCATTTGTCCATATTTGAGTTGTAGTTTTGTTCACGAATAAAAATGGTGAAAGATTGATCAGAGTGAATGAACTGCCTAAGGGAGTGAATTTATGTAGAATGAAGTGAATCAATTGTTCCAGGTTGGGAAGCGTAAGACAATGGAATGGACGAGATGAGATAATAATAAACAAATAGTTGGATCTGTAAGACGGTATCATTTCTAAGAGCGCTAAAATTACTAAGATTCAATGTAAGATGTGTACATTATTTATATATTTTTATACTGAAGAGACAGGATTGACATCCCTTCAGGGGGAGGACAAGCACGCCTGGAATCGAAACACTGGGGGAGGGGGTTGACCACCTAACCGGGATATATGCTTCGCATCATATACTAGGTCCCTTGGTCTCGAAATGGCATCGTAGACTATGGCCCCACGTGTTCTGTACCAATGGGGGTTTAGTTTAGTATATACATTTTAAAATAGTCAGTATTTCAATTTGTATTGGGATATTTATGCCTCTTACAAAGTTCATAATATTTTCTCTTTTCTAGTGGAAAACAAATTATCAAACGATAAACTTCATATTAAATCCGATTAGTTACTGTAGCTTAATCCTTAAAACGAATATCTTTGTGCCAGAAACATCAAAGTAACATACAGAAGGGGACCAATCAAGTCAACATGAAAAGGAAGCATCTACAGCAAGTCCAGTACACACTTAGAAAGATTACTTTAACAGAAAAGTTGTACTTGAAAATATCATTCCTTCTCTCGAGGAGAAGAAATTTAGTTTCTTATTTTTTTTCTCACCAAAAAATAGATGTCAAACTTTATCGAAAATGAAACAACACTGGCGTACACTTAGCGACTTTGGTACTTTATTGGAGCTGTAAATTTTTTTTTCTAGGTGTTTCCTAGTTGTACTTTGAGAATTTAAATAAAAGATACTTTTATAATTATTTTTAACACTTCAAGATTCATGAAATGAGATCTATGAGAGGAATGAGTATTAGATGGTGTATTTAATATACTAGCGAAGTAGTTAACGGTTAAAATAAAATTTAGCCTAATAGGAAAAATTCTACTCTCCCGTTTAAGTGCCTAGTGAACTTTGGGCTCACTGTCCATTTGTGTGGAGACTCTACATTCAGCTTTCTTTGCTATGTTTCAGTCTTTGCCAAAAACCAAACTGATTCCAAGTACTGGTTAGCAGTTTTAACCATTCAAGTTTGTAGGAAAACTGCGTAAGATTTTACGATTTTTTTTTTTTTTAATTTTGTGGCTGCATGGCTTCGGCTAGTTCAGCATAGGAATTCCATTAATCTTTTGATATAACTTTTCAGACTGTAAAAAACAGAGTAAAATAATTAAAATAGTTTTAAAAAATCGACTTCTACTGTACAGCATAAACACAAGAGAGTATAAATGGGCAAAATTTGAAAGCTCTAGCTCAGAAGTATATTTATTGCAAGGTTTGAAGCAGACAGATGAACAGCTAGCAAGATGCTAGTTTTCAAAGTTGTGCATGAACAAACTGAGTTTTGGTTAAACATGTAGACAAAACTGTTTTATGTGTGAGCATACAGTTTGCGGGGTTTGAACACCTGTCTTTATATAGAGATGACAAAAATTTAGAGTCAATTACAAAGGGGACTCACAAGCCACTTGAGAAATTACAATATATTGAGTAATAAAAAATTTGAAATGTCTCTCAACTTTGTCTGAATAACATTTGTAGGTGTTTTTTTTTTTGTTTGTTTATTTCTCTTGAAGACTTTTCTGAAAGTTAACTCTTAAACATGGATTTTGAAAAAATGAGCATTTAAAACGTTTTGTTAAGCTTCAAATATAAATACTTAAAATATTGCGAAATAACTCGACTTGCGATTCCCTCGATAAATAGTTTAGTAATTTCAGTGGTACTACTATGCTTTTCATTATCTGTTCTATTGTATTGTTTATTTATATGAATTCAGTATAAATAATATAAAGAATTGCCAATCCTCTTTTTTTAGAACATTATGCTGTCATTTAATAAGAAAACCAACAAAGTTTTAAGAAAAAAATAATCAATGAATATATCTGTTGAAGACAGATATATTTTCTAATTTTGTCAGATTAGTTTGGTTTGGAGAACTACGGTCTACATTTTTGTTTTACTAGATTTTGATAGATTAAATTGCAGTTTTCTATAAGGCTGCAATTTTATAACAATTAACAAACAGGTAAAATGGATTATAAATATTTGATAAACCCAGTTTGTATGTAATAATTCATATATAGTAGAACCATATATGGTAGAATATTTTAAGAATTAAGAAAACGAAACTTTTTTTTGGGGGGGAGGCTTAAATTACACTTTAACCTTTGTTTTCTTATCGAATTTTTTTCTGTTACCAATCTACGATAAACACTTGAAATTGTTTTCAAAGTTGTCGGTTCAAAGTTATTGAGCCTTTCTTTTGAAAAGTGTCAACTTTCAAAATTGAATTTTTGAAAGGCGTAAATAATAGAAAAACCGCATTCGTCGAATTTGGCAAATTTCTACTACAGATGAAGAGATTGGAACATCCCAAAGAACGGAACTTTTCACACCGGTGCTACAGACAGGTTGCATCCGCTTCGAATGCCTCTCTCAAACCGACTCCTCTTTTAGATATAGAATTTTATATTTTTCACATATTTCATTTTGGCAATTCTCCTTAAAAGTCTTTCATTAAGCAAATTAATTCAGTTCGTTACTAAATATTCCTTCTCGAAAAAATGTAAATTTTACTACTATTCGACATTTTATGTCTAACATAAACACATCCCCACAAAATACTGTAAGTATCTAGTTCGTAAAGCTTCCTTTTTAGTTGTTTTCTGGCATTCCCATTTTCCGTGCGTTCATCCCAATCTACCAACTGGGGCTGAGAGAGGGAGACCCCACTATGTACTTTAGGGAGCTCAGGTGCAATCTTGCCTATTGGCCCACAGGCCTAACCAGATTATCACCCCCCCTTCCTTTTATCTACTCACCAAAGCCCCTTATTACAAATCCCGAACAACCTGTCTTTATAAATGGTTGACAATTATATACACACTAGCTATTTTAGGAACTTGGATTTTTTCATGCTTTCCTGTATTCATCAAACGTCCCAAAGAGTAAAACAAAGTAAACGAAAAGCTGTGATTTTTTTTTCTTAAAATCTAATTGGACCATACGTAGTATCTTTAGAATATAAGATGCCTTCCCCACGTATGTATTACTTTGTATAGGTTACATGTCCAAATTTTCATGCATACAGTGTTATAAGTGTGTGCGGAGCATATATGTACAAACTTTATTTTAGATGAATGAAAGCAAACAATACTTTATATATATACACCGAACAGCCTTTACATTATGAGCACTCTATTAATAATATGGAGGACCACCTTTAGCCCTGAAAACTGCTTGCACCCGAAGTGACATTGACTCCACAAGGGGCTGATAGGTAGTCTGAGGTAACGGGTACCAAGCGCTCACCCATTGGGCAGCTCCAATTGGCAATTTGGTTTGGACCACAAATGCTCTATTAGATTAATGTCAGGTAAATTAGAAGGCCAAAACATGACTGGAATATTACTCGAACCACTCCCTGACATGGTACATTATCCTGTAAGTAAATACCATTCCCCGCTGTTGTCAGGAATGGGTGAACCTGGTCTGCAACGATGTTCACGTAGCGCACGGATCGTTCTATGGGCATTATGGGTCTTAATGTGCTCCATGAAAACACTCTAATACCCTTACCACCGGATTGTGTCCGTCCAACTGTGGAATCGGCGTAATCGCACACGCCCATCGATGTGATGGACCAGAAAACTTGATTCGTCGTACCATACAACTTTCTTCCATTCTTCTAGTGTCCAATACCGATGTTTCATTGCCGTCGCAGCAGGCGATGACGTGTCGTCAGTGCTGGGACATGCTGCTCAGCAATGTACGCTGTACAGTGTGTTGAGAAATACTGTCTGGCTCGCCACTGTTGTAGCTTATGGGAATTTCGGCTGTTGTAACTTTTCGGTCAATGCGTAGCAATCTCCGCTCTCCTCTGGGATCAATGCCCCGTGGACGGCGATTTGTCGTTTCACCCTCCATACGCCGTTTTTGATATGTGCTCACAACAACTGCACTTGAATAGCCTACTAAACACGCTGCTTCTGATATTGATGTTCCCAGTCGTCGAGCCATAACAATGTTCGACCTTTATCGAATTCCGATAAATCAGCTGCTTTTACCGTTATGTTGCTAATTCCGCCATGTTTGGAAATACAATGCATAGCTGCTTTATACTTCAACATCAGCAGCGCAGTGGTTTTGTTCCTGGGTGAGCGCATTGTTATAAATGGGTGGTGGTCATAATATAACAGTTCGTCGATGTGTATGCATATCCCAATGTTTTTTCAGCACTTGACAACATAGGGATAATACTAATAATGCGTGTACAATTAAAAATCTTATATGCGATTAGTCCATATAATTTAATTTGCTAGATAAAGACATTTCTTAGAATGACAATCAATACTTCAGAAAAACCAAGTCGAAAGAGTCGTGACACTTGAGTTTATATCTGAAATGCATCGGTCTTTAAAATGCAAGAGCTCTGCATGAAATGCTCTAAGACTATACACATTTGGGGCCGATGCGAGGAAGTCACGTTATTTTGTTCGAGAGAATCTAGATGAGCAATTTTGTGAGGCAAGAAAACATTTAAGAAATCACACATACGGCAATTTAATGATTGCAGAATTTCCCTGAAAAATGGGGTAGAGTGACCAGAAAATCTGCTAGTGTTAGTTTCGAGAGGTGGCTCAAAAGAATTCAAGTCGGATATCTTATACTTTATGGCTGGGAAATTAGATATTGAAAAATGAGACATCATACATTTCAAATCAGTTTATCGCCTCAAATCCTTTATAACGTGACGGGGAATATTCAAATGTAAGATATGAAATCATGTAACAACATTTATTTCCAATCCTCATTCTTCCCAAATAATTTAACACACAGCCGTTCGCACAGCCAATATTTCTTTCGAACGTCTCTAACATTTAACATGCTACGAATCTTTAGTTGAGTTCGATTCCTCCAGAGTGTTTTTACCCTTGAATCGATCAAAATTCGAGTTACAAGAATTCGTTATGAAACGATATTCTCACCATTAAAACGTTCAGTTTAACTAATTCTCTTTAAAGAAACTAAATTTATATAATTCGTTTAATAGAGTCTTCTTAACTAAATAGTATTTTAGTACAGTGTATAAACTTAATTTCCGTACACTCCGTAATTTATACACACACACACACACACACACACACATATATATATATACATGTGTGTATGTATGTATATATATATACATGTGTGTGTGTTATACTTGTATATATATATATATATATATATACATGTATATATATATATATATATATATATATATATATATATATATATGTGTATGTATATATATATACATACATGTGTGTATATATATACATGTGTGTATGTGTGTATATATATATATACACATGTGTATGTATATATATATATATATATATATATATATATATATATATATATATATATACATTTCAATATAAAAGGAGGGATATATGTGTATATGTTATTTGAGTCGAAGTGTAGATCCCTTCAAAAATTTCTCTTCCGATCGAAATCTTGAGACTGGATTGAATCCAGTTAAAGGCCAACTCCATAGTTAATTCCATTCATTTCGACTTCTTAATTCCATTGTTCAAATGAAATTAGTGAGGAAGAGATTTGAAATTAATTATCGAAATCATTAAATACCTATTAATTGTCGGAAGTTTGACATTCACAGCAGAATAAGGGGTTTCGTTTATAGATTGGGAACATTATTCCTTAAAAAGTATGTTAGGCCAAATCCCAAAAGTTGAAAGAACGGATATTGTGTCGTCCAACACATGAATCATTTCTCTTTTCAACCCATTTCCGAGTTTTATATTTCAGTGCCTGAATAATAAACGCAGTCGGATAAACACTCACACATATATATTGTTGCTTCTTGGATGAGCCAAGCTCGTAACCGGAGGCTACTCGATTTAAGGCGAAAGGCACTGCTAGGGTGAATAGACGACTTTTGGTGGGGCCTCGTCATTTGGAAGCCTGAAACAAGCAAAAGGCCACTTCTAGGGATAACGTGAGCACAAATCTATTTTTACGTATCTTAGCCACCGTTAGTGAGCACGCTGGCTTCAATTTACAAATCTAAATCCATGCTTTTGCCTACTGATTCCCTTATATAATATCTAGTCATCTTTTTTTCGTATCAGCGGAGTTATTGGGTTTTCCCCAATCGACGTCCTGGAGAAAATCTTTTTGCAAAATCTTAAAATAAACGATTAACATGCATTTAAATTCAGTCTATGGCTTCATGAATCTAATAAAGGAATTTGTTTCCAATAAGTTGTTACATTGTATTTTTATTCCCCTGGAATTGGGTACAATTCAAATTCTTTCTTCCCTTGATTTCTAAAGAATTTTATGGATGAAAAACAATAAGAAATAAACTTCCCAATTTTCCTCTTGACTAATTAGCCCTCGTGTTGCAAAAAGTAGACCGTAGCGCTCTAAAACCAAACCAAACCTCTTGAATAAAAATACTTCTTCCAGTGCTTCTTTCATTCGCTAACTTGACAAATATCCTTTTCATGTACCTGTCGAATAATTTCCATCTTCATCTAATCAGGAACGACAAGTAGTTCGTCATTGTATTTGCAGAGAATATCACTTTTGTAACAATAGTCCTTGTTCGGTTTGCTTTTCATATAAATTTTAATGTTAGAAATATGGTGGGACAAATTTGAGATGAGCCTGTAGCTTTAATTCGTCTATAATAACTATTTTTCTAAATAAACGTTACTGTATGTCTCGATAATGTACCTCTTAAGATCGAGATCGGTGCTCAATTTCATATTCCTAATCCTCAAGTAACATCGCCGAATTACTAATTCTAGTTAAAATGTCAGATTGTGTCATTGCCATCTTAAATGTATTGCAATCCGTATGCAGTTTAGTTTCACTGCAATCGTTAGACATGCTTAACCTAACAATCAACTTTTTTATTTCACTTGATTCATAAATAGGTTAATCAGCTCTTTAACGATGTTACGAGAAATATTAAACTCTGGAGTTTTATTGTATTTTTTTTTATATTTATCTCAGGTAGCAAAATATCATTTTCCCTAGAATTACTAAAATATATAACTATTCACTTAAATAACAAAATGAAATGTAATGAATAAATGCATAATCCAAACTGAATTTAAGCAAAGAGATTCGAAAGTTCGGAAAGAAAACAAAATTAAAACATTTCGAAACTCGCAGTAAATCTCGTAGCAATTATTCAATAGCTATGTTCTTCATGGATTTCGCTTTCAACCACACAATATTTTGTTTCAACGCGTTAATCATTATTTCTTCTTAAAGAACAGGGTGATCTATATTAAATGCATCACGTTGCAGAAGTAGATATAAACATAGAACGTACAATGGTTAGAAATATTTTTAGACTAAAATAGAATTGTACTCTACAAGCAGTAGATAACACAAATTAAATTAAAACCCTCTCATTTTTTTAAAGATTAATAATACAAACTAAAATTGCAAAACCAAAAGCCAAATTACAGGGAGCCATTCATGGATTCGAATGGAAATTTCTCATATTGTGTCTTATACAATTTGAATTTATTTCGTTCATTTGCTTTTCGAAATTCAGTGGGATTCAATTTACTTCTTCTGTTCCCGCATTATAAAAGAGGAGGGTAGTTTCCACTGGGGGGGGGTACTACCCAATTTCTTTTTCCTTTTTTAAGCCTTTCTGAATGTATAGTTGCAGAATACAAGCTTATTAAAAGTTAGCGTTTCTTTCTTGTTAATCTTTTTTCATCATGTAAAAATTTTCGTTCGTAGATAAAAGAAATCGGAAATGTTTGGTGGCTGAGTATTCGTACAGGTTCTGCACGGTCGATAGACACAGTTTAATATCTAACGTAGTGTAGTACGATTAATTCATTGTGTCATACTAGCCCACGGTGGGAAAAAGAATTTTTTTCTTCTTAGTATTACAATCCAGAGCAGTGATTCTCAACCCTTTGCGGACCACCACCACCCCTTTACAAGAAAAAAAAATTCCTTTTCCATAATAGATAATTCTACCAAATATTGATGATAGTATTGTTGCATGCTATCTATTAATAACCACAAAGTAGAATTTAATTAAATGGAGGAAAAAATCGTTTATTAAATATTTAAAACTAAGTATAAAATCAATAAGGAATAGAAAAATGAGATGATACCACCGTGGTTGAGTATGTTTGATGGCTGAGGCTGATGGAATTTTAATAATTTGTTTATGTTCCAATTTCGTCAACATCATTCATAAATCTCCAATGTACTTTTTCTTTAACAGTCAACTAGCTACTGCATTGAGCACCAAATACGATGAATGAAATACTATGAATAAAATATCTGTACTCGGGTGATCTAATGGCAGTCCACGAAATTTAGAGTTGAAAGAATATCGCATTTATTATTAGAAAATACACTATTCGATTGATTTGTTGATGAATTTTATAGATATTATGTCTACTGGCCACTCCCCTTGACTGCTCTCATTTACCTCTGAGCCTCTGGAAAGCTTCAGCGCCCACTGGGGAACTTAAGGAGTTTTTTTCAATCGGAGTGTGTCAGGTGTTATGTGTAACTTTTAATGTTTCCAAACCGTCTTAGTGAAGGTCTTGATCGTTTCCTAGTGTTTGTTCAGGGCTTAGTGGGGTTGACACCTTATTCGTCTTGATTTGATATTTGGCTGTTTATGTAGTTCATAAATTTCACGCACCAAAAGTATTTTTCTTCCGAAAGTATGTAGTCTGTTTTGCATTTGCATATTCAATGGGCATCTTTCGCTGTTCGAATCAGAATAATTTGAGCTCGATTTCTACTGAGTAGCTATCTTAATTTCAGCTGTTTTCAGCTTCTGTTTGCTGCATCCAGTTCAGTCCTGTTAGTGGCAGTTGTTCCAAGATATTTAAACTTTTTTAAAGGTGGGATTATTCACCACCCTATTATATTACAAGCCTTCTGGGTTTTTTTCATTGATGATTACGCCCCTTTTCTCAGCCTGAAGAGCTACAAAGGTCTCAATAATAGCCCTCTCCAAAGACAATTTACGTTTGGTTTAGTATAGAGCACTACGGCCTATTTTTTACAAAACGATGGCTAATGAAACCGATACCTAATGCTTAGAGCCGATTCCGAACGGCTGCGAACATAGATGTCACAGTGGAATTCGAACCCACGAACTCCGGTACCGAAGATGAGCGCAAAACACAGTTTAATGAACACCAAATTGTGTAAGGAAAAAGATCCCAAAAATTATTTACTATAGTGGCACGTATGGCTCTAATTTGAAAAACTTGAAAGAGAACTGCTCATAAATGAACCTACATTTTCGAAACCGACTCCGGATAAGGGGGAAGTGCTTCATTTGTATTTGTAGGGCCCAGACAAAAAGGGTAAAACACTGCTCACTTCTCCATGACAATCAAAAGAGATACATTACTGATAAATACAAATTGAATTTCCCTTCTCTACTTATCACACTTACTATCAACGAATGCAAGATTCTTAAAGAATTGATTTGAAATAAATTTTAAAATTTTATTTGTGTTTTCGTCCGAAACACTTTCAAGTTCATCTCTATCGGTCAACATAATTTCGAAATGTTTTTCTTTTACCGATTGCACAAAAACTGAAAATAAATGCTTCAATTGCATTAATCGATTTATATACTGTAATAAAAGTACTTGGCATTCCATTTAAATTAATAAAAAATAGAAAATAATTTTATTCTAGTCTTCCAATTCTGACTTGTAAGACATTGTCGTACAGTTTTTTCCTATTAATACATTGTTTGATGAATTCCAGTGAGAATACCGCTCCAGGCTTTCAGTACAAAGACCTTTAAATCCCATATTGCGGTAAACCCTAAGCAAAAATTCCACTGGCTGTACTCATTTGTAAATTGTGTATATACTGTGTTTTGCAGTAAATAAAGCTTTGGATCCCATCTCCCTTTTCGGAACGAGCCGAACGATGGCCGAATGGTTAGGGTGCTGGCCTTCAGAACCGAAGTTTGTGGGTTCGAATCCCTCTATGGCATGGATGTTCGTAGCCGTTCGGAATCGGCTTTAAGCAGTAGGTCCCGGTCTCATTAGCCCTCGTGTTGCAAAAAGTAGACCGTAGCACTCCAAAACCAAACTAAACCAAACCAAAACCCTTTCGGAACAATTCAATTGGATTTCAACCCCAGATTACCCTAATTAATCGTTTGTCCGATGTCTCAAAAAAGAGAATAAATCTTTAAATTCTCGCAAACTTTGAAATTAAATATCTCAGTCGATTTTGGGCTCAGGGAACTAAAACTTTTTGTGCTACGGTTTTTAGGAAGAATCTCAATTTTTAACACGTTGACGGACACTTGCTTCTATAGCCGTCAAAGCGAAGCATATGTGGTATGACAACAATAGCCGTCCAAAACGTTTTTAGACACTACGGCTATAGCGGCACAAATGTGCATTTACCGGCTTACAAGTAGAAACCTAGTGTCATGTTTTGGAAACAATTTTTTAGGTTGAATTTCGTGGACGCACGTGGTTGTGAAGGAAGTAGTACCTCTTGAGTTGATTTTTTTGTCATTTATTTATTTTTGTTTGATTAGGAACTGACATTTCGTATAAAACTACCCAAAATACTTTGTTGCTCACAAAAAATTGCTTATTTGAGTCATTAAACCTGTCATTTAAGTTTTTAAATGTTTGCTGTTATAGTCCCATTACTTAGTGCCTGGCGCCACGAAGGTTAGAGCAGCAACCTAATTAAAGGGGGATGAATAAATCAAAATTAAATTGATTTAAGCAGAAAGAGTAAAACTATACCTCTAATATTCTAAAAATCCCAAAAACATTTTCGAACTTCACTTGTTTCTACTGTCCGTTAATGTGTTAATAAATATTATGATAAACACCGAGAAAACAAATAAAAATTTGGATTTTGTAAAATTGAAATTTAAAAATAGCATAAAATGAATGTTCATCTTATCTCAAATTATCTTGTAATTAGGTAAATGTTTGAGGAGATAAAATCCCATGACGGATTTTGCACTGTACCATATTGCACCAACAATGACATAACTATAAAATGTAGTGTTTGAAACATTCAAAGCAAAATAATTGTATAAAATCGGTACAGAAATTGTAGAAGTTCTCTGAAATACGGATCAATTGATCTCACGTTTTTCATATACTAGCGACATAAACAGGAAATTACCATCTTATGAGTTCTTGCTGGGATGTAATGTATATATATTGTTTATTATAGATGCGAAATTGATCCACCTGTAATTTAGACCGTATTATTTTGATTGCATGGGTAATGAGGTAGCCTAATTATATTGCAGTCACAAGAAGGCAACGAAGTCTGTAGTGGAACTTATTTAAGGTTAAGAAAAGACATCTTTCTCAAACAATAGCAGAGCGATTAATGACACATGAGAAAACATAGTTAGCCCACAAGAGAGGAGTGAATTTTCTTCCCAAGTGAGAGTAGTTCAATCAGCGATATTAACCATCAGAAACGATCATTTGAAACTAGACCGTGTTATTCAGACAGCTAGAAAATGCAGACATAAAATTAGCACTCATTTTACAGTTAGCTTTGGGAAATAAGTTGAAAGAATTTTAGAAGCAAACACTTCCTTTTCATTCGGAGATTTTGTGGCTGGGAAAATAAATATGAAAGAATGAGAAGGAGAATTTTAGAGAGATATTTTAAGTGGAATAATTTAGATGTATTACATATATATATATATATATATATATATATATATATATATTATGTATACACACACACACACACATATATATATAGAAATAAAAATGTAGCTTGGGGGAGGATAAGGAGAATCAAACTTCTCTTGGAAGTTAATGTTTTTCTACCTTTTTAATGTGCAAGAATTGAAAGTGATAAAACATAATGCTAGTTTTAAATGTTTAAACTGGAGTTTTAAAAATGGAAATAATTGATTAGCACTGTCTTGAAATAGGATAATGTTTTAGTTATCATCGTTTCTTTCAGTGAATACCTAAACGTGTACTGACTTAATTGTGTGCTGTCAATAGATTTCGAGTTGTTTTTATCAAATTTCTTTAGAAAGCAGTTGGATACAAAACTGAAGAAAAATCAGTATAATATGAAGGACAACTGGGAAAGCTACATCGTTCCTTCGTATCGGTTTAAAGTGTTCGTCAATCGATACTGAGAAGGAAGACTAGCAAAAAGAATGTCTTATTTGGGATTTCAATGCCTCGCAAGATAACCGTTGAGAAAAAGCTCTTCCAAGTTGGTTCCTTTTGAAAACTGTTCCTCGAAACACGTGTTTCTTTCTTATTGACAACATCGTCCAGCTATATGGGTGCTCGCGATTTCATTCCCTGCTCGTCAAGCCCCCGCGTCAATAATCCAGGGGGCCCTTCTAATTGGCTGTAATTGCGTTAGCGTAATCGAATCAGAATCGTGGGAGGATGGCAGCGCATGATATCCTATCAGCAAATGACTCAACTCCCTGGCGGCCCCCTTCCCCTTCCAAACACAGGGACAATTTCACAGCGAAAAAATCCGATTATCCTATTCAAAAATATTTATAAACAGTCCCTAAAAATTCTATGGGGAACGTGGGGTGATCTCCAATGGAGGCCGAAACAAAATAAATGAGTCAAGAATCATTTTCCGACCTCTTCAGAGAATGACAAAAATTATTCATTTTAGACTCGGACGATAAGATCAAAATCATTCCAATAACCAAACAGATTTATCGTATTAGAACTTGTTATTATTGAATATTAATGATATTCTATAACATGATAACATGAATATTAATGATATTCTTTATCCTCTTACATATATACACATATACATGCGCTTGAAGTGCCTCAGAATGCGTATGTGTATACGTTAAATGTCGTATAAGTGAGTGACAAGAAGAAACGTACTGCAGGAAGACTTATAAAAGACGAATATATACTGACGCGCCAATTAAATAATGTTACATTGTACATTTTCAGAGAGTCGAATCATTTTTGAAAAGAAATTATCATCTGTCCTCAATCTCCTAAAAGTGAATCAAGTTATTTTGTAAAATAGTATTCGATTGTTCTAAAAGGAAATTCCATCCAGGATTTTATCAAATATAAATATTTTCTCATTTTCAATAATTAATTACTACGAAAATTATACTGATATCCAAAATTTAGGCACTCGGAGGTAAATATTAGTTTTCGAAGTTGGAGATACTACCATTGATTGCGCCGAGCGCTGGCCGAATGGTTAAGGTGCTAGCCTTCGGTACCGGTGTTCGTGGGTTCGAATCCCACTGTGGCATGGATGTTCGTAGCCGTTCGGAATCGTCTCTAAGCAGTAGGTCCCGGTCTCATTAGCCCTCGTCGTGCAAAAAAAGTAGACCGTAGCACTCCAAACCAAACTACCATTGATTGCGGAGTTAGATGGAAGAATGCAAGTATGTTAGGCAGCCATCAATTACGGATTCGTCTTGAGCAAAGAAGACAGTAGTATAAAACATTGAAAATATGAAGAGTTACAGGAGTTGCAAGGTGTTTCGAAGTTCCCTCTCTTCGATTTCTATGACTTCCAGAAGACAAATGGAAATTTTTGAGGGCTGGTTGGCGGTCGAACGTATTTAAGCAAGACAATCAATCGTAGATGCTGTTCTTTTCTTCGGCATTCCAAAATTTTACGATTCTTGCAAACAATTCCTAACAAGTGAAACAGTTGTCCAAAGACCTGCGGTCGGTCGTCCAAGGGTTACGACTACTCATAAATGGTCTGTACGCCCGGATTGTTCCTCCATCTGTTCAATCTAAAGGGGCACGATTAAAATGGTATCTCCAGTATATCAATTCAACTGTGTCTGTTAAAGTTTACTTTGCATAACAAGAATGTAAGAGTCTAAAATGAAGCAGTCAAATAGTTGGCCATAGACCTGTCTAAGAGATGCGACTCGTAAAAGATCGAGAGAATTTTACTATAGACAAGTGAAATCGAGGGGCAACTTCGACACATGTGACATCTAAAGATAATAGGAAAAATAGCAAGAAATAACGAAATGATATTGAAAAAGGTAAACATGCTTACAAAATGTATAATATTATAGGATTCAGTTTTAATTTTTAAAAATAATCGAAATTTATTTTGTAACTACTTTTGAAAGCTTTTCACGTACCTACAAAAGATTGGAAAAAGAGATACTCCAGAGTACCCATGTGGGGCTTATTAAGACCCGCATCGTTATTCCCAGAGTAAATTGTGTTAAAAGAAAAACAAGTGCATATCTCCATTGTTAGTATATGAGGTTAGACAAAAGCAAGAATCTATAAGGCTGTAAAAGAACATGTTTCCATTATCTGTTCCATCTACTAAGCAGTACAATTACTAGTAATGCTTAAGTTTTAACAATGTTTAAAGTTTTATGTTTGTTAATATTGTATCAGGAACATTGTCATCTCAGGCCACTTTGAGCGAAATCCAGCTATGAATACTGCAGGATTGGCTGCGGACTTGCGACGCCTGAGATTGCAGAGTCCATAAGTAAGACAATGCCTGCTCCTATTGTGCAAAGGCTACACATGAATAACCGGGGCATACAGAGATTTTGTTCCTGTATCTCTTCAAACCACAGAGGCACACAAATTGGTGTAGCTAATGTCAATTGGATGTTTCTGTTTGCGGGAAAGTTATGTTAACCGACGAGTCGAAATTTAACTTGCAACTAGATGATAAACGTATGAATATCTGGAGAGAAGAACATTTTCGGACATCATGCCTTCCAAGGAGGAATAGTCACACCAACTTCTACATCTTTATACAATGAAAGGATTGTTTAGTATCGGGATGTAATCCTAGACCTTTGAGATTGTTATGGCGTGTCCAGGGAAGTGGTGGAATGGCAATAACTTGTTTCTGCCTCATGGAAAGCGTAAACTTTGTATGCAAATGCGTAGTGATCTCATACATGATTAATGTCAGTTTTGTTTGTTTTAGCTTTAAACATCTTTTTATTAATGACTTCAATATAACTCAACCTCATAATTTATGAAAAATCAATATTGTTCTCATCATTGAATATATTTCTATATTTTGTTACATGCATATTTGCTACTTTTCTGTCGCATTGTTAATCAAAATAGTACTTGTTCATTTTTCATCCTTTATCTTTGCGTGCTTAACGTTTGACTGTGAGTGTATTTGTATAGGAAACTGAAATGCTTGCTAAAAGTTTAGCTGTCTTTCTTCTTTGATTGTTTGCACCATTGGCACAGCGAAGGAGGACGGATGTGGGGGTCCTAATCCTCCCCGTAAGGATTGCTGTGTACAAATATTAGATTCTTGGATTAATTATGAGTTGAGGTAGTAGGAAACACCTTTGGAACATTGCATTAAAATATTATTTTGTAGATTTAGAAAAGAGTTTTTTTTAATATAAAAATATGAATCATTGGGTTGTTTAGTTATCACAAGCTTGTCCATTTATTCTTATGCGCAAGTTTCCCAATCTTTATGACAGAAGAAATTCATAGAACTTTTTACCTCAAGGCTAGCAATGAATCTTGCTGTGGCCATGGGGGATTTCTTTTCGTATTTTTCCTCCATGCTTCTGTCCCAAATCCCCAGTCATTGGAAACATAAAAAACAGCATATGAATAGAAATAATGTTAAGACAGTGGAAATGAGATAGCATACTAAAAGAGAAGATATATGAGCAAATGGCACAAAACAATCCAATTACTCAAGTATTTTATGTTGTATTTCTATAACAACTTCCCAACATTACATAAAGTGGCAAAGTCGGAATTGATAAAGAAATGTTTCTTTTTTCTTAGGTATGGTTTCAAAACCGAAGAGCCAAATTTCGGAAGCAAGAACGGCTGAACCAGCAAAAGCAAGCCCAACACCAGTCCAATCCGAAGTCCAGCAGCAACGGCGCTCCTGCGACGACTGCCTCCAGCAACAGCAGCCTCGTCCACAGTAACGGTGCGTCCAAAGAGGCCGAGGAATCGAAAGGGGGAGCAGCCATCATGCCTCCACCACCACCGCCCAACTCCAAATCTCTAAACGGTAAGAATCTTAGTAGCCTCCTAACCATATCAATTGCAGACAAACACATAACGCAGCTGCCGATACAGATATTATCCTACCACCTTAATAAGGCTGTGAAATTGTAACTCATTTAGCACCACCCGGGAAGCACGTGTAGCTTAAGGTATGCTACGGCCGCAAATAACATTACCCCCGCAGGGTCCTCGTCATTTCGAAGCAGGGACCAAGCAGAAGACCCCCAGGCTTGGCCTGCCACCCCCAGAGGTATCGTTTGAGAAGTTGTGACCACGAACCTATTTTGTGGCCTGTCACCTTTAGCGAACACGGCAGATCTTAGGCCGGTTCCAGCCCCGAACCCGCAACCTTTCAGTTACGAAAAAGCTGAGCTACAGCAGCTCTACAAGCACATAACTAATCAATAGATTTGGAAAGGAAATGCTTCAATCAAACATGGCTGCAGTTCAAGAAAGAGTGAAAGTGAATCCTGAACTGGGAAAAACATTTTCGAAAAATTCTTGTTGAATGTTATCGGGCTTCCAAATAAAATGACACAAAACTGTTTTTCGAATTCGAAGTAAAACTTTCAGTAAAAATGTATATAAACTAAACTCCTCGGCGCAACTAGCCAACTTGGGGGCCAAGGCCTACGGTGCCAATCTCCGTTTTCGCCAGACACAAAAGTCCTGCATATGTCCCTGTTAGGTGGTCAACCTTACGTTTCCCCCATTGTTCAGTTCCTGGTCCTCAGTTTGTCTACCCACTGAAGGGAGGAAAGGCTGTCAACCTTGTCGAACCTCGGACCTGTGTCGTGGGATACCCCAACGCCACTGGGATTCAAAAATGTTATTCTTCTTGAAATCAAAAATAGGAAAGCTACAGAAGTTGTAAGAGAGCTTAATGCCAGGTCAAACAATTTATTCTATTTTCATATAGTTATTAGAAATCTTTGTGGTAAAATGCAGGTCTGTACGTTATTTTGAATTACGTGCCATTTTCCAGGTAAGAAAGGAAATAAATAACAATCTAAGAGAAATTCAGTAAACTTTTCCTTTCAATTATGTTATGTCAATGAGACTTAGTAAGATGTATAACCTTTTACTGTAGAGTAGAAAGAGTTTGAATGTTATCTTCTAGAATGTCAAATAGTCAGAAATATGAGTCAGATCTGCATTAATGAAATCCATCTGTGGTTACCCATAACAAATATGGATAATTTTTATACTAATTTAAACCCCATTTTTTTTTTACAATGATTGATTTGTTTATCAACAGTTTTTCCTGCAGGGAGACAGTAACATTTTCTTTTGGCTAATTTCGATCAATATGAGGACGATTGGCGGAATATACGGAAATAAGTGTCTAATCTCAGCCCGATAATGATAAATGCTTATTTATCTCAGTAAGATAGTACTAATGAAAATCTTGTAAGTGGAACGTGCTCAACAAAAAAGTAAACTATTGCTCTAGTGAAGATGTATCGACACGATTGTCTAAATCTGTGAAACTTCCGAAATTAAGTAATTAATACCGAAATATTTACTATAGTGAATACGGGACCAATGATATCCCACTGACTGAAGTCCACATTTCTGTTTATAGATTAACAAAATATATGACTAAAATCTGTAAAAATTAAGGGTTTAATACTTCGCTTGATTTTGTCGTCGTAATTTCATATTGTAACTCTCTTTTGATACTCTACTGTCCACACTTGGAACTTCATGAAGCAAGAATTATGCAGCTTCTGGATATTTATCAACGGTTAAAATGTCATTGAGATAAAATATTATTGACACAAATACCCATCGATTACAGTCTCTGGGTAATTAATAAATTCCTTGATAATACAGTTTTTAAATTTGGATATTAATCAACCATCATAAATGACAATATCATTAAAATTGTAGGTGCAGAAACTATATGATTACTGCCTCTGTTTAAATGAAAGGCCATATGATTACTATTTTCTATATTTCAACATACTTCAATTTACTAATGTGAGAAAGAAGAGAATTACTCAAGCACCGATCCGGCCATTATTGGGCGTTACATTATGTAGGTTAAACTACAATCTGTTTGCTTCAAATCTATAAACTTCAGTAAAGTTAGTTCTTAAAGAATCCCTTTAGACTAAAAAATGTTGTCCATTTTTATCTCCCATATGTTTGGTTTATATTCCTGAAAAATATTCCTTTCTTACGTGTATAAAATGTTCCCATTTCGATTGTATTTGTCCCGACACTTTATGCAGATATTCCAAAATCAGGTGAGTCTTTTATTTTCGGCCATGCTATCTGGAAATCATTGAGCAACAGGTGAGTTATATTTCTAATCAATAATCAAATGTGAGAATATAAATCAGGAGAAATTGAGTTTGATTCTGTTAGAAAACAATTTGGAGAGCTGGATTCCATCCAAAGAAGAGCAAGTCTTTTCTGTTAAATGCATTTGAAAACGTAACTGGAGAAACAAAATATTAATGAAATCAAATAATAGATATTTGAATAGCAATCTTTGTTCCTCGAAATGACTCTAAGTTGTCACCTCTTTCCATAACAGGATCGTATAATGAATTACAACAAAAGTTTTTTTCTTAGATGAAAAATATAAATATTTTAAAGTTTTAAATGACTCTAAAACTCCAAAAGGTTTTTGTGGTACTTCCCATTCGTTGCAAAATATTTCGTAGCAAACTTGTTGAGAAACTTAAATCTCGAAGGAATCGACTTGCCAACGCAGTGTTTCTCAAAATCAAGGTTATCGAATTGTATATTGAATGAAACAGGTCTGCCCTTTAATTTATGAAAGGTAAGTTCCCTAACCCCAAATTTGAAATTATTTTTGGAATATTCGCAGTCAGAAGATTCCAAAGTCAGTAGCATGCGGCCTGCTATTTTGTAGAGCTTTTAGGTTCCTGCATGATACAAAGGTGAATTTTTCTCTCTTTTATTTTAAGACCTGTTTTCATGTTAACTGATTATTATGACCCTCACCAAAATTGCAGGTTACTTATTTGAGAAACACTCCTTTTTTGGCAAGAGAGACTACCTCAATATGCTAGACAGAGAAGACTAGGCGTAGAGTAAATCTTTAATTTACATCGCAGCACCAACAACGATATGAACTTAAGGAGAGAAGACGAATTTGAACATTATCCATTAAAAAGATTCTTTCTCTTTCGACGTTTTAGTAAGTACCACATATTTTGATTCAAAGTCCATTTTATGGAAAAATAAACTTTTTGATTACAGGATCAAACATAGCAGCATTGGGAACGATAAATATAGGTGAAAAGAAAAAAAAACTAATTCCAGGAGAACCCCTTTTATTTCTTTTTATCGTTTAATTTATTTTAAAGAACAATTGTACAAGCAGATCCAGAGCAAAAAAGCACTGATGTTAGGGAATTTTAACAGTTCGTCAAACCAAAACTAGAAAACTGGGAGTCTATTCACTTTTACCATTCCCATTTAATACTTAATTCGAATCGGAAAAGTAAAGATTGCACTTACTGTACTACTACTCATTTCTATAAAGATTTGGGAATTTTCTTCTGAAT
Source organism: Pardosa pseudoannulata (assembly GCA_032207245.1). NCBI lineage: Eukaryota > Metazoa > Arthropoda > Arachnida > Araneae > Lycosidae > Pardosa > Pardosa pseudoannulata. The sequence continues at coordinate 7,910,475 of CM063502.1, read as the reverse complement.
AATTAACAAGTAGGTGAAATTCTAATAAGTAAATAATATTCGTGTCGTGTTCCGAAGTGAGCTGTTTTCTGCTGTGTATTACTTTCGATGACCAAGTTCTTTTCTTCTAGGAAAGACCCTCCTGGACTCAAAGTGGAGTGGCTCGCCGAATCCGTCTCCGTGCGCACAAAAAACATCTCAACTCAGCTCTCCCGTCCTACCTCCGTCCTCCTACCCCTTGTCATTTCCTCTCAGTCCCCCCGTAGACAGTAAGTCCAACATCTACTGAATGTCGTCCCTCATTGTTATCCTCTTGTTTATTTAATGTAATGTGACTATACGATTTAATAAATAAATCAAGTCATTCGTTTCATGGCTAAGCCTTTATTTGAGGAACCATTTCAAAACAGTAACAACTTAATCGAATTGAAACTTATATGTTCTTGTTCGTTGCATATTTAGAAAGAACACTAGTTTAGTTAGCCAAATGGCACACTGACGCAAAAAAAAAGCAATCAGCGTGGGTGACATTCTCAGAAAATTCAAGCAAAATGGACTCAAATACAACAAATCCTGGAGTATTTTTCTTTCGTGACTACTATTAGTTATTTTAGCCGTTTGTCAATGATCGTTTTGGATGAAAAAGATTTCCATAATTTACCAGTATTAGACTTGTTCTCTCAACCAGAATTTAGTAGGGTAATAACCTTTCCTTACTACCACATAGTAACATGCAAACGTGTTTGGAGAGTGGGGACATTTCATTTAACAATTAAATTCCAATCAAAATATTTAAATTGGAAGTAGATATTTAGAATGAAATACAAAAATTGGGTCAATTGTTTCAGCCTTATAATTCTTTCCAAACTGTTCTGGGGTATCTATAGGTATACTTTTCGCAAAAGTCTAGTAGACTTGCATTTTTAAGTTTTTTCGTAAAAGGTAGCTGAAAATCGTTCAACGGACAACTTAGGTGCACTTTTTATTTTATAACCATTTATTTTATCTTTTAAATATTTAGTATATATGGAGAAAGGTCGGCTGAGAATACTAAAAGTTATTTTGTTTCTCGGTCAGAATTTTTTTTCTTTGTTAAATATAGTTTGAATTGAAAATTTTAAAACATGTAAACGGTTTTCAATTTTACAATACTTAAAACTTTGTGTTCGGAATTAGGGTAAAAAGGCGTTATTTTGAAAATAATTCCAGAAAATTTATTTTTTATTTTATTTTCTGATTGCGGAAATTGTATTACTGTACTTGTAATATTCACTTAAAGTACACTTAAAGCCAGGAAATATATATTTAAGCAAATATGAAGAATATATTTTATGTCGGTATCTTCGATGTTTATGATGAATATGTTACTTTTAGGAAATTGGTATTTTCCATATCATCATAATTCGTTTCATTTTTAAATTCAAAATTTATGTTGTTTTTGTTCATCATTCAGGTTTGGATTAGCAAGTGTTATTGCGTAATCTGCCTCTTCAGAAGTACTAGAAAAGCATACTCATGTATAAAACATTTTGCATTTGACAGTTTCAAATGTCTCCAGAATTTTCACCTCTTTCTCCATGCATGAAATTTCTTTAATCTCAAAATATACCAACAGGTTTATAGGGGAATGTTTTTCGGTTCTTCGGGTTTCAATATCTCTATTGATATGGATGTTTGTAGTACACTGGTGTGCAAAACTTAAGCAACAGGTGGGTTTTTTACCATAACTCCACGAGAAAGCATCTGAGAAACATGAAATTCAGAAAGGAGGGAGGGTATTATGTACGTAAAGGATGACGAAAGCGTCGGCGCTGAAAAAGGAATACAAGGCATACGGTAGGGAATCAAACAAAAACAAGCTTTTTTGAAAGCATAGTAGAGTGACTCATGATTGTCTATCCAAGAGGAAGAACAACAAGCAGATGTTCCTTAATATGGGATACCATATGGGAACCATTGTAGGCATAAATGGTACTCTATACCAGCAGTAAACTTGGTTAAACCAATGTCAAAGAAATTCAAAGTTATTATTAAAGCTGAAGGATACTTCAAGGTTTTAATTAACTCGGAAGATTATTTTCTAAAATATTCAGTAGTATGCACTGTATGAATACATTTTATGATTTCTGTTTATTTTACTCGGTATGTAATACATTTTATTTAAATATCCCACAGAAGCAGTAAAATGTGTAAAATCCATCGCAAACATGTATTTGCTTACTTTAAATTTTTTCCATTTATTCACCAGTATACGAGCCCTTTTTACACTCATTGTATATTTAACATGCGATCGAACACGGTGAACCGAGAAACTGAGTTGTGTAATATGAAGGGATATGCCAGATATTATTCTAAAATTAAGCAACTTAAAATGGCGATTTTCTAGTCAGCCAAGAGTTTCAAGTAATGAAAACCAGTATTTCTATAGAGTAATTCAAAAATTTTCAAACACATCGAGACAATATTAGAATAAGCTATTTGTATAAAACTCAAGTCCATTTACTGTCTAAGGAAGTTTCGCTGACATTTCCAGTATGACAGTGAATGTGTTAAAGTCCGAACCACAGAATGGCAAACCTAACAAAGGTCAAAACATTTTGGAAAAAGCTCTAACTGTTACCAATGGATAAATAGATTTTTTATGTTTAAAATGGAAACACTACAATGTGTATCAAGATGGTTAGACAAACAGTAAGGTTAGTGAGATTCATTCAACGTCAAGTTGCGAAGTAGATAGTCACATTTTCTTATTTCCATATCATTTCTGTCACAATTTCGGTTCCTTTTCTCCTGTCTAAAAAAGAGCTTCTAATTAAATAATCATTTCTTAAGTTGTTAAACAGTTTTAAATTTTACAAAACTAAAAATATATACTAACTGGGAACAAGAATGAGAAAGTAATGAATGGAGAAAATAAATGTTTTTAAAAATTCTACATAAATGCAATAAATAAAAGAAAAATAAATCTCAAAAATATATGGAAATTAGTAATTTGAAATCTAGCATAAATTAAAAAAAAAAAAAAACTTAAAACGGTAAGCCTACTGCTAAGAATCGCATACTTTAAATAAATAAAAAAAACTTTAAATCTTGAATTTCACCTAGACCATTTTTTTGTGTCAAAATAAACGGGATTCACATGAATGAATATTGAAGTAAATTTTCAATTTAAAATTAAATATGTTGGGAAATATGAATGTTTACGCATATTTGGAATTCATTATGTTTTCGAATGCAGGGCTAGGGGACCCCAGAAAAAGGTTTGTCTCTGGTTACCACTTGGGTTTATTCGGGCTTTGGGATGTAGTACTTTAACACAGAATTTCTATTATTCATACTGATTTGATATGGAAGAACAAAACTTTGGTTGTTTAACAAGGCGTCTGGTTATCAAGCATATTAATTTGCCCGAAAATTATTTATCTGTGTGCTCTAAATGTTCAAAATTGATATCAAAATGTTGGCAAATATTTAAATTAAGCTTTAAAAAGTCTTCACTAACCACTATTTATACAAAGAAAGTGGTTGGACAAGTAATATTAGAAAAGGGTTTAATGTCAAATATCCAGACTTGTTAAAAAGTATGTTGCCTATTTTTCAAAATATCGGTGCTTTTGTTGACAAGCTAAGCACGCCGCACGAATCAAGATGAAAGAATGAGAAAGAGAGCTGAAAGTGGCTCATCGTAATTCAAAAGTAAAGACATCTCGTTAGACTCATGGACACGTGTCCTAATGAGTTCGACCATATGAGCCCGACTGAGTTACGGTCACACTTCTTCAAATCGGAAGTTTGAAATTCACCTCAAAAAACTGCACAGAAATTTTAAAATAAATTTAGTAAATATTCAAATATTACAAAATCCTCCCCACTCAAGTGTTTAAAGTAGCATAGTATGTAAAGGAAGGTCAAAATCCATTTAACTGATTTCTTGGATGCATCGCTTAACACATGATGAGCCAAAATATAACTTAAAATAAAAACAACTACTGGTCCGAAGCCTACTCCAATAGCAATGAAAGAATGATTGCTTGCAAAATGCATGGAGAATTCAATTGCAACCAACCAGCAGGTTCAAGAAATTTGAAAGGGGATTAAATTGACCTATAGAACTTTGAATGAAACAAATTGAGAAAAAGGTTTTAAATAAAACAAAGATTTTGAACGGGGGTATTCTAGACACCGAAGATACTCTTGAGTTGAAGCAGAAGAACTTGAAATTATCCAGTAATGAAATTTCAATGATTTGCAACGGAGATTGATGATGAAATTGATTTCTAGGAACTCGATTCGGTCGTTAGCAAATCTCAAATACATTTTACCAGTAGTTGCCGTTTTAAATAAATATCAATAGAGAATAAAATAATTGAACAGTTTCATACACAAAATAAAAAAAAAGGTTTTCTCATTTTCTTTCTTCCAGCTTCGTGCGAACTTCCTGGGTCCAAGGGTGATTACATATCACTGTTTATCCCGGAAAGAGAAATACGAGTGCATGCCAATTTTCAAAGAAGGGGAATTTATTCACTTTGACATTAGGCTTGTTTCGGGATTTAAGATTTTTTTTTTTTCTTACCCAAACTAAAAGTTGCTCTCAAAATTACTTATTTTAAAATAATTTTTAATGAATATAAATGAGCTGTAATCTGTCAAAAGCTAAACACGTTTGGAATAAGAAATATGAGAATTGTTTTTGTGTTATTCTTTTCTTTAGCTGGTTAAAAATTGCGTTTGAAATCGATGTAACCGAATTGGGAAGCGCTGAAGGGTAATATGTAAAACTGTTTTCCTTTTTATTTATCTCCGAGAGAAAAGAAAATTCGCAGCGAGTGATAGTCGTGTGCGATCCAAGCTAATCAGCGGAAAAAGTGGAGCTTTTGTTTTGGAGCGAGTTGCGGGTACTCCCGAGGGCCCCACGCTACAGAAAGGAAAACTAGAAATCTCGCGAGATTCAGCCAATCTGATGCAGCCGTCGATTGGAAAGGATGATTGGCTAACGAGTTCGCAGATCAATCCGACTGCCTCCCATTCTCAGACAGTTTCTCATTTCAACGTTAAGCCTGTCTCGAGTTGGCCACTTTAATACTTTATTTCCACAACACTAAATGGATGCTCGGGATTTTCTTCTACTCAGCAACTTCTGTCTTTCAGTTATTTGGGCTTGTCTCTTTTCACATACATTAACGAGGGAATTTTTGTCAACAATTTCCAATATTTCATCAACATTTCACACATTCCTCATTTAGCAAATATCACCTTGTCCTGTTCGATCATCGTTCACAAAAAAAAAAAAAAAGAAAAAAAAAAAAAAAAAAAAAAAAAAAAAAAAACCTGTTCTTATTGACGGTAGGTAAAGAGATACTACTGATTAATTTATATCCAAAATCTTAACGTGACTCAATATTTGCAAATTGTTCTTAAATAGACAGAACGTGCAGTATATCAAACACTGGGATAATTATACATCCTATTCCTTTTTGTGTTTATGCTAAAAATATTTAATTAAATATAAGTAACATTCACGTGTCCTTGCCCCTCTACAATTTGATTTTTCCTTCATGGACTAAAAAAAAAAACTAACCTTTCCTCACCCCACCCCACCCCAAATTCTCCATAAAGAAATTACTTCGACAGAATATTTATACAATTAAATCCAAAATACAACTGTCAATAATTTAAGACTATAAACCGGTGAGCTTAACACCCTTTTCTGTACTTAACGTTGAATTTATTTCATTTGCCTGTTGAAACACATCCTGATTGTTTCTTTTTTATGTTTTTAAATAGAAATGAGTATTGAGTTATATTAGCAATGAAACAAAGCAGTTAATAATCTCTCTGGGGGTGTTCTGATCCACTTTTAGAAGTCCAATTTATGGCAACCATCTTTCCATGAGAAATCGTATAATCTTTTAATAACTCCCACCCACATCCAACTCAAGGGTTTATGACCTTTCAACATTATTAATATTTAAATTATACATTGATTAATTGACGTCAAATTTAAATGCTTTTTATAACTTCGTTTTCATCAAAATTTAATTGTATAAAAGAGTAGTTTGTATTTAATATATTATGAATTTTCTTTATTTAATATTATTGAGATTTTTATCTATTCTTTTTAAGCATTCGATTTGTGTTTGTTTTTTGCATCTTTTAAGTCTTTTTACTCTGGTGAAATTAAAGTTAACACTTTTAATGTCACAATATTTGCGACAACGATTAATAAACACAGAAGCAAGTTTATATTTTACTTGCATGTAATGCTGTGGATTATTTACTATCCCCCATTTACAATTTGGGGAATCTAGTTTTTTTTTTTAATTTATTCCAGTAGTTTGGTACACTCTCATGAAATAGTTTAAAATATTATTTTAGAATAGTAATTTTTGTTCAACTTTTGATATTATAGTAAATGTTCGCTTAATCCCAATATTCTGGCCAATCTTTATTTATACTTTCTTTCATATAATTTTTAAGTTCTGAAACTGGAAGCTTAATACGTTTTTAGTTTATTGATTTTGAGCGTTCTTTGATCAAATATCTGCGTATTTATTTCCAGTATTTCCCATATGCGCTATGATCCAAACTATATTAATTTCTTTGTTACTCATATTTTCTGTATCTGCATTATTAAATTTTATTTTGGTACTAAATGCTTCAGAAAGATTATCACTATGTAAACCTATATGAGCTTCATTCAAATGTTTTATCTAAGATAATCCAGCATTGCCGAACTTCCAGCCTGAAGTATTGTAATAACGCATTTTCTATAATATTTTATTTCTTTTTAGGATTTCGTTTATAGATTTCCATACCCCGTTCTTGTCTCCATTTTACTTTTATCTGTAAAGAATTTCAAGTTTTCATTTGTATTACTTTCTTTTTTTTTTTTTTTTTTTTCATGCTATAGTTTTAAATTTATGGGGATATCTATTGGATTGGTGTTTTTTTTTTTCAGATCTACCAATTCAATATTTTATGATTGCAATATATGACTTTGATAGATTTCTTTTAATTCCTTATAAAGTTTTGTTAAATATTTGGCTGTTATGGTTGGTTGGTTGGTTGGATGAGATTTATTGGCGCAAGATCCAAACAAGGATATGCTGCGCCAAACGAAAGAGTGGAATTCTAAAACACAAAATTATATAATTTAAAAGTAGAGGAGAATATCATATACTTAAAAAAAATACAAGTAAAAAACGATGTAAAGAGTCGCATTAAAATAATTTTTAAAACTAAACAAGGTTAAAAATGTCAATGCGAATTAAAAACTTGAAAAGTTTTCGGTGCGGTGTCTCGCCCAAAAGCTCGCTTATACTAAGATGAAAAGTTTTAAAATATATATTTTAAAATCGTGTAAAAGCGGTACATGAAGTTAAAATATGATGAACGGTCAGATGAGTGTGACAGAAAGAACAATGTGGAGCTGGCTCAGCCAATAGTAAATGTTTATGAGTAAGTCTAGTATGACCAATGCGAAGACGTGTTAAAATGACATCTAATTTGCGGTTTGAGAGACATGGCCAAAAAGATATCGACGGTCTAATAAAGTGAAGCTTGTTCCTAGTTTGTAAGTTCCATTCAGCATTCCAGCGGTCATTTGTGAAGGAGGAAATGGCTTTTTTGATGTCTCTATAAGGCAGAGCACCAGTGTAAGATGTATCTGCCTGTCTCGCTAAGGTGTCGACTCTGTCGTTACCAGAAATGCCAACGTGACTAGGAACCCAGCAGAGAAGTATGTTAAAGCCTCTACGAGAAAGTTTTCTGTGCAGCCGAATACTTAGAGAAACGTAGCTATGTGTATTAGAATCAGATTTTAGGCTCTCCAAGACACTCATTGAGTCAGAGTATATTATAAAGTATCTTTTATTGCTGGAAGAAATATACCTTAAAGCTTCGTATATGGCAATTACTTCGGCTGTAAATATGGAGCAAAAAGGATGAAGACGGTAGTTGAAAGCGCTTGAGTCGCTACAATACGCAAAACCAGTATAATCTTGAGATTTCGAGCCGTCTGTATAGATGCCCTCGTAGTTAGGATATTGAGCCTGAAAGGAACTGAATAGCTGTTGGTAGATATAATTGTCCGTGCTTTCTTTTACAAAGCCGTTAAAGGGTTGAAGATAGTGAATATTATAGTTCTCCAAGGGTGGTGTTCCAAACAAGAGGCGAGGTGATATATGAACGTCAAAAAACTGAGTATCTTCAAGAGTTCTCCGAATTCTAGAACCAAATGAAGGAATGGAATGTGGACGATTAGAATAAAAACGATCCAAATGAGTATCTAAAACAATTTTTCTCAAAGGGTGCGAATAATGGGAAAGGATAAAAAAGTAGGTGTTGAGTGATATTTTATGACGAATGTAATGTAGAGATGGTTCGTAGCAAGTTAAAAGAAGGCTATGAATGGGTGAGGTTCTAAAAGCACCGGAGCAGATCCGAAGAGCGGAATGATGCACCGTGTCAAGTTTTCTTAAAACAGATGTGCGAGCAGAGCCATAAACGCAGTAAGCATAATCCATTCTTGACCGGATGACAGCACGATATATTCGAAGCATGGCATCACGGTCGGCGCCCCATGAAGTATTAGAAAGTACTTTTAAAAGGTTTAGGCTCTTCTCGCATTTTGTGCGGAGATAAGAAATGTGATCAGTAAACGTAATTTTTTTGTCAAACTTAACTCCTAAAAATTTTACACAGTCGTGAACGTCAATTTTAAAAGATCTTAAGAATAGCTCAGGGTCCGGATGGAGTCCACGTTTACGGCAGAAATGAACACAAGTGGTCTTCTCCCCAGATATTTTAAAGCCATTTATATCACACCACTTAACATTTCGATTAATAGCGGTTTGTAATTGCCGTTCAATAAAACGGATGTCTTTCCCTTGAGCAGAAATTTGCAGGTCGTCGACATATAAACAGGCATTTACGGTTGATGGGATTTGATTTAAAATATTGTTAATCTTTATAGAGAAGAGAGTGTCATTTAGAACAGAACCTTGTGGAACGCCCTCCTCCTGTATAAAGCTATTGGAAAGCGTGCCGTTGATGCGGACTCTAAATTCACGATAAATAAGGAAATTTTTAATAAAATTTGGCAAGTTGCCACGAAAACCTAAACAATGGAGATCTCGAAGAATGCCATACCTCCAAGTGTGATCGTAAGCTTTCTGTATGTCGAAAAAAACGGATATTAAATGATTGCGTCTGAGAAAAGCATTACGAATTTGAGTTTCGAGGTATAAGATATTATTCAAAGTTGACCTGTGTTTCCTGAAACCGCTTTGAAATGGATGAATATGTAACTCTTTCTCCAAGATAAATATTAAACGTCTATTTACCATTTTCTCAAGGAGTTTGCAGAGGCAGCTTGTAAGAGCAATGGGACGGTAGTTGCACGGATTACTGGGATCTTTTCCAGGTTTAGTAACGGGAATGACTATTGCTTGAGTCCAAGATATTGGGAAGGTTTTTTCTATCCAGATTCTGTTATACAGATGCAAAAGGTTAGTAAGCGAGCTGAGAGAGAGGTGTTTTAGCATTTTAAAGGATACGGCATCAGGACCTGGGGAAGTATCTCCAGACTGACGCAAGCAACAAAGTAATTCCTGGATGTTAAAAGGGCTATTGTATGACAAGTTTAACGAAGTTTTAAAGTTTAAGGTTTGTTTTTCAGACATTTTGTATAACTGGAAATCTTCCGAATAAGAGAGTTTACTAGAGGCTGAGGCAAAGTTTTCACCAATTGTGTTCGTTATATCTTTTATATCTGAAATGATTTGTCCATTATAAGAAAGACAGGAAATTGGATTATTATGATAAATGCCCATTGCTCTTTTAGCTTTTATCCAAAGTTCTTTACTTGACTTGAGTTTGTGATACCTGATACATATTTCATCCAAGACTCCCTTTGAGAACGGCGTCTAATTTTCCTGGCAAGAGCTTTAGCCTTATTAAAGATTATCAGGTTTTCAGTAGTGGGGTATCTCCGAATGATACTCCATGCCTCCTGCTGCTGTTTTTTTGCGTATAGACAATCTGAGTTCCACCACGGTTTTTTATTTTTCCTGATTGAACAGGAAGATTTCGGTATTGTGACGTCCGCCGCTTTGATGATTGTGGAGGTTACCTGATTGATAGCTTCATCTATAGTTCCAGTGATAGTGTCGGGAGTGATAACTGCGAGATAATTGAAAGAAGACCAGTCTGCTCTTCTTTCGATGTACCGAATGTGTTGAGGTATATATTGCGAATTATGGTAGCGTGGAGATAGAAATATTGGAATATGGTCACTATTGTGAAGGTCACTTGAAACAGAGTAAAGGATAGACAGATGGAGAACAGATTGCAAGGTCTGTGGCGTGGAAACTTTTTGTAGGTTTATGAAAGTAAGTGTTATCCCCATTGTTTAGAATACATAGAGAACGATCGGATATGAATGATTCGATTAGTTGACCTCTATGATTGACCTCGGGACCACCCCAAAGAGGACTATGGGCGTTGAAGTCACCGAGCAGGATTATCGGAAGCAGAAGTTGGTTTATTAAATTTGTGAGCTGACGTAGATGATTGGTTCATTGGGGGGTAAATATAGGCTGCAAACAGTAGTGAGGGATTTAAGATGGACACGTGCGGCAACTGCTTGAAGATTAGTATTTAGATTCAGAGACTGAAAAGGAATGCTGTTAGATATAATTAGTGCAACACCCCCAGAGGCTTTATTTCCAGATTCATAGTCCTTTCTTAAAATCGAATAGTTGCGGATTTTGGTGTCTTTATTTTGTGAATGTAAAAACGTTTCTTGCAGGACAAAGCAGGCTGGATTAGGATCATGAATTATGATGTGCAGATCGTCGATTTTGTTAAGAAAACCGTGGCAATTCCACGAAAGCAGAAGGGCCATGATTATAAGGGTGTTGAAGCATTAGACAATGGTTGAGTAGCCCCCCTAGAATGATTGGGAGTATCAGTGTCTGATTGGTCCATCGACTCATCTGATACTTCAGAGTCTGAAGGATTTAACTTTAGAATAGAGTCATCGACATACGACTGGTGAGGAATATTTTTTGTTTTAAACGAGTTTGTTTCCGGTTAAAAACAGATTCTTTGGGGATATTAGGTCTATTTTCAGTTCCTTTTTTATTTATAGTTTTTTGTTTCCGAAAAGTATCCTGAACAACAGTTTCTGAGACTTGTAGCGAAACAGGGCGGTTATTCTTTTTCGGTTGTGAGGATATAGGGAGAGTAATATCTTTAACAGGTATGTCAGTTTGGGTGGCTACAGATTTAGTAGATTTAGTGATGGCAGAATAAGACAGTCCAGGTTTGGGGGGTTTAGATTTCACTATTTTGCGGGCTTCGGGATACGAGATGTTCTGTTTTATTTTTATGGTTTGGATTTCTTTTTCTATTATCCAGTTGGGGCATGATCGTGAGTATGATGGATGGTCTCCTTTGCAATTGGTGCATTTAACTGGTGCAGAACATCCTTCACTACTGTGACCTGGATCAGAACAGCGAGCACAGGTTAAAGAGCCACGACAGGACGTCTGCGAATGTCCAAATCTTTGGCATTTCAAACACCGTAGAGGGTTTGGGATGTACGGTCTTACAGGGCAGTTTAAGAAGCCTGCTTTGATGGATGAAGGGAGTTTGGGTTGTTCAAAAGTCAGGATAATATGTATTGTGTTAATTGTTCTATTGTCTCTTCGTATTGTTATTCGGCGGACAGCTATGACATTTTGGGATTTCAGGTTTTCAAGAATTTCTGATTCAGATGTGCTTTGTAGGTCTGGTTCAGAGATTACGCCTCGGGATTGATTAAGACTTTTATGTATATTAACGGAGACCGATCTATTACCAATGATTTTTAATTTACTGATATTTATGGCTTGAGTGTTATTAGTAACTTCCACAAGAAGATCACCAGATTGCAATTTTTTTACGTTTCGCACTTCTCCTACAGTAGACAGAATAACTTTATGGATTAAGAATGGAGACATATTATGAAAATTTCCTTCATCACATTTGATCAGAAAAAACGAAAAACAGTATTTGTTTCATTGGAAACAGACGATTCATTGACGGGGGGGGGGTGTTTTTTTAAAGGATCCATAATAAATATATTTAAGATTCAGACCCAACCGCACCACCCACCATGGAGCCCAACAAGGGGATGCAGGGTTCTGCACCAGTGCTAGCCGGGTCTATACGCGTACAGTCAACAGACCGATTGCTTGAACCGTAGCAGACGACCAAGTCTAGTCCACCAGCCGATTGATACGCACCGGAACTTATGTACCCCCCGTTTACTCGAAGCCGAGGCCAAAGCAATGTGTTGGAGATTCCCCGCAATAATGGAAATGCCATTCTGATGATTCCCCTACGAGAAAACCCCTCAATTACCAGGATCCCCATTTCCGAGGACACGGGTATCCACGCACGGCAAACACGTGGGCAGTTTAGACGCCAAGAGGAGCAGGAGACAACAGAGCGGTAACAGCTTCTCAAGGTGTGCCCTCACCTCAAAAGAGGAAACCGCAACGAGGGAGAAGGAAAAGAATAAAGTAGAAGGGAAGAGGAGAGTAGAAAAGAAATGAGAAAAGATCGCTGGGGTACCTCGGGATTGCGACACCCGTGTTTACCTAAAGTAGGTAAACCCCCTGAGGGGATTTGGCTGTTATGAAAATTGGTCGAATTCCTGTTAATGAGTTTAAAGCTGGGTTTGCTACTGTTTCGTATGTATGTAGGATCTTTACGAGAAATTTTCTTTGTATTGAGCAGGGTTTCGAGATTGCAAAAACCATACCATGCGTCTATTCAACATAGTATTTTTTCTCTCCCCTTCAACAATATAACAGGGTCGGATAATACTTGACTCCCTGCCCCAGTATGCATTATATTCATCTATTAGTATTTATTATTAATTTAGTGTTTTCAAATACTTTAGATGTTGCTGAAAATAAAGTCCTCTATCTATAATTATGCCTAGATATTTTAAATATTTTACGAATTTAATACTATTGTTATTTATTTTTAGGATGAAGTATCTTTTGCTCATCTTTTCCAAAGTTAGTTGCTCGAATGTTTTCAAGTGAAATTTTTAAATTTAGCTGTGTTGTAATTCATACAAACTTCCTAAACCTCCAATGTTTTTCAGGAATTAGCTGAAAAAATGAATGCAAAATCCTCTGCATATGCAACTTATTTCCATTGTCTTTCTTCGAATTGTGGGTTGTTTGGGGCGCTGTATCCCCCGTCGTGAGACTTAATGGATCATTCAGGGTGAGCATTATGGGTATTGTCTTTCTTCAAAATGATTTCAAATTTTATTCTCAATAATATTCCAGAGAAGGGGCCCCAGACATGAGCCCCGAAGATATCCAACTCTTATTTTAACATAGTTTCTAACTTCTTTTGTTTTTGCTCCAACTCTTCTATTTGATAAAAAGAACTTCTGTTTTATATTGCTTTTATTAATTTCTTGTTTCAATTTTCGGCGTTATCGAAAGCTCCAGCTATATCAAATGACAGCAGTATGATATATTTAAAATTTTCATTCCTTTGTGCTATCTCTTGTAGTATATAATTCAAACATTTTATAGTTTCCAGGAAGCCAAATTGATATTTGTTAAAATAGTTATTCTGATGTAGTTCGTCCGAATTCTATTGTTTAAATACTTTTCTGATGGAAGGAAGTAGGCTTATGGGTCTGTACGAAGCTGGGAGACTTGGATCCGTGTTTAGTTTTAGGAAGAAATCTAATTGTGCAAATTCATCTAAATGGACTAAAAAATTGGTGGCTAAGTCAACGATCTCGCCGCTGGAGGATAAGGGATCAAGGCTTGAGCTGGCCTAAGATCCATTAAGGGCGGAGGTGGATCACCAAGCCTGGGGGTCCCTGCTTCTAAATGGAAAACACCCACTGTCCAATGAACCCCAATCTCTTGAGGCAATTCAATCATCTTTCCATGAGAAGAACCAACCACCAAGATGTACAATAAATACCACGCGAATAATATAATAACTCTCTTTCGAAGCCAGAGCCGACACTATCAAACAGGGTACTCTCCTCCCACACCACAAAATTCATCTCACACAAACACGTGGATGTTATGGATTTAGACTTCTTAACAGTTCAATTTTTATGTATCAGTCTAACAAGTAACTATAATCCGTAAAATAAGAACTCAATGATTCATCACGTACGGCATCATAAATATAAAATATACACAAATAAAATATTGTTCAACGCACCTATACTTTCATCCACCTATACTTCAAGGTGACAAGTTAGCATGTTCCTATTGTCATTAATTAAACAAAGGCAATGTATGTATATAAGTGTACACACACACACACACAAATATATCGTAACTTTAATTTTTACTCATGTACATAAGATTATTGTCATTTTAACTTACAGCCATACTAATATAACGCAATGGGATTTTATACTGAAAAGGAAAAACATTAATTTAATGAAACATGCATATTACAATAGTTTTACGTTGAGTGCCCAAAATAATGCCACAAGTTGAGAACTATTGGGGTAGGGAAGGCAATCCTTTCGTAAGAGCATTCAGAGCATGACAGATGGGATAAGGCTTATTAAGGACTTTGTTCAGGTGAGATACAAATTTTCCATTAGATAAAATTTTAAAAGTAAAAAAATAAAAAATAAATAAAAATAAAAAAAACCAGCTTGTCCAGAGTTCATGGGCCAGGTACTTTGAGATTAAAAATTTAAAAATTAGAGAAGCAAGAATAAAACTACAGAAAAACTAAAGAGTAGCCACAGGTGGGCATGAAAAGGGGTTTATATATATATATATATATATATATATATATATATATATATATATATATATATATATATATATATATATACATACATATATATACATACATATATACATATATATACATATACATATACATACATACATACATATACATATATACATATATATACATATATATACATACATAAACATGTCACCGATAATAAATGCCAAAATATCGTGTATGGGAATTTAATGACGGAATATGACAAAAATAGATACTTAAAGGAGAAAAACTGGGTACTTTTAATAGACAAAAAAAGTGTTGTTTGAAGATTGTGTAGGATTTTAAGGATTCATTGCTGTTTTCTTTCAGTGCGATGAGGTTTGGTTTGGAGTCTACTTACTTGCTACACGAGCGTTAATCAGTGCGGGGATAATTTGAGGTATGAGGCTCCATTCTTCGAGAAGTGCACCCTCCAACTCCCGGAGACATTGGTCTCATTGCAATACGTCGTCCGAGAATATCCCAGAGAAGTTTAATGATATTGAAGTCCGGAAAGAATATTGGCCATTCATTTGATTGTTCCCCACAAGTTAAACTGGGGGAGATCGGGCATTATCATGCATTAAAAGAAATGGTTGTAGCAGACGGTTCGACAAAAGGTCTCAATATTTCGAATGCATATATTTGGTGCCATCAAGATGCTGCTGACCGTACATCTACCTATGCTGAATCAAGCCCATACTTTCAATCCAGGTCATGTGTAATGCGATCTTACCTGCACAAACGTAAGTTTGTTTCGAGTTCCCTTTTTCTTCACACCAAAATACGTCTGGTGTAACAACTAGGCTAAGTTGCGGCTTGTGAACAGCTCTGACTCCTTTAACGTTGTTTCCAATCTCGATGTTCAGCAGCCAAATGTTATTGGCTCGCACGGTGTCTTGAGGTCAAAGGAACGCACGTCATTAGTCAACGCTCATAGAGACTACGTTGGCAAAGCCTATTGCGGACTGTTTGGCTTGTCATCAGTTTCTTAAAATCGATTCCGAAGCCTTGCAATGACTTTCCTTACCACCCTAATAGATTCCACTACACTCCTTAGCGTTTGACCATATTTCAATCTCCCGCCAAGCACGGATTTTCGGTATATGGCATTATTATGCTTTCTTCCAATCATCTGAAGCACGCTAGTTCGAACGTGCATAAAAATTAAAGAAAATAAAAGGTTAAAATTAAGGTTATATATGCCAGTCGTAAAATAAACTTAACAATTTAATATGGAGAAAAGTAATATCTTACACACATTGCTGTAAGGAGAAGGAATGCGTTATTACCAGCGCAGAGTGAACCGCAAAGATTGTACAGGAGCTGAGAGATGATGCGCGCTACATTATATAAGTTGTATATATATACAATAGTCTATACGGTTCCATTTTTAGTTGTCGCCAAGTTGTACTGGAAAGTCTTTAGTGCTTATTTGGTGATGTGATGACGCTGCACAAACAAATGTTTCAGTAATTGGGAATGAGACTGTGAGAAAAAGAAACTTCTGTGAAATCATGATTTCCGCAGTTACACACTTCTATATTTTAACATCATGGGTGCTATTTTGTATAAAAAATTAACTTCTACTTTCTGCTGAACTTTAGAATGTGCCTGGTTGGATTTACGTTAGTTTAAAACCATATTCTCCAATAATCTTTTAGCAGTGTATGTCAAAGTGATTAGTGAATTATTGAATATTTATCTGGAGACAATGGCTGTATATAAATAAACTGATAAATGCAAACTCTTTTGTCAGAAAAAGTAGGGGCGAAATGTCATTCACAAATGATTTATTCTGATAAAAGTAAAGGCAATATTATCTTAATTCATATGTCGACAAGTAAACTGAAATACAACTACATCGTATATTCTCAAAAAAGTTGTAGCCCATGAAACTCCGAATTGATTGGAGATAGGATTTACTACTGAAAATAAAATCTTTGATTAAATGGAACTATACAAAGGGAAATGTAGTTTTCACCCGAAGAGATTTGTGAAGGGTCTACACAAGTCGAGAAATATCTTCCTCAATTTCCAGTGGGAGGAGGAATCCTGTTGGTTTCATTTATACCACTATAAAATTCCTAATTTGCATCAGAATAACCAAAGTGGGTCGTCAACAAAAGATATTACAGTGCATGCATTTTTCAGTTGCAACTAACTACCTAGTTTCATTAAATTATTAAGATAGTCGACTATTATCTATCGAGGAAATTTTTAAGAAATATTTAAGCTCATCTCGAAAATTTGCGTGACTTTTATTTTTGACTTTACCTCCAATGGATCTGTTTTCAAAGTAGAAACATGCATTACTACATACCTAATATACGAAAGTACTTCCCCTCATCTTTGGTTACGGAATCTCTGTCATTCGATGAATTACAGATTTGAACAAAAAATTCTGAGATCTTATATATATATATATATATATATATATATATATATATATATATATATATATATATATATATATATATATATATATATATATATATATATATATATATATATATATATTATATATATATATATATATGTATATATAATATGCGCGTGTGCGTGTGCGCGCGTGTATATATATATATATATATATATATATATATATATATATAAATCTATTTTTAGCATGTCTTAGTGCTTAGTAGAGAAACATATTCGTCCTTTATTTTCTTTCTATTAAATGTTGTATAACAATCACTATAGTGGAAAGCAACACAAAAGCTTCATTATCTCGGAGCTTCCCGTTTAATCCCCAGACAAATAACAAAACTGCGAGTAAAAATAAGTAAAAAGAAAAAAGAAAATTAATGACCAAAAATTGAACATAACAAAACAGAAGAGGATTTCAGTTTCGAGGCTTAATTTCCCTTCGAAGTATTCCACTTACTTCCAGACAAATATGGCGAAAATTTTCTTGAGAAACATATCGTTCTTTCAAGTTATTTGTTTACATCGACTAATTAGTTGAAGAAAAAATGTTCAAAGAGTTGAGACAACCAACTAATCTTTAAATCTACACCCGAGTACTAATTGAAGATAAGTATCATTTGATATTTTCAAATTCCAATTTCCCGATGCACTCGCACTCGCGAGGGATAAATATTAATCCCCGAACTAAGAATGTCTCGTTTCAGTCGAAAAGGAAAACAAAAGATTCAGCATGTTCCCGTGGCTTTAGATTCCCAAGCGCATTTATCAGAAACGGAGTTTCTCGCGAAATTAAAAAGAACCAACTCAACATATCGAGGGGCATCGATTCTACATCTACAAGACAGTATTTCGAGTGGCGCCATCCTCCGGACGAATCCCAAACTTTTACCCTTTTCATACAAATAGAAATCGGATTTCAGAAGGATCTAGTAAATTCTTTCACTAGAAATATTTTTTGGATTTTCAATATTATTTTAAATAAATCCATCTGAAGATGTATTTTTTTGGATTTATTCAGTGTTTCAAGACTTTATAGATCTTATGCAGTTATATAGAAAACAGTATTATTGGCATTTAATGTCAAATCTCCGAACACAAACAACAAGTATGTTAGAATGAAGCAAAATTCTAATCCTCATATTTATGAACATTCAGCTATTAATATATCTCCTCAAATACAATCTTACTTTCTTGCATAAAGATAATTTTGAGTAGGAATTATTCCTAAAAAAAAAGTTCAAGTTTTCTCTTTCAAAAATTTGAAAGTGTATTCAAGTTTAATGTAACCAAAAATCTTTTTTGAATAATTTTTTCCCTTAAAAGTAATGAAAACATTTTAAATTAATCTTTTTTGTATTAAGACCACTCACTATAATTTTTTTTAAAAAGTAATACTTGCTTGCGAGATTATAACAAAACACGAATTACATTTTCTTTTATAAACAAAGTAATATTACTTAAGCTTAAAAAAGAAACTATTTTCACTCTACAACCTTGTATCTGTGTTCTTTGAATTCCATTAATAATAATAATAAATCATTCCACACAAACATACAAAGTGCACACTTTTGTAAATAAAATTTTTTTATGTTAAATGTATTTTGATATATAGATAAAAGTGTGCAATAATTTTGACTTATTAAATATTGTAATTAAATGTAAAATTTAGTAAATGTATATATAGTTTGTAAAGTTTGAATGTATTGCTGATTTGCTTGCATACTTTTGTGTATCAATTATTATGTAATAAAGTATGGTGGATATAGTTTTTCCCCACTCGCCTTTCACCTTGTGGATAGCTGGGAGCATGGACGTAATTGGGGGGGGATTGACCCCCCAGAATTTTTAGTGGAGGGGCAAACTTATGTTTTTGCCCATCCAGATTTTTTGGATATTTTCATATATGAAATTTTTGATTCAACATTTTAATGAATGTTAAAGTTATTCTGTTCTTATTAGTGTTTTTAAGATTTATTCTAATAACATTTACCTTCCTTTCCTGGGACATTTTTAAAACGTATAGGTGTTCGAACTTGTTGACCCTCCAGATTTTTAGGATTTTATTCATATATGAAATTTTTGATTCGACATTTTAATGAATGTTGAAGTTATTCTGTTTTTATTTGTGTGCTTAAGACTTATTCTAATTACAGTTATTTTTCTTTCCTGGGACATTTTTAAAGAGTATAGGTATTCGAACTTGTAGTTTTGTCTCTCCGAATGTTTTGGGATTTTTTATTCATTAAAGCAAGTATAGGTACTCGAATAACTGTATGCTTCTCGACTTTTTCAAGACCTTTTTTCAGGAATAAACACATGCCACCGAAAAAGGAATCAACAAGAAACCAATAGATTTGCTTTTTCAAAGCCGAAGCAAGGGAACTGCCTCAGCCCTCCGTCGAAATTCTAAAAGACCGTTTCGTGGAAAGAAAATGGACCATTTGTGCTCGCTGCTTCGCTATAGACAACATTTTTCTTAGAAGAAGACCGCTTCGGGCACAAATATCTTGCGGGTCCGCAAGCTTTCTCCACCCCGTGTGGTCAATATTTGGGGGGTGTTAATTTCCGTAATCTTTGACATTCATTTTGACATTGATTGGTGGGCAATTGAAGGGCCTACGTAGGTTCCAGAATATGTGTGTGTGTGTGTGTGTGTGTGTGTGTGTGTGTGTTTTGGGGACATAACATAAACAAACAGAAACTAAACACTAAGGGTGATGAAAATGTCCAGGAAGTCCGGAAAGGGAGATAAATGGACACAATATGGGGTGTGCATGGGATTCAGTCATTAAGAGCAAAACTGATTAAACAGCCATTTACTAAAAAAATCTTGTCTTAAATCGATCTTTTTCTCCTTGAAGAGGGAATTGCACATCTCGTCAGCATATGTTTCGTTAACCTAGGCTCTACTATTCGTGGAATCGATTATAAGATTGGGCTAGTTCATTAAATCCATTAAATGGGATGTTAATCAGAAAAGACATGATTTAAATCTTAAGTGTAGAGGATTCATACAAATATTCCACCCTACCTTACACCTGTACTTCATTATCGGTCTTACGCAAGATTTATACAATAAAATTTTAAGTAGCAGACTTAACAAGAGGACTAGGTCCAACTAACCCATCATTCGTTTAAGTAATAGAGTAGTTGCGCTTTTAAAAAAAAGCTATTGGCAGCCTTCAACAGTTTCAGATTGTTTGAAAAATTGTCAGATCTAAGATGCAAACATTGTATCATGCATCCACCCTGACTCTGTGCAGTCAGATAATGCACCAGGTGGTCCACCCTTGGTCCAAGTTTCATATAAATTTAGATTTTGTACACAGTGAAAGGTGGAAGAAATTTAATTTTTAGTCGCAGATGTACAAAACAGCCATGTAAACACATGTACATGTATTTTTAGCCTTATTAGCTCAATTTCACTATTATTGCATTAATTTACTCTATACCACAGCCAATAAATTTTTTAAAAATACTATGTAATATTATTTATACTAAAATTGGAGGGCTGGTTTAAATCATTACATCAAAAAATTTAGAACTTTATAATAAATTGTTAAGACTAACCAGTAACCATTTTCAACTATCATACAAAAATAATCATTAAACATAAAATATTTAAAATATTTCTTGCCTGTTCTTGAAAAACTGTTCAGAAACCCTTGCAGTTGATAATTGAAAAAATACTGACGATAAAAGAAAAGCTTTTTTGAAAGTTTTTAAAACCTTAGTAAAAAAGAATTTATTCCTGACTTGCAAACAAGACAACCTATGTTGACAGATGCAAAATATAAAACTTCTTCAGGAAAATAAATGTTGCCAACAAATGTCTAAAAACATATTAGAAAGAAAAAATATAATTGTTAAAAGTTATTATATGTCTCTTAAGTAAAATATAAAAAATACCCATTTCCCCCCCCCCACCAGACCCTAGTTAAAAAAAGGGTTAAAACATTACGTTTTAGGATTAACGAATAGTCATTATTGAAAACTTTTGCCCCCCCCCCTCCAATTGAAACTGCCAAGTTACGCCTATGGCTGGGAGTATGGGTCACTTTAGTTCTAAACACACAATTTTACAGCTAATCGTTTTTTAGTTATACCCCACAGCGTTAATATAAGTTATAATGAAAATTTTCATAATATAGAGTGTAATTGCAATCAAAAAAGGAGATAAACAACTACACGTTATAACAGACTAAACATAAAATTTCAACATTCAATGACTAATAGTTTTTGAGTTATGTCAACAGCGTTAATATACGTTAAACTGAAATTTTCGTTACATAGAGTTTTGTAACACTGAAAGTTGTCGAAATTGATTCATTCAATTTCGAAATGAGAATTTCTTATGTTTTTTTTTTTTCGAATACAAAATTTCTTTTATTTTGTAAAAAAGAATAATAAACACGATAGAGTCAATCCCCGTTAGTGGAGGCAATGAATGAGATTTTTTAAGGTAATTGGGTTTAACGGAGTACCTAGCGAAGTGTAAGGTCTTCACTTTAACCTCCGAACATAAGCAGATCAAAACATAAATTTAGGCCTCTAGGCAAAAAGTAATCCAAACAAAATTTAATACACTCCAGCTCACAAGGAAGCGAGGAGGTGAGGACGTTCTCATAAAAAATTATGAGTAAACAATGCGTTGTCTAATTAGGGGATAATTAGACTGTAACCTTGACAATGACCATTCGGTATGGTTAACAGAAATGCATAGATTCAACAACATGAAGCTCAGTAAATATATAAATTAGATTTTTTGTCTGATGCCAGGTATTTATCCAGTTGCCCGAGCATGCGTAGTAATACGGTAGAATCCTTTTTATACATGTTCAAGGGACCGACGAAAAAAAATGTAGAAATGAAAAAACGTACAAATGAAACAGACATTTGAGGACCGTTTATACGCTTTTTCAAAGTAACTAGAAAAAAGGAAATATTAGTTCGAATTTGTAGCAATCAATTCATTAACTAATATTTGCTATACTTGCACAGTTTCAATACTAAAATTAAATAAACAAGAAGAAATCGTTAATGTATCAAAATGAAGATGCGATTTCACGAAATAGTATATGACTTGAAGATATCAGAAATTTAATAATGCACTTTGTTAAGCATTTAAATGGATGCAAAAACGGGAAGGCGACACCTGAAGAAGGCAGGATTTGAGGGTGTCCGAAATCTTGAGTGTCTAAAAATGTGCCAACAACGCGAGATTCTCCCATAACTTGCAAAAACCTACTCCACACTGAACACATATCTTCAAAACACTATACTCTTCTAATTTGTAATTTTTATTTCAAAACACATTTCGAACATAATACCTTTAAATATCATATACAAAACACATTTTATAATTTAACACACAAATCAAGCCTAACTAATAAATTTGTTTATTCAAATAAAAACTACTAACTCATTTACTCATATAAAATATCATCCTTCAAAAACTTTCTATTTATTCATTTATATTTATAGGGTTTCATAGTACTTTCAAATGTAAGAAATATAATGATAGAAATACATGCCACAAAATAAAAATCTCCAAGTCTTTTGAAATTTTAACATTTAAAAATAATGAAATCAAGATCTCAGATCATGCACGAGTGTAAATTTTGTCAACCATATATTTTTTAAATTTTTTTAAACTCAATTCCCATTTTATGTTTAAATTTATTTATAATACATTAAAACATAAGCAAATAAAACTACATCTTTAAAACTTAGTTGATCAAAAGTGTACTCAAATAAAAATATCTTTCATTCTAAGAAATTTCCTTATACAAACCATTTTATGCAATTTAAAATAGATTTTAAAAAATAGATTATCAACAAGAATTTTGTGTTAAAAGATTCAATAATATTGCAAAAGGCTTCAAGTAGTAAAATAATATTTTTAGAACTAACTTTCAATAAAGCAAAAAACTCTGAAGTCACATGTGCGACTGAGATCACCTAATTTAATAATTCCAACTAAAACATTATACTGACAATTCAAAACCGTAAAATTATATTTATCATATATTTTTCCCTAAGAATTTTCAGATTTTCACTTATCTTGTAAAATTTTATTGATTTTAGAGTTATTTCTAATATTAAATTGTTTCTGAAAATAACCTTTACTTCTAGTCAAATAAAAATTTTAATCCATAAGATTTCTTGAATCCAAATGAAACATCGTAAGCAATTTGAATCACATCACCAACACATAAAATCTTGATGGGTCCTTTTCTTCATTCAAAATACTCAATCAGTTCCTATTCACATAAAATTTTAATTCATAAGATTTCTTAAATCAAAACGAAACATCGTGAGCAATTTGAATAACATCGCCAACACCACACAAAATCTTGATGGGTCCTTTTCTGCATTTGAAATACTCAATCAGTTCCTATTCACATAAAATTTTAATTCATAAGATTTCTTGAATCCAAACGAAACATCGTGAGCAATTTGAATAACATCACCAACACCACACAAAATCTTGATGGGTCCTTTTCTGCATTTGAAATACTCAATCAGTTCCTATTAACATAAAATTTTAATTCATAAGATTTCTTGAATCCAAACGAAATATCGTGAGCAATTTGAATCACATCATCGGTCAATCATCGGTCAGTAAAGGAAGAAAACGTTTTTAGTTTAGAATACTTTTTTGTAAGACGAGGGCTAATAAGACCGGGTCCTACTGTTTATATCCATTTCACAGTGAAATTCGAAAGCATGAACTCTTTTCCGAAGATCGGCGAAAACATGCTTTAGTCCCCAAATTTTGAAGCCATCTAAAGATCGCAACTTGTCACCGTTTAAAAAAATGGTTATCAACATTTGAGAACGCCAAAGAAGGAGCCGCAGGAGATTGTTATAATTTGAATTATTATTGCATCTATTAAAGGTTGCTATTTTAAGTATAGATTTTCCAGAAATTTGTTTTCGATTATATTTCCATCTAAGCTGTTAGTTTAGTTCAAACATCATTATATATATATATATATATATATATATATATATATATATATATATATATATATATATATATATATATATATATATATATATATATATATATATATATATATGTGAGGGTGACAGTAACCAAGACCTCCTAAATGATCAAGCCTTAATACGAAAAATGATACGTCACGAGATAGGCCTTCAAGGGAATGGGATATATCACATTCCTCATTTTGCCATGAATTATTTTGGCTGTTTACCAAAGCATTTTTAAGTATCATAATACTGCATAAAATTATGGAAACAATCAATGTACATAACTATCAATTTAAAAATCCCGTAATTTTGGACATTTATTCCAATTAAAATGAGAATGTTGATTAAAAACAATTTACTTTAATAGATTTCTCATTACTAGTAAGGAAATCTACATGAAATAAATAACTTTATTCTCCACCTCTCATTTTTAAAACTATTATTGATGCTATGGAGACTTTCCAAATAGTAATTAGGAGGATTTACATATATTGTAATGTATTCGCGTTACATTAAATTTACAGATACAGACTGATCTACGACCGTGAGAAAAACCGACCTAAAGTAGAAGAATAGCAAACGTGCCTTTAGTGAGCACATGAACTAAGCTCTTCTTTACATAGTGAAAGGGCGTTGTTTCGAGCAGAATAGGATGTTGAATGGAGGATTCTTAACACCGAGGACCATCTCAATCATTCTGTCTGAGAAATTCATTGGGATGCTAGCGAAGTGTTTCCAGTGTTCGTTTCAATGGCATCCCGAAGAAAGACTCTCACACGACAGCAATCCTCTACACTGTAAGGGAAGTAGCAATACTTTCCTCCAAGGGTTTGTCCAGAGACATCGATTAATGATCTGCGAGATTGCTCCCGATTACTGCAAACGTCCCTGGCACCTGCTGGCGAGAGAGTCTACACGCGCCTTTCCCACCACGACATCGCCCAGCTGTCCGATCAGCTGAGATGGACATTTTGCTGTCAGACGACGTTATAAAAGACGAGATTTTCTAGGCCCAGAGGGGATTTTTGACAGATCGAGTCTCCTGTGAACTAACTCATCGGCCCAGAACGTCGAGGGAGCGACTGAGAGTGTCCCCCCCCCTTTTTTCTCTTAGGAAGCTAATTCCTGCAAGGATCATCATTTCATTGTATATATTCATCGTTTCATCTGTATTTATCATAACTTCAATCTTGTGTTTCTAAATAAATATCATTAGTCTGTACGTAGGCCTCCGCTATCCTTTTTCGGGCTCACTTAGAGCCCCAGCACGCTATAATATATATATATATATATATATATATATATATATATATATATATATATATATATATATATATATATATATATATATATATATATATATATATATCGGCCATTCCATTGTTACGGGTGTGACACATCGTACGACTGTTATCACTTTTTCTATAAAGTATTTAATGTTTCAAACATATATTTTTTCATGAAGCAAATACACCACTCAAGGAAGAACTTTGAAAAAATTAAAGATGTTCCTTTTCTTCTTTACATGTTTAAATAATTATAAATATGCTGTTACGGGTGGGACAGTTATTTTACCAGGTGTTTCACATAGGTTCACAATTACCAATTTGTCTGCGAATAGGTAATATCTAAAAGTCATTGAAAAATTTTTTTTCATGATAAAAAAGGTTAGATATTTAGTACTATGTATTACTTGTAAATTTTCAGCGACAAACATTATCAGATTTTTTTTCGAAAAACTTGTTAAGGATGTGACAATGTTACGGATGTGACAGACTTCAGATTTTTTTTTTTTAATCTTACATAAAAGGTGCTGTTTTCAACAGTAAATGAATAAACGAAGTCAGACATGTTTGCAATAGTTAAATTAATTTATTTGTTTTAACTTTTATCAATAAAAATGAGATTGTCCTCTGTTATTTATGAGAATTGATGTCTTTATTCTAACTATGTACTTTTCCATGCTTTCACATGGCGTTCCTTTTACTTCTGGTGAGACGCAGTATATTCCATTTTTTTTTCAAGCAGCTCAATGATACTACTTCTGACCTGTTTCAGAAAATTCCAGTAACCTCCGCAAAAAAAAAAAAAAAAAAAAAAAAAATCCTTTTTTTTTTTTTTTTTTTTTTTTTTTTTTTCCCTATATTTACGGGTAGGATGAACGAACCTATACGATTGTTGTCCCTTTTTCTATAAAGTATTTAATATTTTCAATATATATTTTTGATGAAGCAAACACATCACCCAAGGAAGCATTTTGAAAAAAATAACAGAATTTCCGCTTCTTTACATGTTTAAAAAATTATAAATGTGTTGTTGCGCGTGTGAAAGTTATTTTACCAGGCGTTATATATAGTTTCCCAATTAAAAAATTTTCAGCTAATAGGTAATATTTAAGAGTCATTTTTATGATAAAGATGGTTAAATGTTTACTACTATGCATTATTTGTATATTTTCAACGACAAATATAATTACCAGATTTTTTTCAAAAAATGTGTTACACGTGTGACAAAATATTACGGATGTGACTCAGTTTAGAATACTTACATTAAAAGTGCGGTTTTCATCAATAAATGAATAAACTAAGCCATACATGTTTTTAAGAGTTAAATTAATTTATTTGTTCTAACTTTTATAAATAAAATGAAATTTGACTTCTTTTCTCTATGAGTATTGAGGCTTTACTTTAAAATGGTTTCCAAGCTTTCACATGGCGTTTCTTTTTCTTCAGGCCAGAACTAGCACCTTCCAATTTTTCCATGTAACTCAATGTTACTTCAGACCTTTCTTGGAAAACTTCAGAAAACTTTTTTTTATTTCTAATGGCAAGGCAGGTTACAATTATAAAAATAACAATTGTGGAACAACTGCACAAGTAACAAAAGTAACATTGACCGAAGTCATTGCCTCAGGCGTTCTCTGGCTCTCCAATACAGGGTAGTCCCTGAGTCGGAAGAACCGCGAAGTGCCCCGCATCGACGTAGATGATCTCTATTTAAAGGTTCTCTAAGGTCACATAAAGAACAAAGAGGGGAGTCAAAAATGCCAATTCTATGGAGATGTTCACTTAGCAGTCATGTCTTGTCACTAACCGGAACAACGCCACTGCCTCACGTCGAGGACGATCGGGAATGTTGGCGAGGTCTTCAGCACTCCAGGTCTTCAGTTTAACACTATCTTGCATTTGGGATTCGAATTTCATATTCAAAGATTGTTTCCAAAAGAGCTTTTTTGAGTGAAAAGACAGTCAAGAAGCATTTGTTAGCTGTGCCTTTGTTGCACCATTACGTGCCAGAAGATCAGCCTGATCATTCCCATAAATGCTGCAGTGGCTGGGGATAAATTGTAACTTGATATATTTGTCTTTTTAACTAATATAACGCATCAATTCTCGGCATTGTAGGACCTCAGCAGATATAGGAGCTTCAGCGGAGCCAATAGCCTATATGGCTGCCTGCGAGTCCGAGAGTAGGACAACCTTTTGGAATTTTTGAAGACAGTCCAGAAGTTTCTCCAATGCGATACGGATGGCCTCTACCTCTCCATCAAAGGCCGTTCTGTTTTTTCCCACAGACGCACTTCAGAAAACTAAGAAAGCAAATTCATATATATATATATATATATATATATATATCTGTCATTTGCAAAAGAATATCCTTGTACGAAATGAGAAGCAGCAATTGAAAATCTTTTATATGAAAGAAAAATTTTTCCACCAGTTTACATGCATATCATGTAGTTTCGCATTCTCACTGTCAGTATTAGCGAAATTTCGAATTGCCATTAATGTTGATAAAATAATTCAAAACATCTCGAAATTTTTGTTCTTCTTCTTCATTTGCTCTTTCCCGAGAAAAAGCATGAAACCTCTTATTACCATGTAAGTTAATTCTCACATTCTTGTTAAAAGTGACTTTTTTTCATCAAGAAATACTCCTTGGGGGCCATACCAATCTCCGTTTTCGAGACTAAGGGCCCTGGGGTTCTTCCCCCACCCACCTGTGTGCAAAGAGCTTTTTAGATGTTCATCATTTTTTTCAACTTTGAAAAAGTTCATTTTGACGCAACATCATAAAAGCAATATTATAAATCTTAATTACGAAGTTCGTTTCATTTAAAACTTTCAGCCCCGTTTTCTAAAAACTTTTTTTCAATAAAATAAAAGAACGGCAATGAAGTAACTTTCCGTATTCAGTAAAATAAAAGACAGTCGCTGTCTGGTTGATCTTATGTAATAAAAGAGATTACATTATACAGAAAATATTTCCGCCTATTATTTTTTATATTTTCTAAATTTTCTGTGATAACTTTTTGTGTAAATTATTACAGATTTAGTGGAAAAATGAAATAAAATATCTTAAATGACAATAGCAAGATAATAAAAAAATGAGTGTCTGATTCCAGATTTTATTTACTCGCCAATGAAGGTAAAATTAACAAATATCTATAAAAGTTCTTAAAATTTTAATTATAGACTTTTCGGATTAATTATAGAATTAGGTTCCATAGTAAATATGCGGTATCGTAAATATGTAAATAGAGGACATGCTTCTACCGTCTAAAACATGCTTTTATCAAAGTTTTTTTTTCCTTTCCGGCAAACATTAAATGCATAATTGTTGATAATTAGGGACTTTGGTTTTATGCTTTTTTTTTCTCTTTAATACATCCACATACAGTATTAATCGCATTATTTCCACAGTTATCACCTATTTTTAAAAATGGACTGTCAATTTAAAGTATTTTTAAATTTTTGAAAGTAATTATTGTCTAAAATCACATAAAAATGTTCAACATATAAAAGCATCCTCCCCAAACTATCTAATAGTGCACGAGCTTCCCCCCCTTCCCTCATCTTAATTGAAAAGATTATCAAACGTTTATGTTGTAAAGTTTTTACAGTACATTTTTAGACACAAGTAATTTCAATAAATCTTTTAAATAAATTATGTTACTGAAATCAATGAAAAAATTTAGATTTACTTACCGTTAAGTTTTCTAAAAACTTTTTATGTGATAATATAAAAAACACAATATTATCAAAATGAAATAAATGTAACACTAAAATAAAAATTAATTTCCTCTATTTATAACAACATATAATTATATATGTTACAGCTAAAGTTATTCTTTAATCATTCAGTATGTTGAAAAAAACATATATGTCTACATAAAAATTTATATACGCAACATGTCTTAGACTTGACACAGATGACACTATAAATTACTGTTTATCTGCATTAAATAATGAAACACCAAATTGGAAACTATATTGCTGATAATCATCTGCGAAATTGCAGCTACTTAATCTGCATTTTTATGGAATATTTTTTTTTATTTTGATAAATTTTGAAGCATTTTCAAGGAAGAACAGCTAGAATTAGAAAGCGAGTTAATTTTTCAGAAATATTTCATATTATATATCACTCGAATGGATTGGCCAGCGTACTCCCCTGATTTAAATACCATGGAACATGTGTGGGATGCATTGCAGCACGCTTACATCCTCCGGAGAACACCCAACAACTCAAACAGATAATGATTGCGGAATGGGCACTTCTACCGCAAAAAAAATGTTGGACCAGCTGGTTCTGAGTTTGCGTACCCATTGCAGTTAGGGGAGGGCATATTCCATATTTAGGAACATCTACTTGTTCTTCCTTTTGGATACACAATCATGCGTCACGATACTATGCGTTCAATACAGCTTGTTTTTGTTTGATTCCATACCGTATGCATTGTATTCCTTTTTCGTCATCCTTTACGTACATAATCCTCTCCCTCATTTCTGAATCTCATGTCTCTCAGATGATTTCTCGTGGAGTTATGTCAAAAAACCCGCTTGGTGCTTAAGTTTTGAGCACCAGTGTAGAAAGAGGTTTCAGATTTAAGTTTAGGACGTGTTTTTAGAATAGCCCAACGTTTAACAAAGGCGGAAAAGAAATTGTACAATTTTCGAAGTATGCTATAGAAATGAACTCTCTCAAAGGAAGTTTTAACAGCATTATTTACAACCATATTTAGTGAGAGTGCTGCACATGGACAAAAAATGCTCGTGAATTTGTCTTGAGAATTTTGTGTTGTAATCCATTATGCTTACCTCGCATGTTGGCACCATTGTCATATGCTTATCCATGCATATCTGCGATATCGATATTCCATAATTTCAAATAATTAATTATGAAATCAAGTAATCCTTGATCAGTAGTGTCTTCTACAGACTGAAAGCCTAAAAAATGTTCCGGTATTTCCATTTTACTTGTATTTTTGTTATGGTATACAAATCGTATAACAGTTAATTGTTTTGTAAGACTTATATCCAGAGTCGTATCTAATATAAGAGAATATTTTGGTTCTTTAATCATAGCTAGAATTTTACTTTTAATTGCATTAGAAATAATTTGGATGATTTCGTTTTGTATCTTATCACCCAAATAATGAGTAATTCTTTTATCGGATGTTTGAATGAGGTGTAAATGTATCAAATTTGGATATAGTTTCTATTAATTTAAATCCTCACCGTTGTCGTATTCATGCAACCCTTGAATGCTAAACATTGCTTAGAAAAATACAGAATTAACTATATCAATCGTTCTATTACAGATTTCTATTGTGTTGCTGCTGTGTTCAATCTATTGTAATTTTTTTATTTAAAGCTATTTTTAAGTTATTGCACTTTGAATTATTTTTCATGTGTGCAGAAATTTCTTCGTGGTTTTACTGCAACCATTTTCATTTCTAAAGTGTGATACTATAACTCCAAATATTTTACAATAGCAAAAAATCGAATTTTTGTTTCCGAATAATTTAGACAATTTCTCTTTACTTTTTGCCCATTTGGCAAAGTTCTACTGTAGTACGATTTTGAAAATTTCTGACCTGATTTGTCTGCAGGGAAATTTATCTTAACTATTTGATGAAAGGAATTTTCAACTAAACAATTTATCCTTTTCGAAGTTAAATAGTTTGGCCAAGTACCTGGATCGTTAGCGTTAAATTTTACCTGCCCTCTATAAAGAAAGCCAAAAAATGAAATAGCTTTTTTTCCACATTCTTAGAAAATATGAATCTTTTAAAACATTTGGTTGTGTTTTACCGCACGTAGGAATAATCCTCCTCCGTTTGCAATCATTTTTTTTCAAGGCAGCAGGCGATACAGACATTATCCTACAGCCTTAACAAGGCTGCGAACCTATTACTCGTTGAGCACTTGTAGCTTAAAACAATGGTGCTCAAACTTTTTTTCGACTGCGACCCCTTTTGTAGAGTGAAAATTTTTGGCGACCCCTAGAGATAAATGTTCACAAATACGATGTATATTTCTCGCATTTCTTTCTTTTTATCGAATAAAAACATCATCATATTTGACTCATATTAATTTTATTTATAATTTTAAGAAAATACTTTTTGTATAACACAAAAATGAGTAAATTGCCCTTTAATGAGATGTATGTGGCTGCAAATTTCTAATTATCTCATCGATGTTTGGATGTATGTTGCTAATTGCAATTCGCATATCATCTTCAGGGTTTAAACACGAGCGGTATTTAGTTTTTATTGAAACTAGTTTGCTAAATCCAGTTTCACATAAATACGTTGATGCAAATTGTATTAACACTCTGATGGCATTCTTGCATAAAACGGGATATTGTTTTTCCACGGATAGCCAAAATTTTTGGCAAGGCTGAGTCTTAAATTGATTTCGAAGAGTATAATCACTAATTAGATCTATCAATTGCTCTTTCTCACTAATTTGAAGAGTTGAACTGCATATGTCAAAGGAAAATGGATCACGAATCCAACCAAGATCGTTTTCAGGAAAATCCTCGAATCTTCTCGAAAAAATTTTCTTTAACTTTTCAATGTGATTGGAAATGATGTTTTTAAATGTAAATATATCTATATTATTTTCAGCAGCATGCAGAGATAATGAATTTCATAAAAATTTGGCGACCCCCACAGGGGTCGCGACTCCTAGTGTGAGCACCATTGGCTTAAAATATGCGAATAACATTCATTTCGAAGCAGGAGACCACCAGAGGTATCGTTTGAGAAGTTGGAGGACTTTAACGGATCTTCATTTACGAGAAAGCTCATCACACTGTCTTGTATGTTCAAATAGATTTCACCTTGTTATAAAATAACACAGAAAAACATTCTTTCTTCACAAAATTCTCGGTCACCAAGATTTTACGGAACTGAGACATTCTTTGTGCCGGGATGTATGAGATTAGGAAAATTTGCTTTGTCAGCCATGATAAAATAAAAGATACTGAAAGGAAAAGATATCTTGTGTTCCCAACTTAAAACTGAAAATAAAATAGGATTTTCAACACATATTTTTATGGTTAAAAAAAGTTTTAAGAAATGTCTTTCGCTTTTAAATAGTTGAGAAAAAAGCGTTACGAAATACATAGTTGCCCTTGTGCATAGCACAAGCACATAGCGCGATCCTGGGTCCGAGAATACAAAACATGGGTTTTATTAACAATACCAGAGATTTTTGTTAGTGGTAACACTAAAATTAATAAAGACCTCTTGCGACCAATAATGTCCTTAATAAACTAAGATCCGGCCAACTGTCCAATAAAAATGAAATTTCTGAAAATCTTGATTTCTCAAGTCTAAATAATTTGCTGATAGAACAGCTGTAAAAGTTAAATACTGTTAACGTAACAGTTAACAATTTAATTTTTCATTTCATTTGAAATATATAAATAACTATTAATTTTTAATTTAAAAAAAAATTTAATTGTACATAACTTGGATGTTCTAATTCAATAATACAAAGAACATTTTACATTTATAATTAATTTTAAAAGAGAAACGAAAACTTTTATTAATGTAAGATAATTTTATGCTTCTGTTAAAATAGGCACCCTTTTTCCGGCTGAAAATATTTGGCCCCGATTCGTGCTTCCATTTCTTCCTAATAAGTATAGGTCTCTGAAGAAGATTTCCACACATGGCTGAGGTGGCGTCGAGATAGATTCGATTACCATACGACCGATAGATGGCAGCACAAGACAACATTTTCCCGGAAATTGTCGTGATGTTTTGTGATTGTTACAAATGTCAGGATTGTCGGGTCCGGAATTAGGGTGGTGAATTAAGCACATCCACCTCCGATGTATTTACTGAAAAAATCTCCAAAGTTGAACAATGTACGAAACAGCCGACGTTTACAAATGTTGAAACAGCTTTATAATGATATTTTGACGCTCTTTACCTAAATGTACTGGAGAAGGACTCTATTAAAACGTCTCAAATCTTCGAAGATTTTTCATTAAGAAGTACAGCTTATCAACACTTGCTTTATTATCATAGAATCTAACACAAAGATTACATTTTAATGACGTTATATATAAGTTTGTATAAAATAAATAAATAAGTGGTAAAACGTTAACATAATATGCTCATACGGTTTTCTTTTTTTATTTTATTTTTTTTCGTTCGGAAGTAAGAAGAGGGGGGAGGTATTTCCTCTGCGTCATTAAAATGGAAATGTGTATTAACTACTTTAGAGTCTATATATTTTGCTCAAATTTTTGTATATGGCATCTTTATTCTGGAATATTAATATTTTAGATGTGGATGACCGTAGTGTTATACTAATCTTCCCAAAGTATTGCATGATTGAGGGCTGGGAACAGGGAGTGTAAATGGAACAATCGAAACAGAAGGTAATATTTAGAACATAATATGGGAGCAATGTATATGTATGTATTTATGTGTGCATTTTTGAAAAAAAAAAATTGACAGGACTGGACCACACCTCCAACTTCATGTAAGAACAACATATAGCATAGTCCAATACAACATTTTTTATTAATTTTGGGGTCTATCAAACAATGAAAAAATACTAAAAACAAAATGAACTTGATACATACATAATGTCGCGTGAATTCTATCGTCTGCTTTTGAGCAGCTAGGTGACCGCTCAACTCAAAAAGTTTTTAGTGGCGCGTTCTGAAGGAAAACAAACATTGAACTGTCGGAATTTTTAAGAGATGCAGTATTGTCTGTTTTAATGTGCATTGTAACTTGTCTTTGGTATTGTGAAAATAAATGTTATCGTCTTTTCAAGGCTAGTAGCATTCAATCACAGTAAAAGAATCTGAAATAATCAAACGATTTAATCAACATGGCGTCCGCGACAGGACTGTGATTTGAAACTTGAAAACAACGATTTCGAAAGGCAAGCGAGTAGAACTTTTTTGACGATAAATTATTTGATATTAGAAATTTATCGATACTTTGATATAATTACAACTGTTTTATAAAAGTTATGGAAGTTTTAAAGCTTAAACGGAAAACAGTTAGAACTGCATTTACTAGATTATATAATCAGTTAGATGAAACGGTTAAAACTAAAATAAACATTTCAGAAGATTTAGATTGTTTAGCAACTTTTCAGCTGCTCAGTGAGAAAAATAATGAACTTTCACAATTAAATGATGAAATTTTGAATATCCTTTTGACGACTGAAAATGTAAAAGAAGATGATATAGAACAAGAAACTGTTTTAGCGGATGAATATTCTCATAAATTTAAGAAGCTGAGTATAGTTATCAATAGGAAAACTAACGCCACTGTTGATACCGATTCGCAATCTTCAATTGGCGGGGCAAAACGAAAGTTTAAGCTACCTCGTTTGGAATTGAAGAAATTTGGCGGTGAAATTAAGGATTGGCTGCCCTTTTGGGGACAGTTCAAAAAGAATGATGATGACAGCGATATTGATGAAGCCGAGAAGTTTCAATATTTAGTACAAGCTACTATCCCGAATTCCAGGGCGAGGGAATTAGTTGAAAGTTTTCCCCCATCTGCCGGAAACTATTGCAAAGCAATTGATTGTTTGAAGTCTCGATTCGGTAAAGATGATCTCTTAGTAAAATATTATGTAAGAGAATTACTAAAACTGACATTGGCATTTAATCTTAAAGAAAACAAAATGAAGTTATCAGTTATTTATGACCGTCTTGAAACTCAGCTCAGATCGTTGGAGACTCTCGGAGTTACTACAGCAAAATACGCTGCCATGTTATTTCCACTCGTGGAATCATGTTTGAGTGAAGAAATTTTAAGAGCCTGGCAGAGAAAGGATAGAGGGCTGAAAAAGAATGAAGCGGGAGTGGAAGAATCTCGATTGGAAAGTTTAATGGGATTCTTAAAAAATGAAGTTGAAAATGAAGATAGGATAGCTCTAGCTATGCAAGGGTTCTCTTTGAAAGAGAGTGCCAAGAATATTAAAATGAAAAGAGATGTGCCAACGGCTGCAGGACTTTTTACAGGAAACCGAAACTCTGTGTTGAAGTGTGTTTTTTGTGATAAAGACAATCATAAATCGAAAGAATGCCATTTTGCTCGAAGTTTAGATTATAGCGAAAAAAATGAAACGATTGAAAAAACGAGGTTGCTGTTTCAAATGTCTTAGTAGCGGCAACGTGTCCAAGCTATGCAGGGTCCGAATGAATTGTGGGAACTGTGACCAATGACATCATGCTGTGATGTGCCCTAATAAGAGGACTGTTGGATCTCCCAATTCTAAAGAATCAATTGATGAGAAGAAGGTTGAACAGTTCAACACATTGGCCAACACCACATGTTCTCCAAGCGTTTTTCTACAAACCCTGGTTATGATTCTTCGAGGAGAGGGTGAAGATTTTGCTGTTCGGGCTCTTATAGACACTGGAAGTCAACAGTCATACATCACAAAAGAGGCTGCTGAGAAAATGAAGTATCCTGCTTTGAAAGAAAGAACCCTTACTCACACTTTGTTTGGAGGAATTGAAAATAATCAGAAACATACAGAATACAATATTTTTGTAAGTAATTTTGAAAAAAATTACCATTGCACTTTCAAAGCACTTGATCAAGAAAGAATTTGTGCAGAAATTTTACAGACAACGACAGGATTCTGGTCAAAGGAATTAGCAGACAGTGGAATTTACCTAACAGACCAAGAATGCTTTTCATCTTGTTCTTCATCCACGATACATTTGCTTATAGGGGCTGACGTAGCAGGAAAATTGATGACTGGAAATATGCTCAATTTAACTTGTGGATTAACGGCGATAGAGACTCTACTTGGCTGGACACTGTTAGGAAAATCACCAAGCAGTTCAGACTCGATCAGCATGACCGTGACAAATTTGCTTATAAAAGAATGCAGCATAAATGACTTATGGAAATTGGAAGTCATTGGAATTACTGATACTGGTGAGTCTAAAAAGAAAAATGAAATACACCGAGATATGGTAGAATATTTTCGGAACACTCTGACGATCAATGAAGAAGGGAGTTATGAGGTCGCTTTACCTTGGGTGTTAGAACCATCCCGACTTCCTGATAACCAACAAATGGCTGAGAAACGATTTGATTCCGTTTATAAAAAACTGGTAGACTCTCAGAAGGTTGAAATATATACAGATGTCTTTGAAAATTGGATTTCTGATGGTATAATTGAAGAGGTCGAAGATAAAGGGGAATTGGATGTGCACTATCTTCCTCACAGACCTGTGATTAAGGAGAATAGCATTACCACCAAGGTGAGGCCTATTTTTGATGCATCCGCACACATAAAAGGGACACCATCACTAAATGCCTGTTTGGAAACTGGTCCTAACTTAATTGAGCTTGTTCCTTCTTTGCTGAATCGTTTTCGAAAATTTCCTATTGGAGTAACACCGGACATTGAAAAGGCTTTTCTTCAGATTGGAATCAGAGAGAAGGACAGGGATTATCTGAGGTTCTTGTGGAAAACCAGAGGCAAGGAAATAAAGATCTACAGACATAGGAGAGTGGTGTTTGGTGTCACCTGTAGTCCATTCCTGCTGGCGGCGACATTGAACTACCATCTAGAAAAGGCCTCTGAAGATCTCTCGGATACTGCTGAAATCTTAAACAACTCGTTCTATGTTGATAATTGTGTCTGCAGTTTGAAGAACGCAGATGAAGCAAATAAATTTATTCTCGAATCCCAAACATTGATGTCTTCAGCGAAATTCGACCTCCGAGGTTGGAAATCGAATGCTGTACTTAAAAACATCGGCCAGTCTGACAACTATCAAACCGTACCTTTATTGGGCCTAAACTGGAACTTAAAAGAAGATACTTTGTCTTGCAATATTAATTGTCCGAATGAAGAACAACTGGTTCTTACTAAAAGGGGACTGCTTTCTTTGGCTCAGAGTATATTTGATCCATTGGGTATATCTTCTCCAGTGACAATTATTCCAAAGTTTATGCTACAAGAATCTTGGACTCTTGGTCTTAAATGGGATGATGCGCTTCCTGAAGATCTATCCAATCGATTTTTGAAGTGGCTGAAGGGTATAAGGGATCTTTCAGAAATCAAAGTACCTCGGTGGATGAAACTGGGCAATGACGAAGAAGAAATAGTCAGTCTTCACGTGTTTTGTGATGCAAGTGCTAGGGCATATGCCACTTGTATTTTTCTGCGTGTACAAGTTCATCATGAAGTTTTTGTTAGATTCGTTCAATCTCGTGCTAGAGTTTCGCCTTTGAAGAACTTAACAATTCCACGTCTGGAACTGTTGGCGTGTTTTATTGGTTCTAGACTATGTGCAAGTGTTGTTGAAGACCTAAAGATACCAAATCTGAAGATATTTTATTGGAGCGATTCCATGACTGCTCTTAGCTGGATAAAGAGAGATGCCCCATGGGGAACATTTGTGCAGAACCACATCCAAGAAATACGCAGTATTACCAATGCTGAAAGTTGGAGACATGTACCTGGAAAACTTAATCCAGCAGACCTTCCCACCAGAGGATGCTCAGCGGAGCAACTTTTTCGCTTGAAATGGTGGGAGGGACCTTTGTGGCTCTATGAGAATGCAGAAAATTGGCCTCAAAGCACTGAAGAAGCAGACGAAGATTTAATAAATACCGAAAAACGGAAAACTGTTTTGTCTGCTCATAATCACACCGAGAAAACGGATGATTGGTATTACAGGTCCTTCTCTTCTCACTTGAAAAATGTTCGAACACTTGTGTGGATCAGCAGATTTTGCAATAATGCCAGAAAAATTGACGTTTTGGATTCCCCAACTCTTTCTTTTGTGGAAATAAAAGGAGCTGAACACCTTTTTATGCTTTTGATTCAAAGAGAAGATTTTAATGGACCTTCAGATCCAAGGTTGCACTCATTGAATGTCATAATTGATAGAAATGGTTTACTGAGAGTTAAAACCCGAGCCATTTACCGTTAGGATACTGAAGACATTAGGTACCCGGTAATCCTGCCCGGAGAACATCCAGCTGTAAGGAATTTAATTTTGTATAAACATAGAAACCTGATGCACTGTGGAATTTAGACGTTGATGGCTTTTCTCCGAGAAAAATATTGGATTCTGAAAGGGAGGAGATCCATTCGGAAAGTTTTAAACAGCTGTATTCGCTGCAAACGTTTCAATACCAAACCTGTGAAAACGAATTTACCGCCCTTGCCAGAAGACCGTGTAAGGGATGCAGGTGTATTTGAAGTGAGCGGAGTAGATCTTGCAGGCCCATTGTTTCTAAAAGACGGTTCCAAAACTTGGGTTGCACTGTTTACATGCGCTGTGTATCGAGCGATCCACCTTGAACTTCTATCTTCATTATCGGCAGAAAACTTTTTGTTAGCACTGAGACGATTTATTGCATGACGTGGTCGACCTTCTGTAATGTATTCTGATAACGGGACCAACTTTATTGGAACCAATCGACTACTCCATTGTATTGACTGGCGACAAGTCGACGAAGATGGAAAAAAGAGAGAAATAATTTGGAAATTCACACCACCGTCAGCTCCATGGTGGGGGAGGGGGATGGTGGGAGCGCCTAATTGCCCTAGTTAAAGATCTTTTGAAGAAAGTTTTAGGACGAGCATGCCTGAGTTACGAAGAACTGAACACAATACTCTGTGACTGCGAAGACATCGTAAATTCGAGACTCATTACCTACATTTCGGAACACGATAATTTGGAACCCTTAACCCCATCTTTATTTCTCAGAGAACGTAGAGTAAATGGAATTCCAGACCTTGACTACTTGGATCTATCTTCCTTGAATCTTCACAAACGGCAAATATACAGGTGTAAACTGCAAAAAGATCTCAAAACTCGATTCAGATTGGAATATTTGGGACAGTTGAGGCAGCAAACCTAGAAAATTAGAAATACTTATGAATTTAATGTGGGAGAAGTAGTGATTGTCGAGGTACCCAACCAAAAGCGTCTAAATTGGCCACTAGGAAAAATAACAGAAATAATCCCTGGTAAAGACGGTTTTGTTCGTCTTGTGAAAGTGAAAACTAAGAACGGTGAATTCCTGAGACCTATACAACGTCTGTACGCCCATGAGGTACAGACACCGCAGCTAAGAATCTACAAAAGAAAATAGATTCTGCAGCTCAAGACGTAAAAGAAGAAACAGGACTTCAACCTATTGAACATCGTGAGGAGTTGGAGTCTGCACCAGAACTAAATACGAAGAAAACCCAGCTAGGTCGTGAGGTCCGAGTTCCCGTACGACTGTATCTATGAATGACAGGATAGAATTTTGAGTTTTTCTACGAGAGCAAACTCAAAAGGTGGGAGTGTCGCGTGAATTCTATCGTCTGCTCTTGAGCAGCTGGGTGACCGCTCAACTCAAAAAGTTTTTAGTGGCGCATTCTGAAGGAAAACAAACATTGAACTGTCGGAATTTTTAAGAGATGCAGTATTGTCTGTTTTAATGTGCGTTGTAACTTGTCTTTGGTGTTGTGAAAATAAATGTTATCGTCTTTTCAAGGCTAGTAGCATTCAATCACAGTAAAAGAATCTGAAATAATCAAACAATTTAATCAACACATAAATTTTAAAAGCGATGTATAAAGTTCAATGTAGATAATGAAACAATGAAACTGAAGAAACTATAATTACAAAATAATTTCAGCTACTATGAGAATATTCAGAATACTATATTCAGAAACTATAATTACAAAAAAAACCAGGCTAATATTTTCAGAACTCATCCACACAACTGTCTACTGTAACCAACTGTCTAAGCATCAACATATAAATTACGTTTGTGTAAATCTAGATGGCAACATCAAACACAATTTGTGCATGTATGTGATCCGCTTGAATTCTATACGTCGTCTTTATTGCTTTCAGCATTAACTGTAGTTACTCTCGAAGCTATGGCGACCATGTTCCATGAGAACACATATGACTCCTGAGTGGACATGACACCAACCAACCACTATTAACTGTTTTCATCACCTTTGGAAGTTGGCAATAAACTTTTCTTATTCTCAGGAAGTCTAACGAATGTATTCATCATACAGAATGTAACACGCAGATCATGAAATCTGATGATTACTTCCAGTTGAGGGTTAACACAGGATCTACCGAAAGTGGTATTCTAGAATGGAGGATTTTTTTATTTTTCAATTAAATGGAAGTTGTTTAGAAGCTCACCTGTAATTTTTTGACAAAGTCATGTGATTATGTACGAAATGTTCCCACATAAATTTTTCCGTTGGTAGTGTTGTTTGCGATTTACACTGGCAGCCATAATGAAAATTCTTGCGAAAGGAATTTTACCATCTTAGAAAGAGAAAGTTTAAATTATGCAGTAGACAAATATATCAATATCATTATAGTCTTCTATAATCTCGATTACAAGCTGTAAAATTGAAATGCCTATCAGTGTGAACTGATACACATTGACAAATTAAAATAATAAACAAAAAAAAAGTAAATATAAGAAATCAGAAAAAAAAAAAAAAAAAAAAAAAACTAATAACGTTGTAATAGTTTTATGAAACTTTGTCATGAAAGATAAATTGTTTAACAGTCATTTTTATTTTATTTCAACTTATTTAAAGTAAAAGACATTGGATACAGATAATTTATTTTATTAATCAATTTTTTCTACATAAAGTATTTTCAACGATAAAATTCACTATAGAATGTATCCAAACAATTTCTTAAAGATCATCCTATTTCAGGTGAAACCATTACCTTTTTATGTGTAAAACATTGATTAAAATATACAACATATAAAAAAAAAAAAAAAAAAAAAAAAAAAAAAAAAAAAAAAAAAAGCTTATATGAGCAAAATTTGCCTAATACGTTTCATACACTACAAAAAAATAAATAAATAAATAAATATATTAATCTATGCATATTTCAATAGTGTGTGTAATATCTTCTACTGATATTCATAAATGATATGAACTACATGTGAACTTTGTAATAGGAACTTTATTTACATCATCTTAGATATATTAACATTGATAATTGCACTATGCAGCATGCACCTAGTCCCTACTGCCTGTTGATAATTATAATAACACATTGGCCAAACTTGTTGCCAACCATAAAAACCCTAATATAATGTTGCCATAACATAACAAAATATCAGTTATGTTACACCTCCCTTTTCAGGTTTAATAAATCATACATAATCACTTAACATACATAATCATTTAAATAAGTTGGTAGCCTGACAATTCGACCAGAAGCTGTGGTATTACTATTGTTATTAACAACTACACTAGAGGAAGAAGGTATTGTGTTTGAAACATTTAGTGTTTCTTTAGGCTTGATATCTGGTAAAGCTTCAAGAGCATTATCTACATAGTCTGAATAAGATGATTTTGATAACCTCAAAAACCGCCTATTTCTAATAAGTATCCTACCTGAAGTGGTTCTTATTTTGTATGATCGGGGATTATCTGTTTTTGAAATAATAGTAGCAGGCTCCCACAATTTAGTTTTATCATTCTGGACAGTAATTTTGTCACCTGGTTTAAGCTCTTTTAATATCTTTGAAGATCTATCGTAGTACAACTTTTGAGTTTGTTGCCGCTTTAGCAACCTGATGCTGACATCACCGAAGATCTCAGGATTAAGCAGTTTATTGCTGACAGGTAGCTTAGTCCTTAAACGTCTGTTAAACATAAGCTGTGCAGGTGATAACCCTAAACCCGATATTGGAGTGTTTCTATATTCAAGTAGCCCTATAGTGGGTCTTCGATTATCTTCAGATGCTTTTTTAAAAATCGCTTTAGTAATACCCACTGCTTTTTCTACCATTCCATTACTCTGAGAGAAATTTGGACTAATAAATATAATTTCTATATCCCACTCCTTCCCAAAGTTTTTAAAAGTAAAGCTATTAAAGGGTACATTATCACACACTATTACTTCAGGGATTCCCAACCGGGAAAAAATCTCTTCTAATTTAAGAATAATTTCTTCACTGGTCTTATTAGCAATTTTCGCAACCTCAATCCACTTTGAGAAGTAGTCAACTACAACTAGGTAATCTGAGTTATTTAGATACATAAGGTCTACACATATTCTTTCGAAGGGCCTTTTAGGAGCATCATGAGGTTCAAGAGGCTCTTTCATTTGAGATTTTTGAAATTTCTTACACACATTGCAGTTGTGGATAAGATCCTCTATATCTTTAGTGATGTTTGGCCAATACATTATTTCTCTCGCTCTGGCTTTACACTTTGTGATGCCTAAGTGAGCTTCATGAATGAGGTATATCATATCTTGCCTAAGACCCCTTGGTACTACAATTTTATCATTTAAAAATACTAGTCCATCAATAACATGTAAATCATCTTTAATTTTATAATAACATAATAAATTTTTAGGAACTGCTTTTTTACTAGGCCAACCATCTAGAAAGTATTTACAAATCATCTGAAGTTCTTCATCTTCAGCTGTTAACTTCTGAAATAATTTAAATTTATTGTCACTCATTGGCAAATGTTTTGCAATAGAATGCACCATATTTAGCATTTCAGGATCATTTCCCCCCTTTTATTTTAGACTTGCTCTCGATAAAGTGTCGGCAAGGTACATTTGACTATCTGGGACAAAGTTAAAGGTAAAGTCATATTTCAGCAACTTCAACAACATTCGTTGCAAGCGAGTGGTAATTTTCCCAATAGGTTTTTGTACAATAGATAATAGGGGTTTATGATCACTTTCTACCACTACTTTGTGACCATACACCAAGTTATGATATTTTTCAAAAGCAAAAACAATTGCTAGTAATTCCTTTTCAATCTGAGCATAGTTAATTTCACAATCATTTAAAATTCTTGAGGCAAAGGATATAGGGTGTCCCTCCTGGAGGAGACAAGCACCAAGCCCATCCTTTGAACTGTCACATTGAATGACTATGGGTAGGGATGGATTAAAAACTTTAAGGATAGGAGCTGCACTTATTAACATCTTAATGTTTTCAAAACTGATCTCCTGTTCATGATTCCACTGGAATTCTACCTGATTTTTTAATAGTACTCTTAATGGTGCTGTCACTGCTGATACATTGGTATGAATTTACTTAAAAAATTAACCATGCCTAACAATCTTTTAATGTCACGTTTACATGATGGCTTTTCAAGCTTGTTAATTGCTCTTACATGACCAGGATCAGCTTTGATACCCTCTTTAGAAATTAGTAACCCCATATACTTGACTTCATTTACTCTAAATTGAAATTTATCTGGATTAAATTTTATTTCATTTGCTTGAGCCCTTTCTAAAACCTCTCTTAGAATTTTGTCATGTTCTGGTTTATCTTTTCCTGCTATTATTAGGTCATCAAAATAGATTTCTACCCCTTTTATATCTCCAAATAGTCTTTGATTAGCTTTTTGAAATACTTCAGGTGCAGAACAGATCCCAAATGGTAATCTGTTAAATTTAAATCTGCCAAAAGGCGAGTTAAACGTGCACAATTCAGAACTACTTTCATCAAGTGGAATTTGCCAAAATCCTTCTTTTAAATCAAGCACTGAAAAATACTTTTTTTCCTTCTAATCTGCCGATTATTTCATCAGCAGAAGGAATTGCATGATGTTCTCTTTTGATGGCTTTATTTAGATTTCGAGGATCTAGACATATTCGTAATTTACCATTAGGTTTTTCTACAATTACCAGGCTGCTTACCCAGTCAGTCGGTTTATTTACCTCAGACACAACACCTAATTCTTTTAATTCATTAAGTGTTTTGCCTAGTTCCTTAAGAAGAGACTGAGGAACTCTTTTGGGAGGATTTATTACAGGGTTTACATTGTCCTTTAATTCAATATGATGAGGTCCCCCAGGAAACTTACCCCATAAAAACACTTTTATACTGATCAATAACATTTAATTTAGAATCAAGACCAACTGCATCAATTAATTGTATGAGATTTAAATCCTTACATGCTTTAAGTCCTAAAATAGGTTTAGCTTTGACATTGACAAAAAAAAAAAAAAAAAAAAAAAAAAAAAAAAAAAAAAACAAAAGATCTAAATTAATACATTTTTCAGTATTACAACTTAACACAATTGAACCTTTAGGTTTTAATTTATAGTTACCATATGACATCAAAACAACATCAGTTGGAGTTAATTCCTTTTTATC
Organism: Pardosa pseudoannulata; assembly: GCA_032207245.1. Lineage (NCBI taxonomy): Eukaryota > Metazoa > Arthropoda > Arachnida > Araneae > Lycosidae > Pardosa > Pardosa pseudoannulata. The sequence goes on along the minus strand of CM063502.1, from coordinate 7,865,804 downwards.
TTTCAAATTTAATAAGTCATAAATTTCAGAAGGGAGTATATTTACCTGAGCTCCCGTATTAATTTTTAACTCAATCTTATTGCCTGTAACTGATATTGTTTCGAGCCATTCATCTTTATCCTTATTAACTGAATCAATAGTCAAGACTGTATCAATGTACAAGCAATCTGTTTCATTACATTGTACTTCATTCACTTTACGATAACCACTATATTTTGGTCGTGAGTTTCGAGCTATTTTGGATTTACACATAGCTGCAAAGTGATTTTTCTTCTTGCACAAGTTACATAATTTGTTATGAGCTGGGCACTGGCCTTTCTTGTGTCTTCTTCCACAATAATGACAGTCACTAATTACATAGTTAGCTCTTAAACTAAGAGCATTTATATCAGCCCTACACTCACATGATTTGCAATCACTTGGAATGTATTGTGCACATTGAGAACTGATGGAATCAACAGTATTCATACCTGGGTTGTTTATAGTTTGCATTTGCTTATGACTCATCTCACAAGCTCGAATGCTGTCAACAGCTTTTTTAAGAGTAAGATCCGGTTCTCGTAGTAATCTTTCCTGAAGGTTAGAATTGCAAATACCCAATACGATTCTGTCCCTTATCAGGCTTGATTCTTGATCACCAAAATTGCAGGAAGATGCTAAGGTCTGCATCTCTGTCAAATAGTTTTCCACACCTTGTCCTTCTTTCTGGGTGCAAGAGGAAAACTTAAATCGTTGAAACACTTCGTTGTGATGAGGTTGACAATACTCATCAAATTTCTTTAAGACAACATCATATTTTGCCGCTTCACCTTCATCAAACTTAAAGGTGTTGAAGATAGTTACGCCTTCATCTCCAATCAGATTCAGAAGAATGGCGATCTTAATGGCATCCGGTTTATCATTTTTCTCAGTGGTCAACAAGTAATTGGGCAATTTCTGTCTCCATTTAGTCCAGTTTTGAGATAGATTAAATGAATTAAAACTTAATTCACCTGGTGGTTTGAAACTCTCCATCTCTGGCACAGGAGTTGCTTGCAGTTATCCACAAAAGGATACGACTACTGAAGTTCAACTGGATCACACTGAAGAGAACAGCATGGGTTCAAAAATATCAATCTGAATTCATCATCCTGACACCATGTAATATCTTCTACTGATATTCATAAATGATATGAACTACATGTGAAGTTTGTAATAGGAACTTTATTTACATCATCTTAGATATATTAACATTGATAATTGCACTATGCAGCATGCACCAAGTCCCTACTAAATATCACTTTAAAAACAGTTGAGATACATAGTCGAATAATTTATGTAGTTTTTAGTAAATAGTACCAAAACATTATATGTTGACGGTCGAGCTTTTTCTATGTCCGATGTCCGTCACACCCTAGTTATTTAGGATATGACTTCACATGGGTCTCGTATAAGGAGCAGGTATGTAGACGAAATAATCGGCCGTAGATGATTTCAAACTTAACAACTGTTCATGTATTTAACAAAAAAGCATTTAAAGAAATATTAAACTGTATAAGTAAAGTCGTCCAGAGAGGAGACAACCTGCTCTCTTCGAAGTTCAGCCGGGAGTCCCCTCCCGTTTCTTCCTTTCCAAACAGGAAACCTCGGTTTTAGGGGAGATCGACCCCCCCCCCCTTAGGGTAACCGAAACGCCCTTTGGCGCTCAGCCGACTCGGTCACACAAAGCACAATTTCTTTTCTCTGTCGGTGCGTTGATAAAAACGGCACACTTGAAACCTCTGTGCGTCAAAAAGACCATTACTGGTACAATACTGCCGTTTTCAATTGTTCAAAAGAATAAAAGTTCTCCCGACCATCGACAGAGACGGATGCGCCTCTTATATTATACTTTTTTCCCAAATTTTTATTAATGGCAAACGATTTCTCTGGAGATGGCTGGGCTCGAGGAACTGCTTTCTTCCTTGTGATTATTCAACAAAATCCACAGCGTTGTACGGATGAATGCTTAACTTTATTTAAAATAATAATAAGAATTATATGTTCATCCAACACTTGGAGGTTTTTCCTAATGAATCGTTTGCAAATGATTTAAAAGTCAGCTATGTCAAATAGGAAAGTGTACAGAAAGAATTTCGGTACCAGTTGTAGGTTGGAGTTGGACTTTATGGAGGTAAGAAGTCCGCACCACAAGTAAGGCAGAAGCCACCTCAGATAGAGTGAAGGTAGATAAAAACAGACGCTGATTTGGAGGCACAGCCCTTTTTTTATTATTCGATCTTACGTAATTTCTCATTAATATTGTACAAATAGCTTATTTCACTTCTGCCCTGATCCTATAGTGGGTAACAATGATTATTTCGATGATTAAGAGGTGTTTGGTTATTTAAACAAATAACTCCAGGAACATCTCAGTAAGGCCGAAAAAGGCGAGAGTACTTAGGCTGGCCAAATATCAAGGTGGACTCAAACGGAAAATTTTTGTCCAAAGAAAAAAACACGTCTGCGGGGTTCTTATAAATTTTCTTCTCTGCCTCTAAAAATTACGAAAAACTTTTGACTGCTCTGACACCTAAAGTGCTCATAAAAAAGACATCCAGAGGATTGCCAGACGCCAAGGAAACCCTACGCTCTCAAGGAAACGTAGGCCTCCCTCAGCTCTGACCAATGATAAGCCCAGACAAGGAGCGCGGAGAACGAAAAGGCCAATGAGTAATTTGCACATGTGGGGGATTTGAACAACTTAGTATTTCTCTCATAATTCCAGACTCGTAGATTACAAAAATGTAAAAAATTGGGTCCATTATTTTAACAATTAATTTTAAAGTTAACCGAAAACCACATGATATCAAAACTCTCCGTGATTGGTTGTGACGTCATAGTTCATGATATCCAATATTTTCTTATTGCTTGTAAGCTATTTTCCGATTTTCTTTTTGCAAGTTCTTGAAATTTTCTAGCTATCAAAATTTATTTTTCTTTAAACCTGAAGTTTTATTTTATCGATCTCGGTAGCTTAATTATCTCAATTTGTTATAAATGTCTCTTCTACTTGGATTTACCAGAGGACAGTTGGACAACCTCCCGAAAATTAACAGCATGTCAATGTTTTAGTTCTTGGGAAAAAAAACCTGGATTTAATGGAAGCAGAAATATGAGGAATTAAAACCCAAAGGCATATAAAATCCTTTATATATTTATCTAATTTTACTTAAAATGTATTAATATTTTATTCATGCTAATCACAGCTCTTCTGTTTGAACTTCAAATCTACCTCTTATGCATAAAGTACAGGGCGAGCCTTGTAAAATAATTTGGGATAAAAACCTTGTTCAAATGAATTTTAACACAGCCCGCACTACTCAAGAACAACTATTGGTGGTTATTTAATGCATCTTACAGTGTTAACAGAATCTTAGCTGGCATTAGGTTATAAAAGTGACTAAAATCACATAAAATATTTAACTCGTTAATCAAGTTCCTGCTCATCAACACGGTAGAGCATTATCCCACAACAAACACATTCAAAGATATCTTTTTACTTTGAAATTTTACGACTATATCCACATTACCAGCAATTTTAAACACAAGATTCGAAAATGATAGTAACTTAACAATTCGTTTTTCCAATTCGTTTGTACTTTCTACAGCATCTCCTAGATGGCGCCAACACAGAAATAAATTAATGATAGTGTAATCGATACTAATAAAAGTAATTTCACATTATTCACTCAATCAAACAATTATGTTTCATTAAATAATTGGAATATTTTGCTATTTAAAGTGTTCTATGTTTCTATTAATTTTTATATTTGTTTTATATTTAATAATAATTTTTGTACAACTATTTGCTGTAATTATTTTATAAAATTAACTGTCTAACTGCGACAATAATTGTAATTGATTATGTCCATCAAGAGCGAACAGTTAGTGCTAAAAATAAAACATGATTACATGTTGAATTTGAGCCTGGTAATTGATTTTTGTCATAGTACTTTTGAGACATGGAAATATGCTTTGATGCACTTTGTAAAACTTCTAAAGTAATATTGAGACCGGAGAACCAGTGTTTACCTGCTGGATTACAGGCACACAATGAATCCTCACATTAACCTTATGTGCAGGCGGAACACTCACTTGGCCACTAACAGAAAATAAATCATAAGTCATAAGGAGCTATTTTGTTTAGCAACAAAATAGCTTTTACACATGTTGGCTATTATTCAATATGTATGGCACAGACACACGTGCACGTAAGAGATTCATGTCATTTTCCTCTATAGCCATGGGCGTAATTTAGGGGGGGGGGCAAAGAAGGGCACTTCCACCCCCAGAAAATTATTTTATTTTTTTAGTATGCTTAAGATGTAATCTAATTACAGTTATCATCCTTTCCTGCGAATTTTTTAAAGGAAGTATAGGTATTCGAACTCGTAGTTTTGCCCCTCTAGATTTTTAGGGTATGTTAAATTTTTGATTCGACATTTTAATGAATTTTGAAATTTTTTTTCAGTATGCTTAAGATGTATTCTTATTCTTATTATCATCCTTTCCTGTGAATTTTTCAAAAGTAATATAGGTACTCGAACTTGTATTTTTGCCCCTTTAGATTTTTAGGGCATATTAATTTTTTGATTCAACATTTTAATGAATTTTTAAATTTTTTTTTTTTTAGTGTGCTTAAGATGTATTCTAATTACGGTTATCATCCTTTCCTGTGAATTTTTTAAAGGAAGTATAGGTACTCGAACTTGTAGTTTTGCCCCTCTAGACTTTTAGGGTATATGAAATTTTTGATTCTACATTTTAATGAATTTTGAAATTATTCTGTTTTTTTTTTATTAGAATGGTTAATATTTATAATAATTACGGTTATCTTCCTTCTCTGCGAATTTTTTAAAGCAAGTATAGGTAATTGTATTTTATTTACAATACAGGCCTATACAGGAAAAGCATACATAAACATGGACACCTCGAGTGATGGAAATGAACCCTAAAATATATGGACACAATATGGTCTGGGGTGAGCATGGAATTCAGTCATTAGTCTCTAAACGAGTTTTTTTTCTCTTGAAAAGGGAATTGAACATCTGGTCGGCACAAGTATCATCCCTTAAACTGTACTATTCGTGGGATCGTTTGCATGACTGGGCTAGTTATTCTAACCAAGCCATTATATAAGCGTCATACAATCTTAAACTAGAAAAGCCTAACAATCCAAAAGTTATAAGCATAAGGAATCCATACAAATCTCTCACCGTACATAGTTCATTATCAGCCTAATGAACGATTTATATAATAAAATTTTAAGGGACAAATTTAACTAGGCGGAAGGCCAGGGAATTCAGCTAACCCATCATTCGTGTAAGTGACTAAGTAGTTGCATATTGAAACGATACTGTCCGCCCTTGACTATTTCAGATTTCCAACTGAGATAGTATTTAAAATTGTTAGATTACAGTGTATAGAGTTCCGTCGGCAAATATCGTGGAAATTATTAAGTATTTTATTATTTTTTCTTGAGTTTTACTTTTGTGTGTTTGTATATGCATATAAAATTTTAAAGCAAGTATAGGTACTCGAATAACTGCATGCTTCTCGACTTTTTTAAAGACCTTTTTTTCAGGAATAACCACATGCCATCGAAAAAGGAATTAAAACGATTCTTCTAAGAAACTTCAAGATTCTCCAAGAGATTTCTTGTTTGAAGGACATAGTCAGGAGTATACAGGAGATTTACATCCCCCCCAGTTGTAATTCCAAAATTTTAAAAAAACTGTTTTGTGCCGAACGATGGCCGAATGGTTAGGGTGCTGGCCTTCGGAGCCGGAGTTCGTGGGTTCGAATCCCACTATGGCATGGATGTTCGTAGCCTTTCGGAATCGGCTAAAAGCAGTAGGTCCCGGTCTCATTAGCCCTCGTGTTGCAAAAAGTAGACCGTAGCACTAAAAAAAAAATGTTTTGTGGAGAGACAGATTCAATGTTAGAAAATAGTTTCAACTTATTATGTTAGACTAGATTTTTGTATATAGCTAAATGAGAAATTGCATGATTGAAAACAAACATTTTTTATTTTATACACGTATAATTTATTTTTGTAATAGGAAAATTTTAAATTCTACATAAAAGGAAATATTAAATAGATAACCAGAATAATTTTGGTTGGTGTGCTGAATCGTTTGGAGCACCATATTCCATTGCTTCTTATCATGAGTAGGAAACCTAGTCCTGAGACCAGGACCTATTACTTATAGCCAATTCCGAACGGCTACGAACATCTAATAGAGCAGTGAGATTCAAACCAACGAATACCGGTAACAAACAGCAGCAACCAATCCATTTGACCAAGAACAACTTCGAAAATAAATGTTAAATTTGAAAGAAAGTTAATTTGCAATCAATTAAAAGTAATAAAAGGGGGCATGCATAATGTAGTGTGTGTAAACATCTTCCTGAAGTTACCTTTATGATTTTAATCAAACTATGTTACTGAGTATTAACTTTATACTATACTTAGAGATAGGTCATTAATAATCTTCTTATGAAAAACTATTATAACACAGATAAACTTCTTTATTTTTTGTAAACCTTTTAAAAGCCTTCGAACTTAAATTGAAATGAAATATCCCGATTGCATCAATATGAATAAATTACTGCTTTCCCCAAAAAGTTCCTTGCAATAATTTTAAAGATGAAGTTAAGATATAAATATTTTATTTATATTTTTACATATTTATTTAAGTCTTATGCGGTGATTTCATTTGGTTTGGAGGAATATGGTATACTATTTTGTTACATAAGATCTGGTGTGACTTTAACATACTACCTTCTAAACGGCTACGTACATCCACATCATCAGTGGAATTTGAACCTACGAATTGCGGTACCTAAGATCAGCACCCTACCGATTCGGTCATCGTTCAACCGTGGTGATTTAAACACGTTTATTTAGTAATACTCAACAGTTTTAATAATTTAACAATATTAAATATTTAAAAATGTATTTACATTCTCTTATTTTTGTGGTGAAGTGTTAGAAGTAAAAAAAATACCAGTACAGAAGCTGAAATCATTTAGATATCTAGCTGGGAAGGATAGTTAGCAAAGTATAGGGTTGGTATAGTCAGTCCTTCCAGATTTTACTACAGGCAAAAAGCAACAACCACCAGGACCTTCCATATATAAGAGAGTAGGAAATTGGTTTTAGGAACGCTTGCAGGTAAAAAGAGTGCTTCTTTTCGGTCATTTATTGTGCTATTCAGATATAAAGCTGGGGATTTTTTCTGACCAGAAACTTGTCATACATAATGACTTTGATGAGTTAAACAGTATTCGAATAGTGAGAGCACATTGACTAGTACTCTAATTCATCGCTTTATGGATAGAGACAACCAGAAGAAATTGGGAAAATTTTTTGCAAATATCCAAGGTGAGCATACTTATAATATAAGGTAAAAAAAATTAAACTTGTTCATTTTCTGTCAAACTTAGGCTTTTTCTTCAGTTATACTTCTGTTTTTAAAATTAGAATTTAATGTTATGTATAGTTTATATCTTCTCAATATTTATTTTATTATTAAATCCATTGAGCAAATACTTAATTAAATATTTCAAACCTTTAAAATTGTTCACTATATCATTTTTTTATTGTAAAACTACATTTGTGTTATGATAATTATTATTTCTTAGGAGTATACATGCACAACAAAATCTATAATTTTACTGAAGTATTATTCAAAATTAACAGTGTCTTTCCCTGGTCCCCCTATGAAAATAATTTCTGGTACTAGTCGATAGATTACTTAATTATCTACAAAATTTTTTTAAATGTTTGACAATATCAATTTAAGGTTTAAATGTAACTGAAAATATACCCAAATAAAGTTATCTCCCTCCTCCCCCATGACGGAAGCTAACATTTCAAAGTACGTCATTAATTTGATCAGATTTAATCTACATATCAATGATCAGTTGAAAGAAATGATTAAAAAACTGTAAGGGGGGAGGATAACTTTATGGATTTTTTAAAAATGATCTTATAAACATGAACCATATATCATTTGAATAAGCGACGTTAGATCAGATTCGATCAATCATTTTTGAAGTTTAATCAACACCGAAAATGCACCAAAATCAACCTCAAATGTGCCCAAAATCATAAAGTCACCCTCCCCAAATAATACACACACATTAGAATAATGGGACAATTTAAGTGTCATACAAAAGAATATCATTAGATACGATTAAAACAACAATTTTTGGTTCTTTATATACACCAAAAATGGCTAAAATTGTACCCAAAGTTGAATCAAAACAATAAATTATCGCCCACCCAAATAGGGACAATTATTCCGAAAATGGGGAGCTCTCATGTTATTATGGAACAATATTACTGTCATTCGAATGAGCATAGTTATTCATTAAATACCAGAGTATTCCCAAACGGGCAGCCGGGAGGTAGAATGCTGATCTTCGGTACTGGAGCTCTTGGATTCGAATTCCGCTGATGGCATGGATGTTCGTAGCCCTGAGGAATCGGCTTTAAGCAGTAAGTACCAATCTCATTAGTCCTGGTTAGCGAAAGTGTACACCGTAGTGCTTCAAAATCAAACCCCAAATGTGCTCCAAAATATCCATGTTGTAATTTCAAATACTCCTAACTATTAGTTTTATAATACGTAAGAACTTCAAAATATACTGAAATTTAAATATTGTTACACTTTAAACGTTTCACTGATATTTAAACGCATTTGAAAAGTAAAACAGTACTTACATTTTAACCCTAATGTGTGTTTGATTGAAGAGGAGAGAAATGAAGAGAAGATATTTGACATAGCTATGTAGTATCATGCAATTAAGAAAATAAATTATGTCTGTATCTTTGGAAAAAAAAATCAATGTGTTTAAATTGGATAAACCAGCTTAATTTAATTTTACTCCATTGAATTTTATTTTTACTTAGTTGATTTACTGGGTATTTACTGTTTAATGTCATCTCCCTTCGATGGCGACATATATGTTTGCAAGCTTAAAGAAACAGATCATTTTTCGGCAGAATAAATGAAAAGAACCATCATTTTTTGCGATTTGCAACGATTTTGCAGGTTTGTTCAGATCTTGCCATTATAACTAAACAATAACTAGTTAAAGAGGGATAGATATTATTGTATTAGGATTATCGAATATTCATTGAACCCCATCCAGTGTAAACTAACATGTCTCGACTATGAAACATATGATCGATAAATCATGCATAGGCTTTTTACATGCAACGCTGTCAGCGCATTTTGTTTTACCCTCCCCACACTCCAAGCACGGTACCTTTTAATAATGAACTGTAATAAAATTTCATTTATTCACACCTCAAACCTCGTTTATCAGAATTCATGGCATATTAGAAATTTTCGGCCATTTGCTGTAGTTATATTTTCACTTAACATTTTCGCAAATGTGTCATGGTGGCCTTTATAACGGTTAGTATTAATTGTTCTCAATTTTGGGTTCATATTTTTAGTCCTCGGTGCCATTAATATTGGCTTGAAGCATTATGTTAAATATCTTTGCAAAAAGACCTAGAGGGGAAGATTGACTGTAAATCGTCATGTTCAACTAAATAATGTTGAAACATTATTTGAGCAAATAATGACATTAAAATCTTTACATTCTTTATTCTCTATAATTGTATACAAGTGGAAGCATAATTTTATATACATATAAAAATATACATATAAGTAGTTTTGACAATATGTTCATATTCTGCTATTTTCTATTCAATAAAACAATTATAAGAGTAGGCACGTTATTACAATAAAATTTCGAACATCTTTCCCATTGTATTTTGTATAATAGAAGTGTTTAGTTTATAAGAGGTCACCAAATTCAGTTCACAAAATATTTAATTCTTTGATAATTTGTATCAAATTCTGTCAATTTTGTGTTCAAGATAATTGCTAAAATCAACATGGTATATATGACGCAGTATACGAAATATTCGTATATACAAACTTGAGTCGCGCAGTAATACATTTTGTTTTCACTGGATCCAATTTTTTACCAAGCGAATCTTTAATTTATTCATGTTGAAGTGTACCATATACAATAATCATGCAGCATAGACCTTGATAAAGTGTTGAGATAATCTCAAACAGACATTCGAATGAATGTTTCCCCCATTTTTATATAGTGTTTCAGAGTTGTTCTCAGACTTTACATGCTTATGAAATGTTTTTACGTCATACTTATTTGTAAGATAAAAAAGACTTGTTTCCAGGAACGATTGCTTATCTACAATCTACTGAGTCTATACTAATACTTATACTAATCTATACAGTAATAACTAAACTATAAACATGGCCATGCTACAATTTAAATTACCACTAAATATTCATCACACCACATATAGCAAAAGAAAATGGGTTTCAATATGTACGTATTAGTGATTTGTCCTGAATGTGTCATAATGGATAAATTTATGTAGATTGTGTTTCCACATGATTGTCAGTATGAAATAAAGAGACCACACACAATAGCAAATTACATAAATAAGTCCCGCCCACACAGTACAGGGGGGAAAAGTAGCAAATTGTCAAATTTTGCTAGTTCCGGAACATAAAAATTTCACAATAAAAAAAGATCCAATTCGGACCGATATCAGTACATGTAACATCGTTGATCAAACACAAAATCGGTAAATATAGAAAGTTCAGCTAATTTTCTTATTTTGTGCTGAATGAAATATTCAGAATATTTTCAGTTCTATGACAGACTCGGATGACAACTTTTCCATAACATCTGTAGAATATGTTCTCCGAATTGATTGCAATGTCGATTCAAAGATTCCGCAATTAGTAATATTCGTCTCTATAAAACATAAAAACAATTATTTTTACGTAAACGGCTAAAAATATCGTAAATTGCAATTAAGAATTGAAAACTTTTCTATTATCTTGATACCTCAGAAATAGAATAGAATTCTATAGTACCAAAATTAAAGTTTTAATCTTGCAGTATATTACAACTTTACACCATTAACATTCCAGAAAATTAGTTTAATGTAATAAAATTAGTCCTGGCAACGCGTTAAACTTATCGTCTACAGGCCTAACTACATGTCAACATATACATGCTGAAAAAGCAATGGATTTCGTCCATAGTTCCCTTTCACGATGTCATGTGATGAGGTCTTTAAATTCGATTGAGCAATTTTTGTTACCGCACCATTTTTTTTTTTTAATAAAGCGTACCTACGAACAAATTTACCAATTTCTTAACCTTGTACATTTTATTGCACAAATTTAATATTTTTTGAACGAATTTGAAATTATATAAATACTGCTTTTAATTTCTCAATTTAAATTAAACTAATTAGGTCAATTTAAAGGAACTGAAGTTTATATCACAGAAAAAATTACATATTTGGTTTGGGGTGCCATTTCTGTTTTAGTACACAAAGGTTAGTGAAACTGAATCCTACTGCTTAAAGCAAATTGTTCTATTCTCTAGATTAAATAGTCTTTGGGACAGCTTTTGTAGAATATTTGCATATTGAAGCGCACACACATATAAACATTTAGAAGTCTTAAAACAGAAGGTGGGGTCAGTTTCGATTCTAAAGGAAGTAGCTTTTATTCTTCTAAAAAAATGTATTCGACTTCAGCGACAGCCTTCGCTCCATTTCGTTTTCAACTCAATTTCTGTCTACATTGCCAATCGTGGAAAATTAAAAACAGACTAATCAATCTTGAGCTCGCGACACCAATTTCGGACGGCTACGAATTAACGGGGTTAGCAAGTGTGAATTCCGCTAAGAGCAGCGACCTATCCATTCGGACATTATTATCTGAAATAATCATGCAAAACTAGTCGAGAGGTAAATGAAACTTTGGGATGGGGTGTGAACTTGGAATTGTCATTTATTGAGGAGTTTACGAACAAATTTTATAATTTTGTAACATAGCAACAAACAAAAGCCTCCATTAAACTCAGGAAAAGCCATTGTCTCGGAATTGTAGATATTTAACGTGAGAATACAGAGAGTTGCGACTTACCTTCTGCTTCAATTTAAGTTTATGACCATCTGCAGAAGAAATCCAAAGGTTGATACCCACGCCTGGACTTTTCAATTGAGGTTTAGGCTGAATTAATAACATTTTCGCAATAGAATATATTCGGAATATCTACAGGGGATTCATCAATACTTGTCTTCACAAAGTAATCGTATGTTATCAAGTCTACCTATAAAATAAGATTAAAATTTAAATGTTGCCAGTAGGTCATTGCTAATTTTCGTCAAAACGCGTTTAGTTTAGCATTTGTTTTTAAATGCAACTTTGTATCAATGCATAAGGCTTTATTCAAGACACTTCATGACGAATGTTTCAGAATTCTTTCCAAACATTACATATTTGCAGTTATGGAATAAACTTAAAGTGGGGGAGTAAAAATTTAAATATATCTAGTAAAGTATTTAGTCATCAGGTAGTAGAAAAAAAATGAAAGTAAAATATATACAATACGAAAAACGTTCTTGTTTGTAGAAATCAATAGGCGCCTAACGAAATTGATTATTTGTTTAAAGGTTTCGGTGAAACACTAGAATTTAACCTGTCCTGTTAAAATTAGTTTTTATTCCCAACAGTCTCAATGTTTGAGTTGTCAATTTATTGACATTGAGTTAAATGCAAGAAATTTGGATTAGAACATTTAGATTTCGATAAAAAACGACTATAGTATTGCTCCAATTTTACATATCAATGTTGTAGAAATCGATTTATAAAATAATTTTAACTGTGGAAGTAGTCTTAACGGTTATCATGCAAGATTCTGAAATTATTTTTCGAGTTTCAGGTGCTCAATGTTTGCAAAGAATTTCAATATTAATACTAGAGTTAGCTACTACCAGTCGCTTTTCCAAGAGCATTTAAAATTTATCAGGGGAAACTTTCAAAGCATATTATACTGCTAATTGTTTTATTTGCGAATTCAGAAGCAAATTAGTACTGTTAGAAATAGAAGAGGAGGTGTTAAGCTGGATGATATCAAAAATTTAATATCGCGATATATCCCCCAAATTACTATTGATATAGCGCGATAATACTTTAAAGTAGAAGCGTACAGACATCAATATATATTACTTAATTTTATTTTAAAGAATTAAATTTTTTAGGATTACAATTTGATTCAAAAACTGGATTTATGAAAAACTTTTCAGGAGCAATTCATTTTAATACTTACAAGCAAAAAAATTTAATTGTGAAATTGGGATATATCACTGAAGATGTGGGCAGACGTAATTATCTTCAAGGGCAAATTTTCTAGTTCCTGTTTCAATCAAGTACGCGGTAAATGCGTAAAACGAATGTAATAAACATATATTAAAATATGCAGGTATTTATATATAATATAAATTATATTGAAATAAATATTCAGAATGTCTTTTGGCGGTCCGCGATATCGCGCGCACAGGAAAAACAGTATTGCTGATGGGTGACATATCAACCGAGAAGAATTTTAATATTGATATCGCGATACTTAAAGTATATCGGTATTTGACATATTGATAAACAATCCAGCCCCAGGAAGATTATTTTAAAAACAAAACTATCAGTAAAATGCCTTACCTTTAGAGGAGACCTAAGAGTACTTTCACAGTAAGATGTCTGGCGCAAGTTCTGTCAAAACGGATGGTGTCCATATTCTGTTGGAGAAGTTCAAATGTCTTGGTTTACATCCTTGCATTTGACTTCTGGGTATTCAAAACTACCGCACGGTTTAAAGATTCAATGGATATCTCTTTGCACAATGGTGAAATTAGATGTCAACTCCTCCTGGAAAAGGGCATCGAGGCAGAAAGTAGATCCAAGCAGACAACTATTGCCAGGCTAAAATGTGGCACACCAGGTGCTACTCCTGCACATATTTTGATGTACATTGGTTGTGATAACAGCCAATTATGCTCCAATCCAAGTCCAGTTTTGCTGTTTCTCAAAAAACTCACCAGTTCATGGATTCAGTTTGATGCCGCTGTCAACCAAGTGGAATTAGTAACACAAGATTCAATGGCAAAAGAGGATTGCTTCCGGGTCGGATATTCTTCAAATTATTTTTTAGTTTGCAAAATCAGCATACAATTTTTATCGGAATCTGATGGTTTTAAGTCCTCAATGACGGGGACACAAAATACCAACAAACACCGAGTTATCCGATTGATTTAAAATGGCATTTCTCTTCCAAATGTTCGGCCTACAATATATTCTGTTTATGTAGTAGTTAGTCCTTTTAAACAAGGATAGATTTTTAATTGCATTCATCCAGTCTCGTTAAATATTTAAATTTAATACATAACATTGTTATTTCTCAAAGTAGTATTTCAGCTTTTTGACAAGATTTTTCGTAGATTTAGATCATACAAAATTAGGTAACACTGAATAGGGTGCCCATTGGCATATTTGGCGAAGTTAATGGCGATGTTTACTGAAACACAAAGGTATTCCATCCGAACATTGTATCTCTTGCTGTTTAGGTGCCTTTAATGAATGTTGATAGGATTTCGATGCACACTGGATTAAAAAGCTCTGACACAGGTCACTCCGGTGTCCACGATAGCTTAGTTTCACTGATACACAAAAACAGGACTGAATGGACTGTATAACAAAACATTTATTTGGTTTTGGTTTTTGGAGTGCTACGGTCTACTTTTTGCAACACGAGGGCTAATGAGACCGGGACCTACAGCTTAAAGCCGATTCCGAACGGCTACGAACACCCATGCCTCTGTGGGATTCGAACCCACAAACTCTGGTACCGACGGCCAGCACCCTAACCAATCGGCCATCGTTCGGCCAAACATTTATTTGTTCCGAGAGCCACGATCACAAAGCACGCGCGGCCTCAGATTCCACAACGCTCACACTAACTTTTCTCTCCTGGGGAGGCACACACCAAGCCCAGAAGAGCTGCACAGCGCCAGCACAACACAAGGTGGCGCTTTGTCTATTATATAGGTTTGAACATTCCGCCCGGCGTTGACATGTTTACATTCAACTAAACAATGAGAATACACTTTGCACAATCTACACACAAAAGAGTTCACAAGTTGAAAACAATAAAAAAATTTTCAAATGCACAAATTAGGTTAAACAATGAAATTAATACACAAACAAATTCTTAATTACTGACAATTGTCTATGATAGGTAAAATACACACTGAATTTATGCTTCTCTTATAATTACCTTTTGTAGTTTTTATTGACACGACACGGACCTTGTTGTCCTTTCCTTTGTGAATATCAATTATACGGCCTAAGGGCCAGCTACATACAGGTAGGTTATCTTCTTTTAAAATAACCATGTCACCAATTTTTAGATTATTTTTTTCAAAATACCATTTATTTCGCTGCTGCAATGAGCTCAAATAATTATTTGACCAATTTTTCCAAAAACTTTGAACTAATTTAGTCATTTTTTGCCAAGATTTTAGTCTATTGTCGGGTATTTCGACAATTTTAGGCTCAGGTATAGCAGTGATAGGTCGGCCAATGAGGAAGTGGCCTGGCGTCAAACAGTCAAAGTCCACAACTTCCTCGGACATAGGGTACAGAGGACGCGAGTTAAGAATTCCCTCAATTTGATTAATGGCGGTGAGGAATTCTTCATAAGTGAATTTTAAACATCCCATTATACGCTTAAGGTGGAATTTGGCTGATTTCACGCAATCTTCCCAGAGACCACCATGATGAGGTGATCTTGGAGGGATATATGACCAATCAACTCCTTCACAACACAAAAACTTACTCAACTTCTGATCAGGACTACTAACAATATCACATAATCTTTTTAATTCTAAATTGGCACCTACGAAATTTTTAGCATTGTCTGAAAAAATATGAGCACTCTTGCCCCGCCTACTGAAAAATCTTTTTAATGAAGCTATAAATGCTTCACTACTCAAGTCGTTTACCAATTCTAGGTGACATGCTTTAGTCACCATGCATACAAAGACACAGATGTATATTTTATTTAATCTCCCTTTCCTTTGATTTGAATATTTAACCCAGAAATGACCACAAAAATCTACCCCTGTAATATTAAAGGGAAAATCTCTATTTACACGTTCACTAGGTAACTGACTCATAATTTGTTCACATGTGATAGGCTTTGCCTTAAAACATGTAACACACTGATGAAATACCTTTCTACACATATTACGACCATTCATTGGCCAAAATTTCTGGCGAACTAGGAACAATAATGATTGTGGGCCAATATGTAAGTACTTTTTGTGGTACATTTCTATGATCAAATATGTCAATCTATGATTTTTAGGAAGAAGTATTGGGAACTTCTGATTATAAGACAAACTACTTTTTGATATTCTACCTCCAACTCTCATGATACCGTTTTCATCCAAGAAGGGAAAAAGATTTTTTACCTGACTTTGTGGTCCAACTTTACCTGTCTCCTTTAAGCTCTTTATATCTCACGCAAATTCTACCCTTTGAAAGGCTTTTAGGAGCAAAATTTCTGCATCATCTTTTTCGGACGGCAGTAGGGGGCCACTCACTTTTACCTTTGATTTACAGTTGCCTACGAATCTTAAAATATAAGCTAAAACATAAAGTATCTTATTATATACATTACTATGGTTAATTACATCAAGAAAAAATGTATTTGCAGTAACATTAAGACAATTGCTTTTAGAATCCTTTGAACACTTTAGTTCATTGTCAAAGTCACTCTGTTCAATTGGGGAGTATATCACACGCAAGGGGTATTCATTTTCTTGTAGGAAATCAGGTCCATGGAACCAAAGAGTGCTTTCAAGCAATTTGTCAGGATCCCTACCTCTTGAGATGAGGTCCGAGGCAACATGCCTCCACTGATCTGTCTCTGTGAGACTTTGGACTGTAGCTACTCGATGGGACACAAACGTTTTAAGAGTTGATGGCTCTTTTTGAAGCCAGCAAAGCACGATCATTGAGTCACTCCACAAATATATTGAAGTGTCAGGAAACTTCAGAGCAATAATTATCTTCTTAACTAATTTTGACAAAAGAACCGCAGCACACAGTTCTAGTCTTGGAATTGTTAGGGATTTGAGAGGAGCCACACGCGACTTACTGGCAATAAGTGTAACAAATATTTCACCAGTAGCGTCAATTGATTTACAATAAACTGCTGCTCCGTAACAATTCTCCTTCGCATCACAAAATCCGTGAATTTCGATTGTAGTCGTCTGCTGAACAACGATGCACCTAGGGATTTTAAGATTATCTATGGACGATAATGCAGAAAGAAATTCCTGCCACTCTTTCTGTTCAGCTGCAGGAAGTGGGTCATTCCAGTCAATTTTTAGACACCATAATTTTTGCAAGAAGATTTTGGCTTTTGCAATTGTTGGGCCAAGCAGACCCAATGGATCGAAGAGACGAGCTATAGTTGACAGAACGTCTCTTTTCGTATGGCACTTGTTGTTTGTGACGGTGACTCTAAAAACGAAATTGTCCTGTACAGGTTTCCAGGATACTCCCAAGGTTTTAGTTTCCATTGTGGAATCAAATGTGTAGTTTTGTTCCGAAATTGGTGTTAGATCCGCATGATTTCCACACCACTTGTGAAGTTGCCTACCGGCAGTGTTAAGTATACCTATCAGCTGTCTTTGGAGTTCTTTGGTCTCACTTAGAGATTCTCCGCCACTTAGGACGTCATCCATGTAAAAGTCACAGGCAACGACTGGTGCTGCCAAGGGGAATTTGTCGCCTTCATCCATAGACAGTTGTTTTAATGTTCGCATCGCGAGAAAACTTGCACTGACTGTTCCGTATGTGACAGTACGTAGTTCATATGTTTTCACAGGTTCGTTACGATCTTTTTGCCACAATATGCGCTGCAACGGTAGCTGGCTTGGATGCAACCTAATCATTCTGTACATCTTTTTTATATCTGCAGAAAACGCAAAGACATGTTTTCTAAACCTGGTCATTATCGAAAACAAATCGTCTTGTATTACTCCTCCATTGTATTGCAAGGAGTTCAACGACGTGTCATTACTAGTAGGACTAGAGGCGTTGAAGACTACTCTTAAAGGAGTACTAATTTTATCAGGTTTATAGACTCCATGGTGTGGTATATAACAAACGACATCGGGTTCTTTTTCTTCAGAGACTTCTCTCATGTGGCCAAGATTCTCATACTCTTCCATAAATGCATTGTATAAATTAAAATAATTTATATCTCTCGAGAGCCGATTCCATGAGGACTTTAAAATTCTTAAGGCCACATCTTTTGACTCACCTAACACAGAGGGGTCTTCCTTAAGGGGCATTTTAACTACGTATCTTCCTGTTTCATCCCTAGTATGAGTTTCTAAAAAGTCCCTCTCGCATATTAGAGTTTCTTTATTTTTTGGGATATCACCCTCAATATTTTCTATTTCCCAAAATTTTCTAATTGTTTGATCTAAATTTACATTTTCTTTTATTAATCCACAATGAATCTTATTAACGTTTTCTGTCGCGACAGTACCTGACGCAACAAAACCGAAAACAGTATTTTGTAATATTAGATCTGAATTACTAACACGAATTTGACCGGGTCTCAATATGTCATAAAAATTCGCCGCTCCTATCAAAATGTCAGTTTTTTGCGGAATATTAAAGTTCTTGTCAGCCAATTTAACGTTGCTTAAATCTAAATCACGAATATCCATTTTCTTATAAGGTGTCAAATCCGTAGTTATTTTCGGAATCACCAAAAAGTTCATTTTTCTAACATAGCTACTATCTGAATTATGAACACATGCAGGAACATATGATTTGATAGACATGTCTAGCCCATTAATTCCAGAAACTATAACATCCGTTTTTTCTCGCTTTAAATTTAAAATATCCAAACACCGTTTAGAAATGAAGTTCGATTCACTTCCTGAATCAAATATTGCCCGCACTGCAGTTTCACCCCCATTTTCGCCTCTAACGTAAACAATACCAGTCGACAGTAAAGTCATTTTACTTTTATTTTCACAAAACAGTGCTACATTTGAAACTGCAGCAAACTCTGGAGCACAAGGGTTTAACGACTCACGGCTGTCATTATAAATCAACGGATTTTCAGGCCCTTGTTGGCTGGCGCCATTCGCGTAGGAATTGTTTATGTTTCTAGTGTCTGGATTCCGAGCGAAATGAATCAAAGACGAATGCGGTTTAGAGCATATTGAGCAATATCGTGATTTGCAAATTTTAATATGACAACCTTTTGACAAACATTTATAACACAAATTATGTTTTTTCACAGTTTCTAATCTTTCATTTATAGATAATTTTTTAAAATTATTGCACAAATATAATGGGTGCGATTCATTAACACACATAATACATTTGTTTAGTTTTTTATCACCACTAGCTGAAACAAGGGAATTAGTTACAATTTTAGGAGAACGAATATTGTTTCGATTTTTTTTATAGTTTCCCATTTGATCATTTTTTGTTTTGTTCTTTGACGAGATAAAAATATCGCATTGTCTACCTAGTTCTTCCGGTGTAAAAAATGTTTCTTCTGATTTTACAGCGATGTCAGTTTTTAATTCACTCTCTAACGAATCGAAAATTTTATCTGAGACAATCAATTCGCATAATGATTTGAAATCATTAACTTTTCTTAACTGACAGTAATAATTAAAATTGGCTGACAATCTTAACGCGAACTGTACATATGATTCATTTGTTTGTTTTTGAGCTTTTTTAAACTGATACAAACATTGTTACGGGGTTGGTTGATATTCTTTTAATACTCTTTCTTTTAGTTTTTCATAATTACACAAGTCTTCTTGGCTAATATAAACCATTAAATTTTTCGCTTTTTCCCCAAGAAGATTTAGTAAAATTTTAGATTTTAGTTCTTCAGGGACATTCTTAGATTTGAACGCTTTTTCGAGTGAAGTAAAAAACAAGTTGAAAGATTCTGCATTAGATGGAACCGAAATTGTAAGTGTTCGAATAGATTTTACTAAACTTTCCAAGTTAAGGGTCAAAGTTTCTTCACTACTTTTGTTTTCAATTTGGGGTGCCGAGGATTTCGATTTAATATTTGCAATTTCTAACTCTTTTTCTAACTGTGCGAGTTTAAGTTTTTCTAACTCAATTTTTGCCTCATTTTCTGCTTTTTCGCGTTCAATTTTGGCTATATTTTCTGCTTTTTCGCGTTCAATTTTGACTATATTTTCCTCTTTTTCTTCTAGCACTTGATTAATTACTTGTTTTACAAACTCGATATCCTTTTTAAATATCTCACTCTCTTCAATAAGCTGTTTTAAACCTAACACTGTTGCTCCTGACGGAGGATTTAGCTCTAATTCTTGCGCGACACACAATAGTTCTGATTTCTTAATTTTGTTTAAAACAGACATTTTAAAATTTACTCACCCCTTAAGGAAGTCCTCTAATAAAATATCCACTATTTTTCACCCCTTAAGGAAGTCCTCTAATAAAATATCCACTATTTTAATCTTAAGCACAATACACACCGGTTTACGTCGATATTAGATCACTTTTGTTTTCGCTGAAACGGCTCCGGCTCGACGGACCAAACTTGATAGGATTTCGATGCACACTGGATTAAAAAGCTCTGACACAGGTCACTCCGGTGTCCACGATAGCTTAGTTTCACTGATACACAAAAACAGGACTGAATGGACTGTATAACAAAACATTTATTTGTTCCGAGAGCCACGATCACAAAGCACGCGCGGCCTCAGATTCCACAACGCTCACACTAACTTTTCTCTCCTGGGGAGGCACACACCAAGCCCAGAAGAGCTGCACAGCGCCAGCACAACACAAGGTGGCGCTTTGTCTATTATATAGGTTTGAACAAATGTAGAGTGCTCCATTGTAATAGAATTATATATTAACTAAACCACTTAGAAATTGTGTATTTATATTCATGGTATATGGTAAACAGTTTAGAATGTCAAAGGCTCCAATTTATTAAAAATGAACCACAGTGAACCATTAATGGTATATTATATCTAATTTTTTTTAAGCATTGAGCGCATTTAATATGCAAGAAACTTACATATTAAATGCTCTCCTTATTCTTATTCCACAAGAGCTGGATACAAATATAATATAAATTAAAATATAGATACAGAATTTTTAGACACGGGAATATCGGGAGAAAATGTTTGATAAACATGCTCAGAGCTTTATCGCCAATTTGGCGGGTAACCCAAAATTACTTTGATGCTTTAATAACATTCAAAATTATAGCTTTATAGTATGGTTTAGAGCGCTACGGTCTACTTTATTGGCAACACGAGGAGTATTGAGACAGGGACCTACTGCTTGAAGTAGATTCCGAACGGCAAGGAACATCCATGTCAAGGTGGGATTCGAACCCATGAAATCCGCTACCAAAGATCAGCATCTTAACCGTTTGGACTATAGTATGATATCTACGTAACTACGCTTAATTGACAGAATAAATATTCAATATATTTTAATATTTTTTGGTGTGAAACGTTATTTGGAAGATATATTTTAATGTTGTTCCTCCTTTAAAAGGATTCAAAGCTAATGTTGTACTTAATAGTACAACATTATTGGAATGTAGGAATCCAATTAGAACATAGAAACATTGGAACGTAGAAATCAAAACGATTGACTTAACAGCTTATTGTCAAAATTCGAACGAATAGCAATAAAAAAAAGGTCCCATAATCTGTGTACAAAGCTTTAAATTTTTAAAGTAAGACATTTGAGCATCACTCAGTAGAGCTATATATGCATTCCATGCTTTCTCAAAAGAATATGTCAGGTTTGACAGAAGTTTAAAAAATGCATTAATTTACTTTAATCTGGGATACTTGTTTCTCGTTTTCGGCTGAGTAGAAGGAAATTTAGAGAAAAATGTAGGACAGAAGAAAAATAAATTTACTGTTAACCCCCAACTAAAATAGGTAAATGTCTCGGCCGGAATCGAGAAATTCAATTTCGAATTTTAAAAATTTAGAAACAAATTTGGAACAAAGACACGGTCTGCCATAGAGAATGTATTTCGTAATTACAATGTTGTCCTAACTTATTTTTAACCCGTCAAACCTGCCATATTAACTTTAAGCGTAAAATTAAATCTGTACAAATTCTTGATAAAATCAAATCTGTTGTATAAATCTGGAAGTTGGTAAGAAACCAGGCTAACAAGCTAAGTGTCTCAGATCATAATTAAAATTTTTGCCGTGATACAATAACCAATGATGAGTTATTTAAAAAAAAATCAAGATGAACGTACAGACGAGGAAATTAAAAAAAATGGTGTTTCTTAGTCCATGCCTTGAGGATGGACAGATGAGATGCCCTTGAGTGGACATCGTAGAAGACGTTCAAGATTAACCTGGCGCAGTTTGGCGTGATGCAATAACCAATGACAAGCTATTGAAAGAAACCAATATGGAAACTACAGATGAGGAAATAAAAACAAAATGGCGTTACAGAGTCCATTCCTTGAGAATGAGCAGAAATGCCCTCGAGTGAACATAGGAAAGGACATTCAAAATTAACCTAGAACAGGAAGACAAAGCTGGATGATCTAGTTCACAGACAACAAAGAATGGCTGCAGCGAACAGGGCAAAGTGGAAAGTAAGGCTTGCAGCTTTGTGCCACAAGGCACTAAAAGAGATGCTGATGAAACCTGGAATATATCTTCACCGAAACTGAACATAAGATTCTAAAATGTTTAATACATTATACCAACGCCGTAGGCAAGGAGGGGGTTTGGGGGGGCCGAAATTCAAGAAGACTATTTTGTTAAAAGAATGTTCCATGCTTGTGTAGGTGCCATTACCTAGCTGTATAAGAACATGTTCTTAAAAGAAAAAAACTGTTTCGTCTATAAAGTTTTGCTTGCCGTAAATTTAACGTTCTCCCTATACTCTGCATATTTGCCTTTCTCCATATTTTCTTACTCCATATTTTCTTACTATTCCGAATAACAATTGTAATAATTAAAACAGCTTTTCATAGTTCTTTCAATCCACTCGCCTTGAAAACTCAAAATGGAATAATTGAAACTTGATTGCTTTTAAACTTAATGCTGAATTTATCATTACAAACTAATTTCCCAACCATATATGGTGGAACCCTAGTGATATTCTCGAATATTCACTAGTAGAAATCCTTCCGGTTCCATATCTAAAAACAGTTTTAAAGCTTGGGTTACATCGCCAGTGTGACTTAACAAGGTGACTAAGACCGATCCATTTTGGTCAGTATTTTCAGGTTTTGGTCCTGTTTTTTTTTCTTTTGCAAAATTGAATAGTAGCTTTGCAAAACTGCAGAAAAATTGACTTCTTTCTCAATAATTCATATGCAGTGATACTCTCCTCAGCCTGTTTTTCTGAAATCCGGTCTCACCAAAGTGGTTTAGCGGCTAACCGCGATTAACCCATGGAGTCAACAAATGGTGAGACGCAATTCTCCTTTTAAACAGAGATTAATCACGATTAGCCGTTAAACGACTTTGGCGGCCCCGGTTGAAGGAATTTTGACATTGACCAATGAGTAGTTATAGGGTAGCGACGATTTGTATCTGATCGAAGAATGGCTACATGGGTTCGAGAAGTGAGAGGGGCAAAAATTGTATTCTATTTATAATACGAACCTGTATAGGAGAGACATAACAGAAACTGGACACCTGGAGTGATGGAAATGGCCCATAAGGAAGATAAATGGATACAATATGGGGTGGGGCGAGCATGAGATTCTGCCATTAGGAACAAAACTGATTAATGAGCCATTTGCAAAAAGATAACCAACCTTGTCTTTCATTGATCTCTTTTTTTTTTTCTTTCAAAAGATAATCTCGTTTGTAAGACTGAGCTCGATATTTTAACCAAACCATTAAATAAACGTCATGTAATGTTATGCTCCTTCCATACTATGGCCAATTGTTCACCATTGCAGTACTGGCCCTGATGGTGGCTTTAGACGATGGTTTACGAAATTGCATAAACACATTGGGCCACTCAATGAGAGAAGCGATAGAGTGTACTGCGCACTTCAGTAGAGCATCTGGCTGCCTTTGAATTTTGGAGAAATACGGTTTTTGAAGCCATCCTCTGCCAAAGCCATTTTGTCGTCAGACATCGTCTACCTCGATAAGCCATGACTCCTCTACACAGTGGTAATGGATTGCAATGGACCATAGCGTGGAAGAGCCTTTAATGTAGCCTCCACACTATGACCAATTGTTCACCACTTCCTGATGGTGACCTTGTACGATGGTTCACGGGTTGCATCCACACGATGGGCCACTAAATAAGCCGAGTGCGTGAATGCATCCATAGAGTCTACTGCGCACATTAGTAGAGCAACTTCCTGTCTTTGATGGTAAATTTCGCTGGTATACATATACATATATATATATATATATATATATATATATATATATATATATATATATATATATATATGTACACAAAATTTACACTTTTTGGGAAAAAGAACAGATTCAAATGGGTATAAAAAGTCATTAAAAACGATTCAATTTAGTGAGATCCTTAAAAAATGAGCATTTGAAGCCCTTAGTTTTTTAAGCTAGGTCCTTGAAAAAATTTCTTTAGAAACATTTGGGATTTTCTTAAAAAAATTCTAGATAAATGTGACTATTTTGTTTAATGTAAGGTTTCCATCTTGGTTTCTACTTCTTTCACTCACTCTAATGCTCGACTTAACGTAATGAAACCAAATACAATATGTGTTACAGAGCCACCTGAAGGCAGATTTTTGTACTAAACATTTTTATGTAATAAATGTGAAGTGCATCATATGAATGATCTGCAGTTCCAATTGTATCTCGTTTAGACCAATAGAAAACATTCTAGAGTCTTCAGAAGTATGGAACTTATTTCTTGCTAACCCTTTATATGTATTTATTAAGAAAGAAAAAGTCATTAGTATTATAGAAAAACTTAAAATTTAACAAACTTATCTTCCTAAGTACTTTCTTTAACTAAGTATCTTCCATCTTCAATGGATTCCGTTCCATGTGAAATTAAAATAGAACGATATTGCGGAAGGAAGGATCTACCTTGAATGAAGTTATTGGTGTTCCTCTGAGGTCTATTCGAAGCTTCTAGAAACATCTCTGAAGAAGAACTACAATCACATGCATGGTATTCTAGTATGAATACAACCGTTTTTGAAGGTGACCAAACTGAGTAAACTTCACTGATATCCGGACACCCTAGGTAGTTTCTAATGGTACAAGAAACTTACCTCTTTGCACCAAG
Source organism: Pardosa pseudoannulata (assembly GCA_032207245.1). Lineage (NCBI taxonomy): Eukaryota > Metazoa > Arthropoda > Arachnida > Araneae > Lycosidae > Pardosa > Pardosa pseudoannulata. Next base: position 7,840,542 of record CM063502.1, on the reverse strand, counting down.
TGTCATATTCAAGAGGAACAACAACTGGTCAACTTGGATCTTTTGAGAAAACCTACTTTTGTCTTGGGTCTACTTAAAGCAGACAACTTTAGTCATCGGATTCGTATCAGTAAAAAGAAGAAAGAGAAACAAATCTATGCAAGAAATGCTCACAAAATATAACTAACTAGCCTATAGCCCGTCATAATACCGGACCAGTCAAATTTTTAATTTTCCAGAATTGTAAAGTACCCTATGAGGCTGGTAAAAAAATGGTCTGTTGTGTGGCCGAGAATGATCTGGTATACGGTCAATAATTTGTTTATCTTCATACTCCTCTAAAGTCTCCCGATACTGCGAATGCAGTTTAGAATCACGTTGAATTCATTTAGAAAGATAATTCAAAGCTTTCTTATTTACGTTGAAATTATCCTTAAGTTTTTTTATTGCCACAGTAATTAAAGGAAGTAAAAGAATGAAACCATCATTTCTACTACACCCTGGAGGTAGATTGAATTTGTTGTCAATACTGGCGATCAAATTTTCATGGCAACCAAAAATAATCGATGATTCAATTTAAAATGATCACATATGCACCTAATCTATTATTTAAGCCAAATATAAAAGAAAATCATTGACGTCCTATCTAAGTTCAGTGATAAAAAAAATGCAGACGATATTTAAATAATTTAAAATAAGAAATGATTCAATGACGTCATAATGCTAGAAAAAAATGTTATTTTTACCTATTTATTATGTGACAAATTGATAAATTGAATCACCTGCTGTTATCCGGGGAAAATAGGGCTAGAAATAATGGCATTAAACGCTCGAAAAGGAGTGGATTTCGAGCGTTGCTAACCCTAACTCATCAAAAATCCAAAATGGATGCCTCTATCCATTCCTGGTCTAACCGCTTCATAAATTCGAGGATAGACTGACATATAATTTAGGCTTTTATTATAAAGGGGATTTGCATTATCAACAACATGTGTAGTCTTTTTATCCCTGTACTGTCACGAGTGGATCGGGACAGCCAATTTCGGTGCTACAATTCCAGTAGAAAAATCGCTTGATTCACTGGCGCTATCTATTTACTAATATATTAACCCATTAGCGCCCAGTGATCTATTTTTAGATCGCTAAACATAGCGTGAGAAATTCTCTTTTAGATGACCTTCAACCCACCCCACACATTCCACATTGCACATGGGGCAAGACAAGGGATGCACCTGTTTACTAACAGGTGGTTTTTTTTTGTTTTGTTTGGTTATTGATCTAAAGCGATAAGAGAAAGTTTGAATCGCCATTTTGTTCCGTAGTTTTTCGATGTTTCTTAACATAAACCCTGAAAACAGCTAAGCGATGCCAGTAAGTTAAACTTTTTTTGGTATTTTAATATCTTCATAGATGTAGCTATTAGAATATAAAGCTATGATATCTTAAAATAAATATAAATAGTAAAAATTAGTGTCGAAATATTGCTGATCTAGAAATAGATCACTGGGCGTTCGGGCGTTTTTCCCTACCTATCTGGTAATATTGTGTTTTTTCACCTTAGATGAAAATATGAATCGAAAAGTATTTAATAACGTTCAGGATGCAGTTGATTATCTGTTTTCTGAACAAATTGAAGAGGATATTATTGCTATATCACCTGATGTAGATGAATTGACAGATGAAAAGGAAATAGATGATGATAATTCACACGCTCCATTGGAGATAGTAAATGAAAATTTTAAACAGTGGGGGATATTTAGCATTACCTTTCTATGTATGAGATGATTATAAGGTATTATGGACATCACTCTTTAAAACAATTCATAAGAGCTAAACCAATACGGCTTGGTTACAAATTGTAGGCAATGTGGGTTGATACTGGATACTGCTATAAATTTTCATTGCATTGTGGTAAAGAACTATATGAGACTCGTTTATTAGGGTCCCTGGGAGATTGAGTTGTACTGAATATGTTATCTGTTGAAACAAATCCATCTAGCCATGTAAAGTTTCACTAGTCATCTTTTATTGCATAATTTACAAGAAAAGGGCTTCCGAGCTACTGGTACTATAAGAGACACTAGAACTGAGAAATGCACCCTAAAGTCTTCAAAGGAGTTTGATAAAATCCAAAGTGACACTTATGATTTCCAGTTCGACTAAAAAATAAAATCACGATAGTTAGATGGAAGGACAATAAGAGCGTGGCTGTCGCTACACACTTTGATAGTGTTGAGTGCACATCAAAAGTTCAAAGATGGTCTTCTGAGAAAAAAGAAAAAGTATCAATCCCACAACAAAATTTAATAAATAATTATAACAAACATATGGGAGACCATCATGACTGGTTTCTAGAGAAACACGGCATAGCAATAAGAGATAAAAAATGGTACTGGTGTCTATTCACTCGAACAATTGATATGGCTGTAGTGAATGCAAGTATTTTACCCAAAAATGCACATACAGGTGATTTTATGTCCATAAAAGATTTCGGAAGAGCTGTAAAATATCTAAAATTGGGAATCGGAAAAAAGGTTTTGAAAGATCGACCTTACAGTTTTCCTTCATCACTAACATCTAATGTCAGTGATGATGTTCGCTTTGATAGAATGGATTACAATATGGAACAAAGAAAGGGAAGCTGTCGACTTGTAGGGTGCCAAGGAAGGTTCCTAACATATTTTGTGAAGTGCGATGCCACTTTATGCAAGAAATGTTTCATCAAATTACACACTAAACTGTAGAAACATTAAAATTTTATATTTTAAAATAACTGAACGTTACTAAGTACATTCTGTAATATTGTGAAATTCTGGATAAATAAACGTTTTTTAAAAGAAAACACATTAGTTTTTATCTATTTGGTTCGTTTTTACCACGTTATTGAAGTACTACTGATTGTTGTGTATTTGCTAAAATATATCCCCCGAACGCCCAGTGATCTATTTTTAGACCAGCATATTTTTCAAAAACTATGGTACGTATTGATAAAATTCGATAATAATATTCATGTTGATAGTAAAAGACACCCAATTTATGAATTATATGTCATTATGTCGAAAAAAAAATAATTTGGGCGTTAATGGGTTAACTATAACTATTCAAGTAATTTTGTATGATCCTTGGTAATTTTTGTATTATTTAATTTTTGACAATATTTTAATTTAATTCTCTATTTTTTCTTTTTTATTTTATTTTATTTTTGCTTGAATTTTAAATTTTTTATTTTCATTTTTGTTAGTCTTTGTCGTTTTAAGTTTATAAAATTAAAATTTACTAAGAAATGAGCTTCAGATGTGCTTGGATCATTTCTAATATTTTATTTACATTTTTGAGAATTTTTTAAATTAATTTTTATCTTTACTGTTAATTTTTTTATCATCTTTTTTTTATTTTAAGTTTTTAAAATTAAATTTTGTCATTATAAACTTTATACCTTAAGCTGTCTATAATGGGCAGTAAACAGCCTGATTTTTAAAGATAAAAGCAATGTTCTGCAAAAACTTATTTAATATAATAATATAGAAACTTACATTTTTGTATCATCTTTTAAAAATATGCAACCACAATGCATTATTCAAGGAATTACGTTTGTTCTAAGTTTATTTTAATGGACAGTAAATAGCCGGATTTAAGCATGAAAAAATTACTCATTGAAATATCATTCATTATAGTAATTTAGAAGCTTATACTTTTCGATCAGAGAAAATTCAAGAATTCTTTTTTACTCTTTACTAAGTGAAATAATTATTCAATATTGCCTTATACTTTTGAGAGAAATAGTAAAATTTAAACTTATGAATATTTTTTATTGGAAAAATGTAAGTTTCTAAATTATTATATTGAATAACATTTTTTAGAACATTGTTTTTATCTTTAAAAATCAGGCTGGGGGGGATTTCCTCCCCTGTGGTGTGAGTCACCCACAGGTAGATGATAATTAAATAGATGCGTGATAATACTAACTTGCCTGGTCATTTACGCCTCTTACACTCTACATGCACTGTACTACTATTCTAAAATAGAACAGAGTAACAACCCCCCCCCCCCCAGAATTTTTAGAAGCGGGGCAAACTTGTAGTTTTGCCCCTTTCAGAATTTTAGGGCTTAATTCATAAATGAAATTTTTCATTCCACGTTTTAATGAATTTTGAAATTAATTTTGTTTTTTTAGTATGCTTAAGATGTATTTTATTACGATTATCATCCTGTCCTGTGATTGTTTCAAAGGAAGTATAGGTACTTGAACTTGTAGTTTTGCCCCTCTAGATTTTTATTGTATATTAAATTTTTGATTCGACATTTTAATGGATTGTGAAATTATTTTGTTTTTATAAGTATGCTTAAAATGTATTCTAATTACAGTTATCACCCTTTCCTGAGAATTTTTTAAAGGAAGTAGAGGTATTCGAACTTGTAGTTTTGCCCCTCTAGATTTTTCGGGTATATTAAATTTTTGATTCGACATTTTAATGAATTTTGAAATTATTCTGTTTTTATTAGTATGGTTAATATTTATAATAATTACGGTTATCGTCCTTCCCTGCGAATTTTTTAAAGCAAGTATAGGTAATTGTATTTTATTTACAATACAGACCTATACAGGAAAGGCACTGATGACGCTCATGAAAAATCTAGATTAGAAAAAGTTGAGCAGAATGAGCTTAAAAAAAGAAAAAAAAATAGTAAGTCCTCTTAGATTTAATCTTCTAAATGCAACATCGTGTGGTGGATGGTGGGAGGGAATGATTCAAAGTGTAAAAGATTTTTTGAGTAGATTTTTGGACAAGATTTTCTTACGAAGAAATTAATACATCCTGCGCTATTATGAAAATGTAAAAATAAAAAAATTCAATTACATACTTGTCAGAAGACTCCATTGAAACGTTGCCATAACTTCTTACATGAAAGTCAAAATGCTTTTTCAGTAGACAGAATAGAGGGCAATCACTTTAGAAGACTAATCAGTCCCATTGAAAAAAAAACCAGAGATTGTTTAAGAAATAGATTCTGAAAAGATAATATCTTTCTGAACTAAAAAAAAAATTCACAAAATACTAGACAACGAAGAAACATCAGAAATGGAGATATACATAGTTCCAGGAGGTTCCGATATCATCAAATGAATTAAGTAGCCTTGGTTCGAGTGATTGAATTCTTCAATGGCAGAGATGGACATCAACTTGTAGCTAAACTACGTGTAAGTCCTAAGAAATTAGTAAGGCCACTCCAAAGATTGTATCATTCAGCGACTGGATTGGCCTAGACACGTATTTCGGTTTGACACAAGAACAGGGTACTTCCGCCAACTTGACAATAAAGCTCTAAGCGTAGTAGCTTAACATTTTTTTCCTGATCTCGTCGTGTCCAAACAATCTGTATGTATATTTTTATTTACATTATATTGGTATCTAGCTCTCCTTGTGCAACCCTTTTCTTATATATTAAATGCGCGTAATGTTTAAAATTAGATACCATTAGGTACCATTAATAGTTCCCTATGGCTAATTTTTAATAATTCGGAACTGTTGTCTTTGTAAACCTTAGAGGGGTTAATTGCCAGTAAATATAAATGCCAGGTTTCTAAGTAGTTTTGGTTAAGTAAGAGTATATAATTCTATTACAATGGTGCTGTATGCATCAATTAAAGTCCCCGAAAAAAGCAAAGAATACAATGTTCGGATGGAATACCATCAAGTTTTAGTAAACATCGACAATAATTTCGCCAAATTTGCCAAGGGGTACCCTATACTTAAGTATTACCAGTATTTCTTCAGAAAAAGATACCTTAGTAGAAACAATCCAATGGTTGATGCTATTGGTGAAAAGAAAGAGGCAACAATTCAGAATTTACCTGCCAATCTAAATGAAGAAAAAGAAAAGTCACAAGAAGTAGTAGCTAAGTATTTATACCGGTCATGCTGAATGTATAATACCTTTTGAATTATTTACTTAGAACTTTTCATTAGGTTGTAATTTTTAAGTTGCTGGGTTTTAGATTTTGACAATTGAAGAAACTTATTTTTTAAAAATTTTCGCAAGTGTTTTGATTTAATTAAGGAATAGTTATTTGTCTTGCGATACTGTACCCAGGCAGAGGTAGGAGTATGTTGCGAAGTGATATTTTTAAATGAAGAAAATAAAATTGTACAAAAAAGTCTCTTAGTAATAAAATAAATTTTGAAACTTTTGACAATGTCAGAAAGTTAGAATTGTTATGTTTTTATTTTTATGGTGAAATAGAATTGTAGTTAAAGCAATATTTTTATGTTTAAGATATATCAACTGATTTTACATTAAGTTATGTTTTGAATTGGGTTTCGAAAACATTACGGATTTGTATTGTGAATAAATACATTCTTTTTATAAGCTATGCTATTTTACAGATCCAGGTTTAAGAATTTGCATTTAGGAGATGTTCTTAAAGGAGTGTTCAAGCTAGTGAGATTAAATATGGTTTAGTGTCTTTAAAATATTAAATTATCAAAATTAAAAATAACTACATGCAATTCATCCTATAACTCATCAAGTTATAGAAACTAGTTGTTTTAAGATTTATGGAAATAATCTTTCATTCATAATTTTTTGTAGGTAAACAAACTTTTGGCTACAGCGAGACTCGATAAGTAATAAACAAACAAATTAAAATAAAATAGATTTTCTTTTATTAAAACCTCTAAAAAGTTCTATTTTACATAAAAAAAATTCCAGAACAAGGCTCTATATACAAAACTTACAGTGTGAACTGTACATGTACAAAGTAATTGCATGAGATCTTTGAATATTTCAAAAAAATATCTTGCTATGTACAAAAATTATAAATGAAAAAATATATTGCATCCCAAAAATGTAGCAATTCAAGAGGATGGTGACATTTATCACATGACCTGAACATTTGAAATAAAAAAAGAAACAGTTGTACTATATTTGGGATCCCATTTCAGATAGGGAAACCACCTTCGAATTATTCAATTGCATATTAAAACAGAGCATTGAAGTAATTAATCTAGAAAAATAACAATGTAGACTGGAAATTTAGCATCTCTTTTCTATAGCCACAAAGAATAACATATATGTTTCTTCTGCAGTAGCATCCAAAATGTGGCTCAACAACCTTTTCATGTTCCTTCAATCCCTTCAAAGTTGCAAAAGGAATGTGCTTGCATAATGAGTTCAGTGGGATGATTAGGAAAATAGAAAAAAATAAACAATGGTTAATACAAATTCAAAATTTCATACACAACTATTTACAATACTTTGGTATGACAAATAATTGCATTAACAACATATCAGTTAGCACTCTTGGGTTAAGTCCTGAAGCATCCGATTCAATGTCATTGTTCACTAAATATAATTTGATAATACTCTGACACTTGGCTCATTCTCTCTGTACTGAATAAATAATGTCATATCTTTTTGAACCTCTGCCATTTTTGGAAACAAAGACTGCCACTCAGCATAAAATAAAATTTTTGAGACACAATTTGATCACACAAAATGACAGTTTAAAATAACTTCACTATCTCTAATAACATAGCTAACCCAATGAAATTAATGACATATTCCAATTTTAACAAAACAAAATATAAATAGTCTCAAAATATATCTCTACATGTATTTACTTTGGCATTTTATCACTGGTAGAAAATGACTTTCATTTCAAATAAATGTAAATTCTAAATAAAGATCATTCAAAGTCATTTTTCAGGTATTATTATCTATCATAAAGGACAGGATATTATAGCTACTCTAAAGAAAATAATGGACAGATATATCGAACAGTGTATAGATGGATCCTCACACTCATGGATGTACAATTCAAGAGGGAATATTAATGGCAGATATAAAGGAAAAAATTATCCTTTCATTACATTCAAAGCAACTGCATCCCAAATCCCCTGGGAAGATTTGTGCTTGTTTAAAAATAGAATCTCTCTTCCTCTAAAAACTGAAAATGAATGTAGCTCCAAGACAACTAATGGTTTAACAAAAAGTTGAATCAATGCAATTATATGCAGACTAGTGGTTTCATATGTAAAAGCAGTTCTCGTAGGTGTTGGTGGATTCTGATATGGAATCTCTGCACATCCAGCCGAAGTGGTTCCTCCCAGATGATTCAGGACTTCGCAGCCAAGGAAGCTAAAATAATTAAAGATTCATGAGACGTGTGGTACATGAAAATGAGACACAAAGTGGAAAAAACACTACTTACCCGTCTCTGGACGCCTTCGACGTTTCTTCGAAGCTGAAATGCAAAATGCTCCTTGTTTGGCCACTCCAGTTGAATTGGGAGAGGAAATTCATTGGGATGGAGTCTTCTCTCATCTGGAACACAATCAAGTTAATACTACAAGGTCAAATAGATTTCAAGCAGTTACCAATTGCTCATACTACATCTATCAAGATTTAAAGTTTTTTTTTTTTTAATTTAAGAATAAATATTTTCAAAAACTGTCTACTTCACATAGACGTATCTCAAATTTAAGCTACATATCTGAAATTTTATACAAACATTCTTTGATGCATTTTTCTGTCTTCAGGTTTTTTAATAACAGAATTTAAAATTTATCCTCAAAATATGACTTAATTATCTCTTCACTACAATAATTATTCTTAAGTTTTCGAGTAACATTTTGAGGAACTCCAAACACAATTTAAAATGTTTTCTTTAATGAAAAATGTAAAAAATATATGAAAAGAGCTATCTGCTGGATTGTAACAAAATATAAATCACTTAAACTTTTCAAAATTTCAAGTCTTGAGAACTATTCCTACACAGATTAATCTCTATACAAGCATACATTTTATGAGAAAATTAGTAATAAAATATGCCTAAGTTAAAAAAACAAAAGGAACTGCATGCCAAATTTATATATATATATATATATATATATATATATATATATATATATATATATATATATATGTATACACACACATACACACACAGATAGACATTCCAAAGAGCCATTATGTTATGACTAACATCCATCTATAATAGAGGTTTTCAACCTTTTCTGAACCATCATTTCCATTACCGAGAAAAATTCTAAATCCCTTTGTCCATAATAAATATACCAAATATTAAATTGGTTTTGCATAATATAATTATACTTATTTTATCCATATCTATTAAGATCCAAAAAATAGAAATTAAAACAGTCGTCAAATGTAGCAAAAATTGTTTATTAAACATTTTTAATTCATTGTTAGCTGCGAGTTATACAATTTTTCTTCTAACTTTATTATTTCTTGTTATATCAGCCTTTGGGAAAGAAACTATATGTGGTTTATTTATGCCTAAAATAGCCTAGAATTACTGTCATCCGCATAAAAAACTTTAAAGCTTTATAACCAATACTAAATAGAATTAGGTATAAGTGTAATATATCAAAAATTATAGATCTTCAAAATTCTCCCAATCCATGTCCTATTTTTTTTTAATCTTAACTTTCCCAGCCACCCCAAATTAGTCGAGGATTATGCATCATTAGACTTCCACACTTCCCAAAAATTGCCCTTTCCTTCTCTTCTATCCATCCTCCGGAATATCTTTACAATTTTAATGCCATTGGTAGCAGTTTCACCTAAATGTTTTAACAAGTCACAAAATTCTGATTTCAAAGTTTTTCTCGAGAGACGACATCCACGTGATTTTCGTCTCCTCAAGCGGAGTCAAACAGATGCATGTTTGTCTCCTGTCTGCCTCATTCATCAGTTTTCAGTCAATAAAATGGAAATAAAGGGTATTACTAAGTATTTCGCTTGGTCTTGAGTTCTGAGTGAGTACCTTTCTCACCACGATGATTGCATGTAACACTTTGCCAAACAAGCCCTGGCAGCCAAAAATAAGGACTATTTCTACAATTTAATCGAAGAATTTTTTTACTGGTTACATATGTATACCTAATACTAATTTAAAATTATCGAGAAAATAAACATTAAAAATTTTAGATAAGCAATGGGTATAAGTGATAACAACAAAAAGTAAGTTTTAGATATCCAAATAAAATTTCAATCACGTAAACAGAAGGTATTTCTAAAGTATTCAGTGAATTTCCTAAATAGGTAAGTACTCCATGGCAATCCCCTTTGACTGCCTTTACTCTCTCCTTTATCTCACAGACGTTAGGAAGCTAAGATCAACGTCGTTAGGAACCTAAAATCTATAACAATAGGATCGACCAGAACCAAAACCATAGTGCGTGCGCGGCTGATATCGGAGTATAAAACGCCATGCTTTTTTTTTTTTTTTTTTTTAAAAAAAACAAACACAGCAAGATAAGCAACATAATGAGAGAAGTAGCTGATTTATCAGGGTTCAATAAATATCGAATCTTTATAGCTGAGCGGCTGAGAACGTCGATATCAGAAACGGCTCGTTTGATGGGCTATTTACGTACAGGTGTTGTCAGCTCGCATCAAAAGTTATGCATGGATGGTGAAACGACAAATCATCGGCCAACAGAGTGTTGCCCGCCAGATTTCTGAAGAGAGCGGAGATTTTTACTCATTATACGCCGGGATAGAAGAGCCACATATAACTGCCAAAATTCCCAGCAGCTACAACAATGGCGACTCAGTATTTCACAAGGCACAGAGAAATTTACATTGTTTTTGGTCCTTCGGCTGAAGCACTTTCTTGCAATGATAGCACGTGATAGTCAGTGCACCTGCACTGGGCCAAAGAATATCAGAACTGAACCATACAAGAATCGAAGAAAGTAGCATTGTCCAATAAATCACCCCGATAAGCATCTGCAAATACACCAACAAAAACCCTGACTGCGGGAAGCACAGTTAGATGTAGACAAACCTTGATCAGCGATATTTAAATGGAATCCAATAGGACAAGGACGTCTATGCACCACGTTACCATCGGGGGTGACCAGGCGCACCCATGGCAACATTATTTTCGACGGGTGATGTCATTAACCAACAGGATAATGCACTATGTGAGGGAGTTATTCGAGGAACATTCTAGTGATTTTCAAGTCATGTCCAGATCTCCAAATTTACCTGATAACCTGATAGAACAAAACCGAATTCGCTGCCACCTCGCAATGTAGGGTAATTGCAGGGTCAGTTGGTACAAGATACCTCAGACCTAGTAGCCCCTTGTCGAGCCACATCGGGTGTTGATAGTTCTGAGGGCCAAAGGTATTCCTATGTCGTATTAAATAGGTGTCAAAATGCAATGGCCCTTTGGTGTGTATATATATCAAACCCTAATAAATTCCATATTTCTACGATACTTTTTTCTACTTTTGATACGAATTGATCGCTCCAAAACTTTTAAAGTAAAAGTTCCTCAAGTGTCCCATATAAGCTCAAGAATTTCAGCCACGTCTTGTTTTACCTTATCCCTTACGACACTAGTAAAGAGCCATTTCCCCGATTGGACAAGTGATTACAGAGCGCACGTGTTCACCAAGTACCAGGTGTCAGCATCGATACAATAAACCTTCAAATTGCAGAAGAAGGGGGGGGGGGAATTCCTCGAGGTATGTTTGGAGGGGAAGAAGAGGGATAAATTATTCATTTTCGCTACCAGGTGCAGTTAACAGTTGATATGGCAAGGTTGGATAATGCAAATAACACAACTAATATCTAAAAAATTGACCGACTATGATGAACCCAAAGAACGGACAAACCTTTGAGAACCAAGAAAAAAGTCGAAGATGTAATACAGGGATGTTGCGCCCCTTCAATCATTTCGGAGTGGCAAAACTTTAAATTTGTAGCAGGAAAAAGTATTTTCGTAGCAGCAAAACTTTAAATTTGTAGCAGGAGAAAGCATTTTCGTAGCAGTCAAAATCTTGATTTGGAGCAGGATATAGTGTTTTTGTAGCAGTTAAAGTAACGATTTAAAAAATAAACTTATGTTTTTGAGGAGTCTGCCAAATAATTTAGAATGATTGGTTAATAGCATTCGGAACAGCCAAATATTCAATAATTTCTGATATGGTTTATTGGTTTTGTATATGCAATAAACATACATTTGTTTGTAATTGATTAGTATAATCATATAAAAGATTATAACAAAGTATTAGCAGTAAAAACCAAAGCTGGAGAATTACTAGTCAGCTTCATTATTACAGCTTCAGTATGAATTTATTTCTTAACAAAAAATCATTCTTTACAGCATGATGCTTAAAGAGTTGTGATACATGATTGCAAGCAATATCAGTAGGATATTTACTTTTCATTCACAAAATCACATGAAATAGCACTAAAAAAAAGGACCAGACAAGAGAGGAAAGCCCTCTTTTTCCCTTCAATGTAATGTAAAAGATATATCAAGTGTTTTTTTGGTCAATATCAGAAAGAATGTGCTTAGTGGTAAAGACAATTTTATCTTTCAATGTGTTGGCTGAGTTCTGAACATGGATTAATTCACAGAGGAGAATAATTCACAAGGTGGGAAGAACATCACTACTGCATGGTAAAAGACAGTACTTACAGATGAAGATACAAATGATCTTTAAAGATTAAGAGGTGTAAATAGAGGATAAAATGAACAGCAAAAAATAGATGAAATTTTGTGCATTGCTGCTCCAGCTTTTAAAAGTTATTTTGATAAGTTTCATCTCTCCATTTATTGCAAAACAATTAATGAGCCTAAAAACCACAATTCGAAATAAACAGTTTTTTTTTTTAAATTTTACTTGGAAAATAAAATGATAAAATATTTAACATGAACACCTTCAGCAAGAAGGTGATACATACGACTTCTCCTCCTAACGTTCTTCAAAGAATAGTTTACCCAAGAATAGTTTACCCACAAAAAATACACTCCGGTATTCCCTCATTTATAAATTAGTAAAATAACTGCATTTAAACTTCTTTATTCAAAATGAACTAAATATATATAATTAAAAGATGAAAAATAATGAGACAAAATAAAGCTTTCAATGCTGATATGAATAACTTTAGGCATCCAATTACAACTGTTACATTAAATAATTAGCTATTCAAATATTTAAGGTATCCATATACATTCGGAGAAGTTTTTTCTTTAAACGTAGAAACTAGTTCATGTTTTTACATTTTTAGATTTATTTTCTATATTATCATAGAGAATTGCACTTAAATAAATTATTCCTGGATAAGTTTTTATAAAATTTCTAATAAATAAAGAAAATTTAGTAAAAAAATCAGGTTTTTTTTCAAAAGGTCTAAATTTTTAATAAATTAAATTATTTCAATATTTTTTTATGCAACACATTTCTGATGCACTGGACTAGTGAATCACCTAAAATCTTTGCTGAATTTACATTTGGCAAAAAATTTTGGTCCTTCAAAATCAAACATATTGAATTTTTAACGAATTTTCATTACCTTAATATCTAACTATGAGTGTAATATTAAAAATTATCCAAATTTAAAGCTTTTAGTATATTAGCTTTTAGTCATTCACTAGTAAGTAAATACTATCGAAAGCATTCATAATAATTTTCAACAAAATATTTTAAGAACTTTTTGAGAAATTACATTTCAAGTTTCAACATTGTATTAAAAATACCATTCTGAGAAAACCGCCTTTGAAGTTTATGAAAGCAACATGTTTAACTATTAAAAAATTAAAATACATGTTTAAAATTCCCCACAATTTCTTGCTTCAAAACTTTCTAATTGCCAAGTTGCCAATTATTAAAAATACTAGAGAAATGTTTAAACTAATCTTCATGAAAATTTAAAAAGTTTTGTTCAAAAAATGCTCATTAAAGGCTTTAAATTCACAACTTCCGGTTCCGAAGACGCTACTTCCGTTTTGTTTTGACAGCTGTCACTGATGTTTAAACAGCTGTAACTTTCCTTTAAAAACGCCATAGAGACAAAACAAAAACAGATTTAGAAGCCTAAAAGTTGAAATTTTACAATAGAGAAATAAAAAAAATTATGATTTTTGGCAAAAAAAAAAAAGACGTTTTCAACGTAGGCGGATACCTTAAAGTTATTAAAAATTATTCATCTTATTTTTCTCTAACTTTACTTATTTTAATTTCGCTGTCTATTTTTTTTTTAATAAGAAAACATCCTTTTATATACTTTACGAGATCCTATACAGGATTTGCATATCACTACAGTACGGATTATCCCCTTGAGGACCAGCACGTAAATGCTATACGAGTCGACAGTTTTGAAAAGGGTTGCCGTTTACGCTATCTAGTAGTTAAATCTAGCAATTAAAAATTAAAATAAAACGTTCAGATTTCCTATTACGCATACGTGACGCTGGTCACTCAATATCAACCGTAGATCATCGCGTGGAAGCGACGCTGGACTGATAAGAGTGAAATCGCGGCGTTGCATGAGACGTTGATCGCGAACGGGTTAAGACTGGGCGATGTAACGATATATCGTGAAATATCGATAAAACGTACTCCATCGCGACACTGATTTTCAAACTTCAGATCAACATATGCCGAACACCTATATAGCTGAAGCAATCGCCGATCTCTGATGTGAAATCGTCTTTCCGATATCATGCCAGTATTAAGAGTATACGAGGTATAGTGTTCCTAAAAATCACATTTCGACATATAAACATAATCTTTCCGATTTTACAACTTCTAGTCACATAGCGCATGCGCAGTAAAACATCTTTTTGTATAAACGCCAAACAATGGCGAATAGATAAAACATTGCTCCTCGGTACCGGGATTTGGGGGTTTGAATCCCGCTATTAGTACGGGTCATTCGAACCGACTTTAAGCAGAAGGTTAAGGTCTCATTAGCTCTGGTATAGCGAAACAGTAGACCGTAGCACTCTAACCAACCGATATTTGAACATCATCTGTTCGAATTCGTGACATTGTGAGAGGGACATGCGGTGTATCGTGTTCGGCAATTTATCTACATCACGAAATCGTTATTTCGACCTTAACTGAAGAATCCTGATAAACATTGGCCGGACGACGGCCGATTGGTTAGGGTGCTGGCCTTCGGTACCGGAGTTCGTGGGTTCGAATCCCACAGTGGCATGGATGTTCGTAGCCGTTCGGAATCGGCTTAAAGCTGTAGGTCCCGGTCTCATTAGCCCTCGTGTTGCAAAAAGTAGACCGTAGCACGCCAAACCAAACCCGATAAACATTGGAAATAAATAAAAGAGAGAGAGACGGAAAGGAGGAAAACCTCGACGATTCACAAATACGGAACTTCAAGTTCAACTGGATGGGGTCTGCGTCAAGATATTTTTGTAACACGTTTGTATGCAACTATAATGGAAAAGTTATATTAAGATCCGCGTCCGACCAGTGCAGGAGATTCATGTTGTGACATATTTGTGCAGGCTCGTTTCAACCAATTTTTTCCCGATGGTAAAGCGCGAAAAATTGTAAATTGGCTTTAGAAAAAATAAATATAATAAATTTAAAAAATAAAATAAACCTAAATATTCTATATTGGTTAATTTCCATATTTTTCCGATTTGATTACCATTTTATCCTGTAACGTAAGGTTAGCAGCCTATTAGCTGCTAACCTTACGTTACAGGAGCAATCGGCAATCGGGAAGAGCAGCTGTCCCCCAACAGATAAAAATCTGATATAAAGGGATGAGTCTCAATACGCGAATTTCTTTCCGATTTCGAAAAATTTACAAATAGCAAGTAAATTTTTGAAAAAGCATAATTTTCAAAAAGAATCGGAAATTCCCACAGACGCACTAAAATTTGTAAAAAAAAAAAAAAAAAAAATAGATAAATTAAAAAAAAATAAATCAGCAGTAGAAATCAAGAAGCAGGACTTCACCAAAAAACGGAAAATTTCTATCGCTGTACATGCTATAAACGTATTTCTTTTCGTTGGGCACAATTTTAATTTTTATTTAGATTTTTTTGTCAATCTTGAGTCTGTAGTACGAGAGAGAAGCAGCATGTCTGAAGGATGAAATTCTTCTTGTTTCATGTAATTTTATCAGACAAAGTAGGAAAAATAAATATACATTCACTCCAGTCTAGGATTCAGTGACTTTCGGCGGGAAAAATTCGTCTTAAGTAGAACTAACGTAATTACTAAACGTGCGAAAACTTCAAAAAATTGTAAAATGGCGCAGTTTCGGCGCAATTTTTGCTAAAATACCGTTTTTGGAGCAGCTGGGCGCAGATATCGGAAATTGGGGCAGTTTGGCGCAATTGGCGCAGCCGCAACATCCCTGGTAATATGCAAAATTAAAACCTTTATTATTTTCTACTGATATTTTTCACCAATTTTTATTCCATTATTAACTCTATATAACGTATGTCTCTAAAGTAAAAATTAAAACTATGTGAAGGCAACTTCATTCCACTAACTCATAATTAATCGTTTTATTTTAATTTTCATGTATTTAAATTATTTAAAAATTTTTTTTATCAAAATACTCACAATCTTTGATGCAGCACACTTCATAAAGAGAGAATTTTTCATGACTTTCCACAGAATTGTAGCAATGGAGAACTAACTGGATAAGTTCTGAAGCGCAGGTCTTCTCGGAAACAAGGAGACTTTTATACAATGACTATAAAAAAAAGGAGCTATCAAAAATAGGTATGAAAATAAGGTAAAAAAAATACTGTTGCAGTTGAACATGCCATTTCAAAAACGGCTGCATATGATTTCTTCATATAAATATTCTCTAACAAAGTGAACCTTAAGAAAAACCACATGACGAGTTCATTCTTTAGTATTACTATTTTAAAACCATATAGGAGGTTTTTTCTTATCCATTTTCAGCAAAATCTAGAAATTATTCCCTCTTACTCAGACAACGATATCGCTTAGATTTTTACCATCTAGTAGTTAAATTTTTTTTCTTTTAAACGGAAAAAAGTAAAAAATTGCTGAAAATATTTAAATTTTGAGACTGACATTGAGAGAGAAATGTTTGAAGTTTACTATAATATCAGATACGCTGTTTTCAGATTAAATTTACAATTCGAAGCATGGATGTCGTCAGAAATTTTTCCAGGGGGGGGGGGAGGAGATAAAAATATTTGAGCCTAAGATAAGTATTTTTCGAGTAATAACAAAATACTGGATTAAGTAAAATCTTCATTGTTTTTCCTCCTCTGAAAAAATCTTTTAGATTTTTTTTTTCAAATATGTATATGTGATGTTGAATGCTATAAATATTTTGATCAGGGGTCTTCACGACTACATCGGGGGGGGGGGGATCATTTGGGGTCAGACTAGGCAAATTGCTGGAGGTAGCCCACTTTTGTATCTGCTTTTTCTTCAAGATATGCTGCTTGGACTCACGGCATAGATATACTCGTAGTAAAGAGAATGACGTGCATTATTAGTGAGGGATCCAGGGAAAGTTTTAAAATTTAATATTTGGAAGTAGAGTTTTAAGCTATCTAAACTTCCTTTATTGTGAATTTGAATACTTATAGCGATGTTCGGTACATAAAGCTATAAATACAGGAAACGCTGTTCTCACAGTACCAAATACATTATATATAAAAATTGCATACACGACTTGTGCGTGTATTGCATGTCCGATTCGCGGGTTATAGGTTCACTAGCAGTGCCACTGGAGCCTATAACTAGCATGTCAGATAGTGATCCACTCAGGTTTTGCAAAATCATAGATCAATGGGGTAAATCCTATACCCGTACACCAAACACCGACACACTCAGATACTGTATATCACTTGAGCAGTGGTTGCGAACCTATGATCACTGGCCCGCTCAGCTTTTGTAAACTCTTCGAAATCGTGTAACACTGCTCGACTCAGCTTTATTAAACCTTTAGAGCAGTGGTAACAAATCTATGATTCACGGGTGGTACTCACTCAGTTGTTTTTAATCCCCAAGAGCCACGGTTCTCAAGCAGGGTACCACGGCAGCAATCAAGAAAAGTCGGCTAAAAATTGGGAAATTTTTAAAAGAAAAGCATGAAGATAAAAGTCAAAATTTAAGCTGTCCTTCCCGTTGCTGTGCTGCTGTCGAAACGTACTATGAATTATCCTTGTATGTATAACGCGGTGCAATGATGTTCTGAAATATTCAAACTGGGTGCTGTGACCATGTGCCAGAAGTGTCTTGTGAGCCGCTGCCCTACAGTAATAATATCAAGGGGTTTACAATATTTGAGTGGGTCATTAGTTCATCATGACTGCTCTAGAAGTATGCAAAAGCTGAATGGATAAGCGTCTCATCCAAAGATCATCCTTCATTACCATTGGTTGGAAATGTTTACAAAAGCTGAGCGAATCACTTTCTGACTCACGGATTATAGTTTTATCATCACTGCTCAAGGGATTTACAATATCTGAGTGGGCCAATGTCTGACCCGTAGGTCACAAATTCGCTACTATTGCTCTAGGCGTTTACAAAAAATAAGCGATTCAGTGTCTCATCTGTGAACAAAAGGTTCGTTAACTAAACTTCAAAATTTCTACGTGGAGTTAAAGAACCTGAACATCATATGTTTGTCACCACTGCTCAATGAATTTAAATTCAAGCCAGCTTCTGATTCGTGGTCATTGGTTTGCAAACACTACTCTAGGGCTTCACAAAAGCTGGGTAGGTTAGTGTCCGAAGCGTTGGTTATAATTCGCAGCCACTGTTCAACAAAAGTTAAGCGGATCAGTGTCTGACCAGCGAATATTAGGTTTGCTAGACGTACTGAAGGGGTTTACTACAAAAACTGAGTGGATAATACATTCCCAACCACTACTTCACGGGTTTATAAAATCTGAGTTGGTTAGTGCTTGAACCATGGATTTTTAGCTTTTCACCACTACTTCCAGACGGGGATAATACTGTAAAATGTGTAGAAAAGAAAATATCTTTTTAAAAATGGTTACAAATAAATATATGATGTGGTAGAAATATATCCGATAGTTAATTACCAGGGTGGATCAAATGACTCAAATGACCCCTTGCCGACGCCCACGGTTCGATGTCACTTTAAACAGTACAACTTAGCATGTAACAGGAAAATAGTTGACGTCTGCGACAAAAAAATAGAACCTCCTCTAAAAGTGTTATAAATCTGATATGACCTTAAAAGAATAGCTATTTTTCAATTTAAGATTACACTAATAACGTTTTTACCTATAGAAATGCACGTGGGAATTTTAAATGCATGCTACTCAGCGACCTTTTTGAAGTAAAGAAATTTAAGCTATAAGTTTAATTAAGCAGGTTTAAGATCCCTTTTTCCCTATGTAAAAACTCAATTACATATTTAAGCTAAAAATAGTAATCCCCTTAAAGGCACTTAATTGACTTACCCCAGCCATCAAACAGCTGCCACCAAATACTTTGACGAGGCCACCTCTCCTCATTTTCATCGAAA
Source organism: Pardosa pseudoannulata (assembly GCA_032207245.1). Classification (NCBI taxonomy): domain Eukaryota; kingdom Metazoa; phylum Arthropoda; class Arachnida; order Araneae; family Lycosidae; genus Pardosa; species Pardosa pseudoannulata. The sequence goes on along the minus strand of CM063502.1, from coordinate 7,821,270 downwards.
ACCTGGAAAGGAAAATATACCGTTCGTGATGAGTAAGCATTCTCTTCACTCCTTCCACCTTTGATATTGAAATCATAGAATTCTGTGAAATTTACACATAACGCTTTTTAGAAATAGGATTGTTTCGGACATCTAGTGGTTGCCACGAATCCCATAACTCTGTACATCTACATAATATTAAAATTAGAACTGGTTTTTTAATAGTAACGTAAAAATAAAATAGAAATGAAACACTGGGTTTCGGAATAAAATCTCTCACAATTATTTCCTTGTTTTAAATTTAAAAAAAAAAATTCTTTTTAATACTACTAAGGAGATGGTGTGAGGGTGATGGGTTGATATGAATTTATGTTCGGCTCTATGTTTGGGAGTAACATTAGCTAAGTTCATCGATGTTTTTTATTTTTTCTTTGGGATGAGACTGATAACTGCGATAAATTTATGTTTTCTACTAAGTAGGAAGACAGACTTCTGTAAAGTAACCTATAAAGCAAAATAGAAAATCGGTTATATGTGTATGTAACTAGAATTTGTAATTTGCTTATTTAAATAGCTTCTCGTTTGTTGACAGTTTAGCTAGTTGATCCTGTATTAGTAAGGATTCATCCGAGTTTGTGAACATACTTGTAACGGGCCCAACATCTAATCAGGGACAATCAAGAGAAGAATGACTTGAAATATTCGAGGTCATAAAAAAGAGATTTATTATATTCAGTGAAATATTCTTCCATGTACGTACTAACAATACGATCTTTCCTAAATAATTCAAATAAGCCCACATATGTCATGCTACGTGTTCTGAATTTTTTACTGTTATCCTTATACCGGTGAAGTGTTGTAGATAGTCCATTTTTTTTAACAAATAACTGTCCATTCTATAATATATTGTTTAGAAAAAATCAAGTGAAGGACTCACTTGGACTCTCCTCTAGGATGACAAGCTTGGAGTTCAGCAGGATGTGCCTCGTCTTCCAATACAACAATCGATCGGATCGGAATGCCTAAATGTACAAGAAAAGGTAGAAATCACTTTAGGATGTGCTGATAATAAAAAACGCCACCTCTAATACATTAAGCATGCATTCATCAGAAAAAATGTTTCATTAGAGCAAAATAAAATGGCATTTCTTCTTCATTTATAACCTTAGAATGTTATCCTGTTTTTATCGAATTTTGTTACTGTATTGTTTTATCTTCAAGACACCTTAAAACTTTATTTTAATGCATGGATATACAAGAAATATATTATTTCCATAAAAAAAGAAATTTATTGCATATTAAAAGGTACTTTCAGCTCATTATTTTAATTTAAAAATATCTTGGATAGTATTCTAGAGTTAACTAAATATTTTCATATAGCCTCAGGTAATATATTCTGGCATAACAATTTATATCTTTTCATAAACATTTTCATCGCTAGCAAACAGAAAATCCTATAAATCTAGCCTTTATAGTTTGGATTTATGCAATTTTAACATGGGTCGTTTCAAAACCATAATAGACATTTTTGATACTACCAATTATGTCGAAACGTATATAAAACTAAGCACAAGATAGGATTTGGCAAGTGTTTTTTTAGCATGATACATGGGTCCTTGTTTTGAATTTTCATGATGTGGGAGTGTTACTGTCTACATGAGGGGTTCTTTAACCCTTAATTTGGCTAAGTCCGCTACATCGGATATGTATATTTATAACTACTATATAACATAATTGTCAGTGTTCGCCACAGCGGACATTAATTATCTCAAAAATGGAAAATGATATATTTTTTTGTTTATTTTACAGACATGGGAAAATAATAGAAATTAAAATTGAAAAATATTTGAAAAAACATCTTGTGAAATTAAGGGTTTGAATGAGAGTAGTGAGGGCTAATCAGACCGGCGGTACCCGTATAAAAGGATACTAATCCAAGCGTTCTGCTTACATACCTGTCTTTCTCATCCACACTTCCATCGTTAGATAAAAAAGATTCGGATCTCTGTGTTTCATCTTAAATTTGGACAAGAGCATTCGAACGATGTCTTTGCTAGTAGTCTGTTGGGAGATGCACAATGTCTTGTACTCCATGTCCGCACACAACACTTTCGTGTAAACTTTGATCGTACACTGGAATAGAAAATTTAATCAAGTCACAAAGAAGCGAAACACTAAACGAATTAGAAACGAAATTTTATACGAATTATGGTGGCTTTCATATTAGTTGAAATTATACAATTGAATGCTTAACGATTCTATGCAAATATGAGCTAGGTTAATTAAAATATTAAATAAATGTACTCATAAAGCCACATATCAGAGGTGATCTTTTGAATGTTAGTAGTCAACTTGACATGGACAAACCTCCGAATCCACACTTTGGAGTCAGAAACCATCAGCGTTTACTTTTCAATACATTTAAGAATCCATTGCATCAATACGCTTCCAAAAGTTATGCAAAATAAAAATGGGGTGTCATTTCTTCTTCAACTCACCTGACACGAGATCTAATGACACCAAGACTTACTTCTTAAGCCAATAGTGAGATTCGAACCCGGTACCAAAGAGCAGCTTCTACTCATTTTTAAAATCGACTTCCATGCTTAGGAATATTTCACCGTTTCCGAAAACTTTCCCCTTCTTTATTTCGACTCCAAAGTAAATTCCTTTTTTCCATAAAGAGTTGAGCTCTCAACCTTTAGATTTGATGGAGCTCTGAGATATTCCAAGGCCAAACAATGAGCTCCGCAATCCGGCCAACTGGCCATGCGTGAAGATTGCAACGTCCATTGCCACTTATTGTCTTCAATTCCTAAACACAATCCTTTACCGTTCAAACACCCAGGAAATATTCACCTTCTAGTTTCACTCCCCTTTTGGATAGTGTTGTTTGCTCGAAAGATCAGCTGTAATTTGATTAGGAAACGTCCATTATCCAAGAAAGCTCGTCAATGATTGATAGAGCCGTTGGAAATCTTTTGTAATGTGAGGACATAAGTCTCAAAGGATGGAAACCAGCTATTCAACTTCCTCGTTTTATTAAATGGCGATTTAAATACCAAAGTATCATACTAGTAAACATTTTCTTGATTCTTGTCATTAAATTCAACCAATTTTACTCGATTTCAAACGACTAATTTTAACAACACGAATAGTGTCACAAGAATATCTTTAAAAATGCATAGATTAGATGCTCACAGAAGCCTCATTCAAACAAATAAAGTCAGAATTTTTAATTAGAATTGAGATTTTTAGTTCAACTAATTTCCAAATTAGGGATTTATGCTTATGATTCAAGTACCCACTGGACAATGCATATATTGTTAAGCTCTTTCGATTACATTACATTTAGATACATTTTTGGAATTCAAAATGAGTCGAAATACAAAAAATTAAAAAGTTTTTTCGCATTATAAAATTGGACGAAGAGTAATGTCTGGCTTCGTTGAGGAGTTGAACGGTCTACTGGTTTACTACACGAGACCGGGACCCACTGCTTAAAGCCGATTCCGGACGGCTACTAACAACCATGCCAGCAGCGGGATGTAGACTACTCATTTGATCATCGCTCGGCCGAAGAGTCTCAACTCGTTATTTTCATATTTGTAGTTTTAAACAAATCCGCCTAAAAGGACGATGGCCGTTGTTCCCAGTGATATTTGTGAGTATCTAGAATAGGCCCTTATGTAGCACACAGTCGTGCTCCAAACCAACATATGCCTTCATTGAGTTCAAAGAAACAGTTAATAGAAGGGATATTAAAATTTTCGTTATTGTTCAGATAGCAACCAAAAGGGGAGGTGCAACAGTCTTAAATAAATAATCAAACATGCCACGTACAGACAGTCAAAATTCGTTCAGGGATGATCCAAATTTAAAAATTAAAGTTTCCTTGTACGTACATACAGACGTAACACTGAAAATTGTCAAAATTCATTCAGGCGTGTTTAAATGTGCATTTCCGTTCAAATTTGAACGCTGAAATTTTTCGTGATTACAATACTTCCCCCTTTTTTTAAGTAAAAATGGCGAAAGGAATCTAAAATGAAATAAATGTGCCAAATATAAATAAAAAAATAAGAAGCTAAACTATTCCTGATATGAAATGTTTATTTTAAAGCTTATTTTATACACTATCACACAGATTACAAATTTGAATTATTTTAGCTCATCATTTAAAGATAAACATGTAGAATACATGCTCGAAGGAAGGAAATTAATTTTCTATATCTACCATTTTTGATCAATTTTATAATGATGCTAATAGTTGTCTTAATGGATTAAGAAATTTGAGTCAAACAAATAGTTAATAGATCTGAGCTCAGTTATGGTATGGTCAGTTATGGTACATCAAAGTCGACTAGAGAACATGAATGGCATAGGGTGGCACGAATTGGACAAAGAGGCAGATTTGCTGCATCCTCCTCTTGCTCGGTGGGCTGATTGGATTGATGAAAACACCACAAAGTCAATAAAGAAGATCTTGCCAAATTTAATCCAGTTCATGCATACCGAACATATATACACATACACGCATACAAAATATTTTATAGAGAGGATGAAAAATGAATTTATATACATAATATCAAGCCTTGGTGCAATAACAAAACAAAATGACAAAAATTGTGTTTTTGCCTAAATATATGTATCCTTTCCAACGAATACTTATTTAAATTTTTCCCTATTTGAAAACGATAAATTCAATCGATTTTTAGAAAAGACAATTTGGAAATGATTTTGTCCATTATTTTTAATTTGAATGTAATACAAGTAGTGACCGGCATTGAAATGTTTTGACTATGTTTCCGTTATCGCGTCATATGAGGAATTTCAGTATTATATTTTTCTATAACCTCCATTTTTATTGTGGACTGCACAGAGTGAAACAAATAGGAAATTTCAACCTCTTTGCTCAGTTTCACTTTTAAAAGCAACGCAGGAAAGGGATGTCGAACCTTCTTAGATTACAGTGCTATTTATTATTTTCAGATGCATCACTTATTTATATTCCTTTTAAATATCATCATTAAACCCCCATAATCGACATCAAATATTCAATGTTTAAGTTGTTCTCTTGCCACAGTATAACTGCTCTAATATAAGTGACATTTATTAGAAAAATTCAGTTTTTGTATGATATAAAAGCCTTTTATATTGTCGAATTTTTAGACTGTCATGTTTAGAAAATCAAATGAGTGGAGGAGAAGATACCGGAGATCTCTCTCTCCAAAAACCTTCTGTCATACCTCGAAATATCAGTTTGGTTGTCAGATTAAAATAGAAAATATGCCATAATTTAGTTTAAGTTCTCTCTCGTACTTTTCCAAGAAACAGGAACGGATTCTGTGGATTTGTGTTGTCCTAAGTTCGCACTCGTTTCTAAACCCGCCTTTCTGGTGTTAAAGATATTTTTTAATGATGTTTAGAGTGAATTCAAGTGAATAAAAACAATTTAATAAGTACCTACCGTGTTGACCCTCCCTGACATAGGATCATGATATTCATAAATATGATGATTTGTTTGATATCACAAGCAAAAATGTAAAGTGCAATTGCTCAAGCAATTAAGCAATGTAAAGCTCAAGCAATTTGTCATTATTTCAAACAAAGTTCATTTACGCACTACACTCGAAAAATCTTAAAATTATAAATGATAGTAGATACTTGAAAGTTTGGTAGATTGCCATCTACCTTTGTTGAAAGAGAAAATTTTCAAACCAAGCTGTGTATTTAGAGCTTTGTGTTTCGTTAGGGTTCGCGTTTACAAGCTATAGTTGGCTTGTTACGCTATTTTGTAATAACGAGATGCAAATTTAGAAAAAAATTGTAAGAGTGGGACGATATTTCAGGTCGACGATAAAAAAGCGTGAAAATATTACAAACTTCAAATAATTTTGGATATCGCTTACCTAAAAAAATACGAGGAACAAGGAAACAAATTTTCTTTTAAGGCGAAACTTTCGAGAAAAAAAACCCTTCTTGTATGAAGAGAATCGTCGACTTACAGAAAAGAGACTGAAAAATTTAATGATGATTTCAGTATAAGGGCCAAATTGAAAAGATGTCAGTGTGAAAGACAGCACTGAAAAAGAATTAGCATGCAAGTTGTATATACTTATGCTTTGGTTTGGAGTGTTATGGTCTACTGTTTTGCAACACGAGGGTTGATGAGACTGGGACCTACCGCTTAAAGCCAATTCCGAACATCCGTACCCCAGTGGGATTCGAACCCATGAACTGAAGTACCGAAGATAACCATTCGGCCATCGCAATTTGTATATACATAATTGGAATTAAAACATTTTTCTTATTAGCAAATGTGTAATATTTATTATATTTTTTACTTAAATAAATCGGATTTTTCGCATGAAACTTAAGGACCCCCATTTTTTTCATTAGTGCATCCTTAAGACTCAGGATGGGGATAGTTCACTGTTAGTTTGGGTAGATTTAGACTTTTTTTTTTTAACAGACTGACACTGGAATATGCGTTTAAAATTTCTAGAACAGTTAGGTATTTTTATACTATCATGCTTATTTGGGGATGATATTACTAGTTGATGTGTCACCACTGAAAAACATTAAAGTTGATTAACAGTGCTAAAACCGTAGAAAAAAGAAAGAGTAATTTCACCATAAAGTGAATAGACAGAAAAAAACAATGTTTTCTAGTAAAAAATAGTTTTTACTATAACAAAATAAATAATATAATATAATATAATATAATATAATTTCTTTGTCAATTGGATGGAAAGCTTCGGACCAAAGAATATTTCTCCGAAATTTTAAAAATTTTAACTTTTAAAGTCTTGGCTGTTCCAAATTTTTCAAAAAGAAGTGATTGAAACGAACTCCATAAGAACATGTTCACCCCAATAAAAATAGTTACAATTTCAAAGTACTTTCTATCTAATTTGCTTCCGCATTTATTTCAATTCCTTTTTAAATATATTTTTTTAGTTCTTTAAGAGAAGTAAATCCTTATTTCGGTCATTCATACATTAAGGTAATTTCTGAAAAACATTCCATACAATATTATAGAATTCCATACAATATTTTACAATATTGTAGAAATGATTTTACCGTATAGTATTTTCTAAGAAAACAAAGTTATTTAACGAAAGTTATTTTTTAAAAGGTAGTTGTATTGTATGGCATTTTCTGGGATAAAAATGGGCATTCAAACAATATCAGGAAATTGCTGGGGGGTGGGGCCGGAAATCTACAATATTTTTTTTAACATCAACTGAGAATAGTTTCAGTATGGAAAGAGCGAGTCTCTGCCAAACATGCTACACAATGAAATAAACTTAAGTTTTTATAATCGTTTCATTAAGCGCTAAAAACACACACACATTTTATATATATATATATATATATATATATATATATATATATATATATATATATATATATATATATATATATATATATATACTGTAAAACTACGCAACATTTCCTGGAATCAGTTGAAAAACATACTGCGAGTCAAAGAAAAGAGTTTTCAATGAACCCATGTATTCCCACACAATTCGGGAGGTGCGCCTGTTCAATTCCAAAAGAATTTCAGTACACCAAAAATCAAATGTCGGATGTACTTCTGCGTAGGAGAGTGACACGATTATGAGCGTGAATGACCATTGTTCTCATTGGAGCGTCCTTCGCCCGCAATACAAATAGGAAAGGAGCGATTACATCAGCACGATGGCGTTCGAAAACACAGATCAATTGTCCTCTTAGCACAACACAAAGACGCCACCCATTTCAAATCGCAACAACTCACCCCTGTCAATCCTCTCAGTAACGCCAGAACTACATTTTTCGTACAGAGAACATCATTAAGGGCTAAATCCTGGGGAGCTTTTGAGTGATTCTTGTCTCCCCCCCCCCCCCAAGTCAATTAGTGAAAACCTAAATACGATCCAAACTTTGGTTTGGTTTGGAGAGCTACGGTCTAGTGTTTGGGCTATAATTTTTGCGGATCTCCAATTCTACTTAGCACCGATTAATAATATAGGTAATTTTAGCAGATACTTTTTTAAGAAAGAAATACCAGTGGGATCGTGCTGAGTTTTTCTTTTGAGGGATTCGGGAAGAAATACAGAGTAGAACTTACGTAAGAAAAGACAGATCTGAATTCGAAGACAAACTATTCTTGACAAATGCGTAATCCATAAATAATACCTACCCGATATTATGCATCGTCAACTAAAGGTAGAGGCCAAAACTGAAAAAGAAAACGTGAATCTACTAAAAACCACATTTATTCACTTCACTAGACTAACCCACTATATAGCACAGACAGCGAACAGTAACTGAATTATATATAGAAAACAATAAAGCACATTTCCGCTTTCAAACCAAGACATTTTGCAGGCTGTTGCCATTCGTCAAAAATAAATATATAAATTTAGAGGGCATTTTAGAGGGATTACTGATGCTATTTGTTACGTTCAGTTTATGATATTGAAGCCTACACTTGGATCTGTGGGACACAGATGGGAGTTGAAATGAAACCTCTATTAATCTACTAAAATAACTTAAGAATCACTTACTTTATTGCCGCGGATCGTATAGACAACTGGGTGGATGGATATTATATTTTAGCAATGTTTTTTTTTTTTTAAAATACGTGAAATTAATCACTAACAATGGAATAATACATGTTGCTACATTGTACCATTTATAAGTGAATTCATGGCCATAAATTTCCGCAAAATAAAGTCTTCGGTATTTTGATAACACTGTGTAATTTGTGCGTTTCGTCCAGCAAGTACACTCTGTTATTATTGTTGGCAATCTTCTGCCATTACCGCTATTTCTATCCCTTAGCGACCTAGTATAGCTTCAAAAAACTGCCACAAACAATATCGCATACTCAAAACATTTCCCTTTCTAAAAATCATAGGAGTCATTCTTACTGTAATTTTTTTAAAATATTTTATTTTGAGCAACTTCTCAAAAAGTTATTACGGTTCTCATTTCGAGCCTCCTTGAACTAGAGATGATTTTGGTCCCGGTTCAAAACAGAAACACAGACAATGGTCATTTATTTAAAGGCATTTATTAAACAACAAAGACTTTTCAACGCATACTAGTTTGGAAAAAAAAACAGAGTTCTTTAGTGTTTCCTACTGACATCCAACCATTGTTTAGCAAAATTCTTAATGAGAAGTGGAAGATGTCATGAATGAAAAATGATACATGAAAATGAGCAATTTGTTCTCAAACACATTGCGCGTACTATTTCTCTCTATAGTAGATGACACTTCAACATGTACGAGCTAGTTTAGGACTTGTTACTGGTGCAGATTTCTCAGATTTATTTTAGTTCGGGTTCACTTGAGTAGAAGGACTTGAATCGGTTAAAAATTTTTTGCGAGGTATTCTTTAAAGGGAAAAGATATTCGAAACTGATATTGCTGATTTTGCAACACGCACATATTGCCGTCTTAAGACATCTCTTGTTGTGTTTGACCTATTCTGAGAATTTTCAACCTTTTTTTTTTCTTATATCAGAAAAATAGTTTCCGCTCCCTTTCCAGGTTTAAAGGCATAAACCCCAATCCTGTAAATAGATTTCTTCTTAAATCCGCCCAAATTTATGAGGAAGCCTGTTTGGATACGTTCAGTTGAATTTAAATAGTTGGAGCCCAAAACTTGAGGTACATATTTACGTATCCTTAATTACTATTAAAGCTTCAAAATAATTCTACTATATTGACTTCGACTGAAGCACTTTAAGACGTTAAAAATATTGATGAGTGCAATTATTCTCGGAGTTGTAAGCATTTCCTGGTGACTCTGAACTACATACATATCCTTCATTTTAAAACGATATTTAGGCAACCCGAACTTAAATTATTGTAAACCAATAGTTTGTCACAATAAATTAATTAGTCTTTTACAATAGTTCCGGAAGCAACTGCCATTTTGACTGATCCTATATAAAACTGGACAATTTTGTCTTTGAGAAATGAAATTTGCATTTGTCAGTAGCGACTGACGGAATCTCGGTTCGTTTATAGTTTGAATGGAGCGTTCAGTTGGCTGGGTCAAACAATGGCCACGTTCAGATGATAATGAACGCTAATGGACAGCCGATCGATACTGCTAAATAACCATGTTGGACGTACAAGAATAGATACACATTCTATTATTTAGGACTTGACTCTTCCTTGTTCGGTTATCGGAACTGCCCCATTCGGCACACTACGTAAAATCGTTGCTAGTACTTTTTGAAAAAAAAAAAAAAAATTGTGTTTTTAAAAATATAAAACGTTATAGATCACATAGAAATTTCGTGAACGAGTCTGTTAATTTCTCAATTCGGGGAATTGAAGTAAACCTTATTTCTTTGATTTCGAAGCGATATTTGATTTTATGAAATTAAAAAAAGAGAGAGAGAGAGAGAGAAATAAGAAATAGCTAGTAGAATTCAAATTCTTCGAGCTTTGCTGCTTAGGAAAGAATATTCATATGAGAGAGATATAGAGTTGCTGTTGGATAATGGAGTGGGATCGAATCCCACTGTTGACATGAATATTCGGGATCGGCTTTAAGCAGTAGACTCGGTCTTAGAGTAGCTGATTAGTAGACCGTAGTGCTTCGAATATCTTTTACTGACTGGCCTGAAATTTCTACTGCTACGTTTTGTACCTAATGTAATATCACAAAACTACTCAATGAAATTTTTTCAACTCAATCAGAAACTTTCAATTAAAGAAGGGACCCACCATACATTTAGAGGCCAAGAATTCTTTTTTTAAGTGTTCAATTTTTGAAAAAGCAAAAATATTCTTAAATTGAAACATTTTATTTTTTCACTGGATATTTTCTATCATGTGCATTAAAAAGTATTTTTTATTAAAACTAGTTTAATTTTTTTTTCACAGGCATACCTGAAAGAACACTTTTAAAAGTCTGAATAAAATTATTAAAACATACGTATCTTGTTTAATAAAAATCGAAAAATAATTTTGAATTGAAAGATTTCGATTTCCACGACAGGGGCGTCCACATCATTAATATTAATCTGTTCCAAAATTTAAGAACGTACAGCTCAATTGAAATATGGAGGAATACATTAATCCATTTTCACAAATATACTATTTGTCTGAATCTTTTAAGAAATAATTTCAGAATACTTTTATTTTAATGGTTATTTTTTAGTTCAGCTTAAAGCTTGACTATCACTAAACTAAACCCAAAAAACCATTCATATTTGCAGTCGCTGTTAAATAGAAACACCCAAATCATTTTTCTTTTAATTAATTACATTTCCTTTACCTTTCTTCCATGGTGTTATACAGAGATTTATGGCAAAATAAAGAGCTAAGCTATTTCGTAATATTCTTTTAAACTTTGCATAATAATAAACATTTTCAATAAGTAATAAAATGAAATCAATTTTTCCTTCGAAGAACATTATTTCTTTTTATCTGTTAAGAATGCTTCGACTAGTTGAAAAACAGTATAACGTTTTAATGGAAGTACTGTTGCTTCAAATTCTACATGTGTCTTTAGTGACTCGAAAATATTTTGGACCAGTGGCATCTTATTCTTCGATTACGTGAAAAATACTTGTGTTTGACACAAGCAGTTGATTTCGACTTGCCAATAATAGCATGCATGGGAAACTCATTGAATCTGTAAACGGAGCTAACGAAGCTGGTGACCTGGTTGCAATCTCAAAGGCGATAAAGATGGTATTGTGTTTCAAATTCTATTTCGAGACGAGACAATCTCTATTTAGCTAATCAAAAGGAAAACGTTTGGAATTCCATTAGAGTATATAGTAGGATCTCCTTGTCAGAGAGAAAAAGAACTTTCATGGAACGTTCCTGTCACAGTTCAAGGCTAGAATATAGGCGACAGATCTAAGAACAGATAAACGACAGAAAATGCTGAACTAAATCAACGTTCGTGACATCCAAAGTTATTACTCGTATTTAAATTTTAAACACTTCGGACAATGTGGAATACATTCAGAGAGACAGCCATTCGGAATCCTTCTAAACGAGATAGCACTCGAGTTTACTTTGCAGTCAACTTCGTAAAATTGTTTCATTTTGATAAAACAAATATATTTTACACTATGAAATTTATAAATATTTTGGGAATAATTTTGGTTTTCCTTTAGCATGCAGTGCTAAAAATTTTGGTTTATTTTTACACTGCAAATTAGGAGCCAAACTTTTCAACAAGAATAAAGAAACTTAATGTGATAGACAATCCAAAAACGGTCTTTAAATATAAATTATACTGCATATTTATTATTTATAAATGAAAATCTATTTTAAGTGCTACTTCTTGATTGCCATTATAAAGAAACTGATTTTAAAATTCAGTGACGATTTTGGAAAAAATTTAATATTAGAATTTGATATTTATGTTAGGCCAGTGACTTATATTCATTTAACCTTTTGGCTTAGGCAATTATGAGGGGGAAATTAAAATGATAAAGAATTAGCGAGACAAAATATTAAAGTAGAATCATGAACAAATAACACGGAATGCTAACCTTCGCACCACGCCCATGCTGTTATGTCAGATTATCATTTTTTGAAAGTCTATATATAGTCGTGTATAGTTTTATTTTTGACGCATATGAAAAATTTTTAATAAAGATTCTTTGGTGACGATTGTCCGAGTTTCATCAATACAATGTCTTTTGGATACATCATACGAATAAAATATTCTACCTCCAGAATTTTATTTTAACAATTCAGGTTTTACCAACACGCACAGAAGAAAGTAAGAGAAGGACAGGGTGATAGAGAGAGACACTCAACCCAAAGGTTACTGAAGGGGTTTAATGGGAATAATTTATAATTAACGATTTGGGTGAAAACAAAAGATGGAAAACACAGTTTAAAAAAGGGATAAATTCTATAAATATTAACAGCAAGTTAAGCATGACTGTTTACTCAACATGCTATCCAGATCCATTCTGAACAAGCGTTTGCCAGCAGGGTCCAGGAAATCAAGAAGTCTTGATTTGGAATAAAGTCATTTGGACCAATATATTTCTTAGGAAAATTCGTGGTCAATCAAGCATACCAAAGGCACAGATAGAAGATGTTAAATAAGAGTCTGTATGGTACAAATTTCCTTTAGGTTCATGAAATAAACTTATGAAAATTGATATTTTAATATCTAATGCATAATATCTTTATGTTACGTTAATGTCTTTATGTCAAAAAAGATTTGCTCAAATCTCCTTCACATTTTTGTGACATATACAGTCCTGGATTTTTTCAAACTGAAAAATGTATCATGGTTTTTTAAACATGATTTCAATACTAATATTAATAAAGTATTGTCTTAAAAACCACATTGCTTTACATGAAGTTTGTTGATTATTGTAAATATTATTCCGAAACCAATCTAAGAAAGCTACTGTTAGCATCATTTCAGACATTCAAAAAATAATAGTTTTTATGTCTCCTTAGCATTAAGATTTTCCCCACTACGAAACTAACTTCCATGCTCAAGCAGATAATTCGTAGACGTCCAAGTCTAAAAACAAAAGTTCCACTACTCAATTTTCTGACCATGTATGAGTTGGGTTAACTTTTTTCTATAGAAGGGCTAATGAGACCAAAACATCCATGATATCAAACTGAATAGCGGGCTATTAATTCGTTAAAACTTTTCATTTAATGGATTTTCATAAATAATTATACGTTCAAGATAAATATAATAGTCTACTCCTATGCTAGCAACCAGATCAGTTTCATTTTTTGACGAACCCTTTTCCACAACTGATGTTTGTATATCCATCAACTACACTTTACAAGCAGAAAATCATTTCAAGGAACTTCTTATATTTAGTTATTTTTCAGTTCAATTCAAAGCTTTCTTTCTAATGTAACAAAATGGGACAGCTAAAGGATTTATTATGATATCAAACTTTTATTTGAGCTCACCTTTTAAAAAACCCCTACAGTTTAGTTATCTACTACTCAGAGCATTCAAATCATTTTTAAGCATGCGTATTAAGCATTATGGAGAAAAACTTTTGTTTGAGAGAATTTTTTTTAAATATATAAATACATTTTAGTTTTTAGCGAGAAAATTAAGTGACACCTCCAGCATTAAGAGAAAGAATTTCAGAAAAAAGAGGAAGAAATAATTGCTATTTTACACTGCATTCCCAATTAGGAAGGTTAGTTCTTAACAAACATACTTTTGAAATAGATACTGAGAACAAAAGAACCAATCTATTTTATTCTATTTAAGCAATTTTAATAAATTAGTATTTTCTTTTATATCAGTCCAAAAATTTGGATTCATGATATTGTATTGCTCAACGATTATTTTATCTTCAAAATATTCCCACTAAAGCTAAAGAATTGTACTTACAAGTCGCCAGCCTATTTCAAGTCCACGTCTTTTTAGAGTTTATGGAACGATATGACAAGATTCAAATTACAAATTAACATATTTAGCCATCTTGTGAATGTTTAATGAAGAATGACTGTTAAACGGACAAGGCGTTCCTCGTTAGCGATTTTATTTAATTACATTTTCTCTACTACCTCCATTCATCTCCACCATGTTCAATTTACTAAATTTTTCCTACAAACTAGAAATATTTTTCGCTGTGATATGAAGCATATTTATACCAATTAATTTTAGAATCGGATGGATAGTTTAGGATGGATAGTTTGCTTTGAATTTTGCTCATCAAGAATTTAACATGGATGCCTCTATCCATTCCATAAATTCGAGGACAGACTGACAGATAACTTAGGCTATTATTATATAGGGGATGGTCTTATATAAATAACATTTAACGTAAAGGAAAATCGATACCCACTTCTGTCTATATAAATTTGAAAGATAAAATGGAAAAAATAAAAGGAATAAGTTAGTATGGTGCGCACTAGAAACCTTTTTATTGAATATTGTTAGACGACTCTATTTTCAACAAATAGGTTGACATTTTAATCAAAAATTATTTTCCAATAGAATTTTGTGTCTTATTTGTTCTCATTATACAAATATCGTTAGATATTGTTAAAATTTAAAAATTGAAATTCAACTTCTTAAAGTAGAAAATAGTATCAACGACTTAGAATTTCATATAATATTTACGAATTCATTGATATTTTGGGCTTACCTTAAATATCGGTTTTATAGTTCTATTATTGGAACATGTGTGGCCACACACTCCATTTTGGTCAAAGACCAAGGGCTTGAGAGTATTTTCACTTACTGATAAGCAAATGAAAATACTCTGACCTCACAGCAATTATTGCATATTAATAACCCAGAGAATAAAATAAACACATTTCAGAACACGAACAGATGACGATTTTGATCACACTCCTTCCATTCGTACAATAGAAACTATTATGGAGTAAAAACTGAGAGTGCTTATTTACGTCTAACTGGCATAAAATAAATGCTTACATTAGTCATTTATTTCATTTTCGAATACTACTAAAAGTATGAGAAATATAGAAGTAAAACCACTTACACAAAGAAATAAAAGAAACGAGACATTAAGAATAAAAAAAAAGAGACAGTACAAAGTCAATTATTTGGAATATTCCAAAAATATTATATAAAAACATCATTTTATGAATATGTAACAAAATATTTGTCAAAACCTGGATATGCCCATGACAATTATGTTAGCATAAAAATTATTTAATCTGGAAAAATTCCCCACTGTTAAAAGATTAAATAATACATGAAAAAATTGAGGCTTTGGAACCAACACACACACACATTATATATATATATATATATATATATATATATATATATATATATATATATATATATATATATATATAGCCTGAAATGTTGTGTACCGATACTTCCGAAAAGATTGAAACTTTGTAAGGAATTCAGATTTTGGAGGTTGTGTGTGTACGTGGCAATACATAACAAATTATCTTTATACGTAAAATAAATTTTCAAAACGTGACATTAAGTTCAATTTTCTACAATAAATTAATTCATTACAATATGACAAATATATCTTTTAATAGAGACCCTTTTAATTTCATTAATTTTTTAATAGATTCATATAATTTCAGTTGCCTGCAATATTCGTTGAACCATAAATAGGGATATTAACGATACTATACCATTATTGCCGGATTTATAAAATTAATTTTTTTTCAATTAGGTGTTTTTCCTTTGTAAGTTGATAATCCGTGTGAATTGGTTTTGTGCCTTTTAAATGTTAGACTGTCTGTAAAGTGGCTAATAATAAACCAAAAATATTTCTCCCGATAACCCGGGAAATTTGAGTTGGCCGAACTTGCTGGGCGTGAATCCATCAAAATAACAAATTCAGCTTTGTTGAAGCATCAGTCAGTGCAAGAATGTTTTAACGATGTCGGACCCTAGAGCGAGCGATTTTGCTAAAAGTGGATCAGCCCATTTTCGGAGCAGTTTTATTTTTGTGGGATGGGACAGCTGAAAAATGGGGCCAGTGGATAGTGCACAGAGATGGGTAAGTCTCCTTCACCTCACATCTTAAGATTGGGTAATTAGGTAGTCAAAATTGAGATGGAAAATATCTATTTTAGGCATTTAATAATCTCTGTGTCGCTCCTTGTCTAGACTGATATCACCGTAGTCTTTTGAAAATTATTTATATTTAGGTAAATTTTAAGGATACTAATACATAAGATTTAATATTAAAATATCTATCGAGCACCTTTGAGAGCGACTCTAAAAGTTATTTGGCAACATTAGGCAACTTATGCTTGTTTTCTGATAACACTATATATATATATTTATCTATTTATGGATTCCTTGTACATTATGTGTATCAAGTCCCTTGATGCAAGACAAAAGTATTAATAAGTTGACTGTTAAGCCAAGCATTTTATTGAATTGCCAACACATGATTTGGAAGTAGGGAGCAAGCAGAAGGCTGAACAACCCTCCGGTTATGAGATGCACGCTCATTAAGAAAATGTCAAGCTTTTCCAAAATAAGAACATAACTCTACAATTTTCTTTCTACCACATTTTTAAACAGGACTTTTTCAATCTTATTTAAAAAATTCAGATCAGTTTTAAACAAGTGTGTGTATGAGATCAATTACTGGTTGCTATGTAACACATTAGTTAACTTCTTTTTGAAAGAACGAAATTTGTATAGTGGCATTTAATTTAGTATAACTCATACGTGGCCACCCATTTCTACGCTTTGCGGAAAAAGGAGTTGCAGCATCCTGTTAAAACGGCGACGGGAGCGTGAAATATTGAATCATTCCCACAGATAACGAAGATCTCCCTAACATCCGGTTCGCCGGCAGAGCGTGTCCAGACCCCGCCCCTCGTTGCACAGTCACTCGATTCTTCAGTGAAAAAGTTGCTTAAACCGTTGGAGAATTACAACTTTTTACTCACTCTTGATACAAACACAGTACAAACCAAAATATCTTAGACTGCGAGAGTCATGAGAAATATCAATTAAAAGAATCAGCAGCAGCTATACCAGCAATTCACCAGCCCAAACAGGTGTTGCCATTTCTAAAGGAACAAAAACATTTATCAACAGATAATTACTCAATTTATAGAATCATCTTGGATAGATTAGTTTGAAGTTCAGAAAATTCAGAATAGAAAATCAACCAAAAGATGATCACGTCTTAATGCTTAAATATTACATTATATTTAATTAACTAGCACATAGCCCGGGATCAGTAAAATTTTTAATTTTCCAGAATTGTAAAGAACCCTGAGACAAAAACAAACCATTTTTTTTGGCTGAGAATTACCTTTCAACAAAAATAATCGATTTAAATTATTACATATGTACTTAATTTTATGTATTTAAGTCAAATAAAAAATGTTATGTAATATCCAAGTTTAGCGATAAAACGTATGGAAATAATGCAGAACACATTTAAATAATTTAAAATAAGAAATGATTAAATGAGATGGTTAAAGGAATGAAGTCATAATGCTAGAAAAAAATTGTTATTTTTACCTATTTATTATGGGATAAATTGATAAATTTAATTTCTTGCTCTTAAAATGGGGCTTGATATAATGGCATTAAAAGCTCGAAAAGGGGACGGGGTGGATTTCGAACGTTTTAAAGAGGACAGTATTTTTCGCTGTGATACGAAGCTTATTCATACCAATTTACTTCAGAATCGGATCTATAGTTTAGGAAAAGATAAACTTTACTCGCTTTGAATTTTGCAAACCCTAACTCATCAAAAATCCAGTATGGATGCTCTATCCATTCCAGGTCCAAAAGCTTCATAACTTCGAGGACAGACGGGCAGATAACTTAGGCTATTATTACATTTCGAGAAGAAGGTTTAAGGATACACAACATGAAATGTTTATGTGGCCAGGGACATCCGTAAAGCAATACGTGAATTTAATAAAATAAAAAT
Organism: Pardosa pseudoannulata; assembly: GCA_032207245.1. Classification (NCBI taxonomy): domain Eukaryota; kingdom Metazoa; phylum Arthropoda; class Arachnida; order Araneae; family Lycosidae; genus Pardosa; species Pardosa pseudoannulata. The sequence goes on along the minus strand of CM063502.1, from coordinate 7,802,903 downwards.
AATAAAAATTATAAAAAGTTGAAAAAATAGTAAACATTTATTTTAAAAATAATAAAGCAACTTTACGAATAAGAATTTAAAAGAAAAAGCAGAAAATATTAAATTTATTAGACATTAAAAAAATTGGCTGCGTCGGGGATAGAACCGTCAACCCGAGAATGACGACGGTAAAGTGGGCGGGCACTCTACCAAATGAACAATACCTACACGTCGTGAGCCAACTAATTAGAGTATATGAAGGTTCAAGTAGAAACAGTCTAGAAATTTAAATATTAATCTCTGCCTTTGCCATCCTATCAAGAATGAATTTCGTATAGAATAAGAGGAAGGATAAGGCTTGAAATAATAGCATTAAACGCTCGAAAAGGGGGGATGAGTGGATTTCGAACTCGCTTTCAATTTTGCTAACCCTAACTCATGAAAAATCCAATATGGCTGCCTGTATCCATTCCAGGTACAACCGCTTCAAAAATTCGCGGACAGACAACTTAGGCTATTATTATATAGGGGATACATGCATATTAAAAATATTAGTGCTGCCATCTACATGAATATTAGATATTTTTTAAAGTAATTATATACCTATATATTAATAAATTAAAGCATCTCTCTCTCTAACTATATATATATATATATATATATATATATATATATATATATAACATAGATGTATACATTCTTTTTGTATAATTTTACTAAGATGCACTACTGTCATAAATCCTTAATAATAACATACAGTCCATTATAATAACTTGTAAATTTTTTCTTCCGAAACGATTGAAAGAGAATATTTCCTTCCTAACAAGACAACAGAATTAGAAGTAACCAATATTTTCTTTTGATATTATTTCATTTTTTATTTTGACATTTCGTTGTATCACTTCAAACTTTCTCAGTGTCTTAAATCCTTTCTCACACAGAACTGACTAAAGACAGAAATGTATCTTTTACTCGATCGCATTAGTTGGATTTTGTGTTAGGCATCCAGGACAAATGTAACTATAAGATTGGAAAGGAAAGAGGGTTTGCGAAAATTACGCCTTCATTATTTACCAATAGGACAAGAAATTTTAGAAAATGGGAAAATGTTATATTTGAAAAACAGTGTGCAATTTTTCCGAGATATTTTTTCAAGTGAAGATGGCCCATCGAAAATTCACCAACCGTAAGCAGTGACAGGAAAGTGTATAGACATAATTTCTGTATTTTCCTCTGATTTCCCGCATTACTAAAAGAAAATAAATTGTTGAACCTAGACTGTTAAAAAAAATCTAAAGAAATTGTCTTGAAAAGAAAAAAAATTTAATATTTTTAAACGGATATTCCAAATGATAACATTCTCGTGCATGATTTCAAATGAATTACTTGGGATACCTAAGTATCGTTTAATAGAAATCTGCATGTCATTTAATTATGTATTGTTTGTTCTATTTCGTCATTTTAGAAAAAATATTTTATATTTATTTCTTTATTAAAAAACGTATGTGTTTTATATTTAATGGATTTGGGCTTATTTTAATAATTGTTGCATTGTTAACTAAAACTGTTGAATTCAGACTTTTTAAAAAGAACTTCGTAAATTAAAAAATCAGACTATTAAAAAATGTTGTCTATTTGAACTGCCTTAAATTAGCTAATGAATTCAGAGTGTATGTATGTGTAACCAGCCATGGAGTTACATTTTAGAAAATCGTTCTTTTCACCTTTAGAAGCAAAAACTATGCATCCACAAAATTGGATTCAATTCGAGTTAAATGGTTTCTTACACTTCGTCAGTGTCGAATCATTTTTATTTAGTGTTAATTGCTTATTATTTTTTAATAGTCTGATATTGTGATACATTCGGTTTTAAGTATTATGAATTGCATCACCGAAAGTTATATACTTCTTATTGTAAAATCACTAACATTTCCCTGGTAAATCAGACTATTAATAAGGTTATGCGATAAATTTAACATTTTTAAAATTGGCGTTCCATTTTACTTTATAATATGAATCTACCTACAACAGACAACAAAGACCAAATTATGGCTTCAAATTATTGGGTCGATTTTTATAATATTAAATATGCAATAAACAATACGAAATATTAAAAGAATATTTCATTAGGCATGTAAAAACATTTTCGAATTCTTACCTTTTTTTAAAACTAAAACCATAAAGTCCAGAAAAAATATTTTGAAGTTTAAAAAAATTTTTAATGTGAAATTATGCTACCACTTAAACAAAAACACATTTATTTATTTTTTAATTTTGAAAAATAAATTACACTGAAATTTTCTTAATATTACTTTTTATGCTCTATTTAATAATAATAAAAACATATGTAATTTCTTTGCTACATTAAACCACGATATGAAAACAACCTAATAATAAATCTCTATAATAAGGAATAATAAAATAGAATAGTCAAGAATAAGTAATATTCACATGAGATCCCTACTCACGGTATTATCACTCCCCACTGTTCGTATTACTTTCGAACGAATTAATAATAATTCACTCTATTCAAGAATAAGTAATATTCAGTTGAGATCCCTACTTACGGTATTATCACTTCCCATTCTTCGTATTACTTTGAAACGAATTATTATTCAGCTGAATTAATGTTATCTTTAGACCATGTTCCAACTTTAAATCTATTTTTTTTTTAATCTATGTTAAAAAATCTATTTGTTTTCGTTTTTTTCCATGCGTCTAAAATGTATTCTAATTTTTTTTCCCCATTTTCTCTTCATTTGAAATTTCTCTCCCTTTTTAAGGCGACACTTTCGAAGTTGGTTGCCACGGTCCCCTTCCCAACCCAAGACAGGAATGAGTCTTTCAAGGTCATCCGCAGTACGATAACCTTAGAGCCGAGTCGAAGGGATGTGGGAATCGCGAAGAAAAAGGGGGAAACCCTTTTTCTTCCCCCTTCTTTCCGCGAACTCCCATGGCTCTGGGTTGGCTGGAAGTACCATTTGCAGCCAACAATGTGTGCCAAAGCAAATAGTTCATTCGGGAAGTGGTACTTTTTTGCAGACAAATGCCAACTGTCAAATACTGGAAAAATATCTCTTCTGTGAATGTGCAGTTGGATTGCAAGGTAAAAACGGCCATGTGTACAAAAATATCGAACACGAACAACTTTTTATGAAGCTACTAATCAAACAATTTTTAAAATAGAAATTAGTTTTCTTTCTAATTAATTAAAAGTAATTGGTTATTTTACATATATAATTGCAACATATTTTTTCCCTTAAGGGTAATGAATCATCACAAAACAGCCGAACAATGGCCGATTGGTTAGGGTGCTTGCCTTCCGAACCAGAGTTCGTGGGTTCGAATCCCACTGAGGCATGGCTGTTCGTAGCCGTTCGGAATCGGCTTTAAGCTGTAGGTCCCGGTCTCATTAGCCCTCGTGTTGCAAAAAGTAGACCGTAGCACTCCAAAACCAAACCAAATCATCACAAAATAAATCTTATTTTTTTTAAATAAATAACTGCACATTTAAATACCAAATCAAATAAAAATAATACGAAATATAACGAAGTATTTTTAAATAAATGTATTAAATTTTAAAAAAATACAAAAAAAATTATTAAGTAATAAAAAATAATTTTAGCAGTTTTCAAACTGTCGTAATATATATAATTAAATATAAGATATATAATATAAGAGATATACAAGAGCTCGATTTTATGAAAGAAACTCACGTTACCCGCTTTTTGTATTTCGACGATGAACAACTAATAGAAAAGGGGATTTCAGTTATTTATAAGAAAAAAAGACCACCGAGTTGGTACTGGTAATAATTATTAGTAATGGTTACATTTGTAAAAGAAGGACGAAAATTAAAGCTTCTGCTCTCGTGTAATTAGCTATATGAGGTGCCTGGAGTTGCTGGAATTTCTAAATGCAGTATAAATCAGAAATGAGCTGAAAAAGAAGAGGAAGGAAAAAGAGGCATTGAAAATTTAAAAAAAAAAACTGAATTTCTTCGTAATGGTGCACTAGTGATATAGGTAGAGTTCACGAGTTTAGGAAATACATATTTTGTCTTTATCTTCCATTTCCAAATTTCTATCAGTACTTTCGTATTAGTTTTTCTGGGTGGAGCAGAATGTTTTAGATGCGTCCCCCCTCTCTCATATATAAATAGGGCCGGAGCTAACATAGTACAGTCGATAGAATATCTATTAAGTATGCGTATTGATAGGGGGCGGCCGAATACTAACTTGCACGCCGTCCATTTAGAAGTGGATGCGCAAGAAAGTAATTTTCTAACCAATTATAAATAATTTGAATTAAAATTACTTAAAAAATATTAATTCAAAAAATGAGCCATAATTAGTTTTAATCAAACTATTTTCATTAGTAAAACGCAACCATAAAAATTAATCGAGGATAAAATTCACGATTAGTACAAACTATGAATTCCCGAAATCATAGTTTGTACTAATCGTGCCGATTCCCGAAATATCTAATTACTCACTTAATTTTGATTGAGACGATATTTAAAGACACCTAGAGGTACCCAGGATATAGAATAGAGGGCAGGATCTTGTCGACCCAAATGGTCTTTTTTATGCCCGGACAAAACATTTTAAAGTAATCAGATTCTTATACGAAATAAAATGGTATTCTATAATAATTACGAAACCGAAATCAACATAGTCATTTTAAAACCAGAAGTATGAGTCTCCGTTTCCAATAAGGAAAGAAATTTCGACTAAATATAAGAAAAAATAATGGAATTGCAAATAACGAGATGCATGAAAAGGAAAATAAATCGTAAATTCACAGAGGGGGAAATGGTCTCTACTTCTCGTGCACTGAGAACCCAATCATTCTTAACTTTATCACAGAATCAAAGTCTCAAAAACAAAATAAAATCTTTAAATATATTTTGTTAAATGATCTGAGATAAATTCTTAGTATTGTTTTTAAAGATCCCTTTAGATAGGTTTTTAACAATTTATTATTAAGAAAATAATTTCACGAGGAATTTCCATGATTTTATTCAAGAAATTATTTTTCGGGATTGTCCATACGTAATACATGTTTTCATTTGGGTTCATATTTTTTAAATGTTATAGTAACGAATGTAAGGAACAAAATAAATACCACGTGACTTGAAATTATACCTTGAATTAATTTAAAATAACATTTTCATAAAATAACAAGGAAAGAGAACTAAATTCTGAGTTCTCTTTCCTTGTTTGCATATGAAAAAAATTGTATGCCTTTTAAAGATTCGAGAAGTGTTTTTCACAGATACTCAGATCGTAGCCTTTTTATCAACATGTGTTTGGAGATGACATCTTTCTAAAACATTCCTTTTGTTTAATGACTCTTTGGGTATTGCTGATGACGCAACATTATTAAACCTTTGTTTTTTAGTTCTATATTTTGCTCGTTCTCATTTCCCATTATCAACTGCCATATAGTGTGTGTGTATATATATATATCTATTATTGAGTGAAATCTAAGACTCGCCCCATCCAGTTTGAAATTCTTACCTTCGGAGGTCTGTGGGCAAGCACATCGTGCAGGCTGCTGGTACTAGAGGATCGACTAGACAAAGGTTCCTGTGCTCCAGAGCTCCCAAAGCTGAGGCTACTTGACAGGCTGACCGTGTCCCTTTGCAATTTATACGGGGACAAGTTGGACGACGACACGTGTTTCAGCATATCACAACATCGCCCTCGCCACACTCCTGCAAAAAATAAATAACAGCACTCATTTAAGATCGTCGCCCAACTTGGACTACAAAATATTTCAACATACTTCCTGCAACACAAGAAGAAATAGCCGTAACCTCAAATAGTTCACTCACTCACTTGTCCTTTTGCAATTTATAAGGGAACAAGTTGGAAGACTACAAATGTTTCATCATATCCCAAAATCACAAAACAGGTCTGATTAGCTGGATTCAAGCTTGTCCCTTCCCAATTTTTATAGGGACAACATGATCCACGACATATTTCAATAACGCCCTTGCGTCACTCCTTCGATAAAACACGACTGAACAATTGTTGCCAACAAACACTCCAGATTATAAATTTAAACAAGCATTTCACGTATTCAAGGCTTCCCCTTAGAAATTAATAGAGGTACTAGTGAACTAGGTGATGCGCAAGTATCAAAATTGCCTCGAAACGACAGGGTACAAAAATCTATTACCGACAGGCACTCAAATCCAGATAATAGTAACTTCAAAATGAATAAATATTACTTACAAAGTAGTTTTTAAAACGGGATCAAGAAAACTATTAAATTGATTTTCGAGCAACTTTTGTCCGTTCTTTTATAGTTCTGTTGTACGCAGCGCTTTGTAGTCTTGAATCTCCTGTTGCGTTTGGCTTGGCGCTGTTTTCATCGTTTTTACTGCTTGTTTTTTTATACCCTTTTTTTCTTCTATAATGTATTTTACACCATCAAAGTGGATAGTACTTCAGCAAAAAGGGCTTTAGTATCAGCTAACGTCCTGGGGAAAATTTTATTAGATTAATTTATGTTTGGTGCACTTTATCCCGTGAGGATTTTGTGCCCTCCACCCATTCAACCCTTTCAAATTTGAAATCGGTTTCATTTGAACTGATACACATTTCCTAATTTCAGAAATTCTTATTTGTAATATATAAAAACCAATGTCCCAATGAGAAAGTATTTTTTCTTTAAATTCCCCCTCGGGGTTCTAATCCATTAGTGCCTGCTTTTATTTCATGCTAAAGAAAGCTAATGAAAACTTTTGAAGAAAGGGCCGCTTTGAAATATCGGTGACTAGTTCCCATAGAATAATCGTGTTGACTTAAAAAATGAACGAAAGAGGAAAGAACGTTTTGGATAGCCTGCTGAGACATCCTTTTGAGAACAAAAATGGATCGGACGAAGCGTGTCCAAAGAACACGTCTATTGCACACCATTTCAATGCTTGGTTTGTTGGGAGTAGTGCTAGGGGCCCTTTTCTGGCATTCAGCCAAACGGTGCTACCACTCAAGTAATATTACAATGGAAAGGTGTTTCAAAATAAACATGTACACACTAACATTTTCATATTCTTCAGTAGATATTTAAAAGTCCAAAATTTATTTAACGACGCATCTACATATCTATCTCAATGTACTCAGATTTCTTTTTCAAATACTAAATTGCGATCATCACTGCTTTACTAGTCTTGAGTAAACACAGTGAACAAGATCTTGATAACGAAACAGGTCCTTTGTAAGGGGGGGTGACTGGATCGCATATGGTCCGAAGAAATTGGCGAGAAGAATTAAATAAGATACAAATGCATTACCTTTTCTGCCATAGGTTAATAACTAAGCAATTAAGGCGAACAAAATTCCCCCAATTAAAAAAAAAATTTTATTCTCGAAATTTAAATAATACTTTAAGTATGTTTTAACTATTTTTAATGTCCATTTTAAAAAGCAATAATCCATTAAACTAAGCTCGAAGCGTGTTACGGTTAAAATACTTAATAAAAGCAAGATTTTTAAATAAAACAAAAATGAACCGTTAAATATTTATTTTATTCTTTCTATAAGCTGATAAATAAAATAAACTGTAAAAGAAATATTTTACCAGAATTTCAAATCTTGTTTCCCATCCATGAATTCGTTGAAAAAGAAACTTTTACCATTTCCTCCCAAGTTTGCTAAATTGCCTTATGAAGAGCTCCTTTTTGTACTATAAGAAGACTAGGACCAGGGTTACTTTGTAGGTTACGAGGACTGGTTGCCAATTTTCGAGAGCCTACCTCTTTCTATAGCGTTTAATCTATAATTTTGAGCCTAAACTATTCATTGGTGCGAAAAGGTTGGTTGCGAGCTGTTCGAAAGGGAACGCGGATGCTCCATTTTGACAGATGCTCACGAAACTTGATCCGCCAATATGAGAAATAAAGCCGTCATTCGAAACAAACGACACTTCTCTCGATTTCCAAGCGATACCATTTTATTAGACCCCTGGTTTTATTTCGGTGAAATTTCTCTAATCAATTTAAAATGTAGTTTGTATTTTTCGTAAAAATGCCATCCATTCGATTTCCCAATTTCCAGACACTCTTTCAACTTGTGGTGGCAATGGCTTTATTGCCGATTCGCTACATAAGCCGCCAAATTTAACAAAGGCAGACGAAAATTCAAATGACTTATGGCACGCAATCTATTTTAGTACTCCCTTTAGAGGTTAATGAAACAGTCAGTGGAAACTCAATCGATATTTCTGCCTCGTGGAAAAGAAAAAAATATTTATTTAAATAACCGTCAGCCTATAATGCATTTACTTACTACCACAATGTACAGTGCCATTTTTGCTAATGATAATTTTTTATTTTTATTCTATGAATATTTCATACGAACTACTAACTGCCAAAACACTTTAAAATTTATCAAATAGAAATCTAGATTTCAAATGAAATTTCTGTGTTTTTCCCTCTTTGCTAGAGATGAAGATCATTTTTATTAGTAAAAGGAGAATTTGTGAAATAAGGTACGCGATAATATTTTACCTCGTAATTTTAAATTATTCAAATATATTGCTAATAACATCACTATTGCGTTAAAGGGACGTTGTTTTAAATGCTCATTGATTCTTCTGAAATTCGGACTTAGCTATCAAAATACTATTTTCATATTCAAATATATTTAGTAATTAAAATTTAAATATTACATATTTTAAAACGCTCCACACACTTATTTCGAAGGCCCTTTTCAACTTTTATAATCGAACTGAGTGCTATTAATTGCATTTAGGAGGAGAAATATTTTAATTTTAGCAGAATTTTTTTCCATTTTAAATATTTTCATCCTGCCCATTTTTACAACCATTCTGATGTACCAACCATTTTACAACCATTTTGAATGTCCATTATTAATTTGAAAAAAAAAAAAAGACTATTGAGCCAATAGAAATCATATCAAAGCTTTCATTTTGCCATCAACATGTCCATTTTCTTCTGTTTGACCCAATCAATAATTATATATACAAATATAATTTAATCTTTTAGTTTTTAGTCGAAATTAACTGTTATTTAAAGTCCACTGTCATAATCCCACACATATTCATTAAAAGTATTCATTCATTTGACAAACAATCTTCCCTTATTTCTTTTCACCTAATCCGGTCATTAGATATCAAATCTTTTTCGATTAACGTGTCACTTAACCTTTTACAGTCCATTGTTCCCAAAAGGGAACATAATATTAATAAAATTATTTAAAATTAAATTTCATCAATATTGATACAAAAAAATTAGCAAATGTAGTAAAAGGACTACTCAATTTTTTAAAATAAAAGCTTTATTTCTAAGATTAATAGTAAAATGTATTGAAAATCATAAAAATGACCCTTTTCATTATTTTCTATAGAGCACATTTTAAAAATTCACATAAATGTAAAAAAAAATCTAATGCTTCTAAAATCCGATTGGTATCCTTAAAACAACTTTAATTTATTTAAAAAATATGAAATTCGACATTAATAATCAGAAACGTACCTGGAATAATTTATTAATCATTGATGTTCTCAATTGGGAACAATGGAGTGTTGCTGCTATACTCGACGAAATAATTTCCTCTACGGAGAGCATTTCTTGAAAGGGGTAGGAAATGAAGAGGAATTCCCTAATTTTATGAAAGGGCATTTCAATTCTATAAGCGTTCGCTTCTCAGATATTATTTTGAAAGGTGTTAAATGCATTTTGTCTGTGAACTACAAGTTACAACCGCTCTTCTAAGAATTGCACCAAGGAAAGTGAGGCCTCAACCTGGACCCAAAGTTTACCGCCCTATATCAGAGAAAAAGTGATGCTCACACAAGGTAGGTGTGCACGGTGTACATTAAATGCAAGATTAGTTTGCAATGAGTGCAAGAAAAAATTGCATCTCCATTGATTTCCAATATATCATAGCATAAACTCATGTTTTTGATATTTCTTTAAGAAAATGTTGTTTTCATTTAAATTTATAATTTTTAAACTTTATTAATATTTGTCCTTAAATTTAAAAACAAATTTTAAATTCATTCTAATTTTATTTTTCTTATTTTTATATTCTAATTTTATTTTTCTTATTTTTTAATATTTAATACATACATCATTCTACTCAATTTGTGAATCCAGTGTATAGAAGTGGGCAATTTTTCCAATTGGGAACATCATGAAAATCGTAAAAGAATTTTTTCCACAATTAAATGACTAACATACCTTAACTGAAGCATTAGAAGGCAAGATATGCCAAAAAATAATTTGAAATATATCTGGATTTGAATTCGGCCTGTAAAAGATTAAATTATGGTTTATTATTTTCAAGTGTCCACTTGTTATATTTCCCCCTTTAAACCCTTATAATCTACATAAAAATTTTCATTTTTTTAAATTACTCATCTCAATCAGAGAATCACTACTCTTTATTTAAAAACTCACTTTTACACAATCAAATCGTTTGAATCAATAAAGGTAAAAATCATTGGTCATCGATATCAATCAATGGATATCATTTATCAAAACATCTGCTTTGTTGCATACCTATCCATATTTAAAACCAATCTTTAAACCCCTAGCATCTAAAAAATGTGTAATTTGTTTTCTTGCAATGTGAAAATTTCTGCTCTAATATAAAGCAACTTATGTCCTAATTGACAATTTAGTTTTCTCACTCATCCCATTCACCAGTATTCTAATGAGACCAGGACCTAAAGCTTAAAACCGCTTCCGTACGGCTACGAACGTCCATGCCACAGTGGGATTCCAACCCACGCACTAAGGTTCCGAGGGCAAGCACCCTAACCAATCGACCATCTTTCGGCAATTGTATCTTACGGATAGTGTGAAAACTTTAGTTTTGAGAAAAAAGCATCTAAAGTTTATAGATCAGCTGAAGTGTCTATATAAATAAGCTCGGGATGTGCCATGCATCGAAACGCCTATAACACACGATCGACTGCCTATTTTTAAAAGCGATTTCTTTTTTTAATATGTTCAGAAACAAAAGATGAAATATAATCAGTAGTAAAGAAAATTCCATTTTTTGAACGTTTAAGACCCCTGCATGTAGAAACACATTTAAAGTAAAATCCAAAAATTAAGTCTAAATTATTTTCAAAATATCGTCCCCAATTTATTTTTTAAAAATTGGGGGGGGGGGGGTATATGCAATTTTACTGCAACTGGAGCAATTGTACGCAAAGGTTAATTTTTTAACATATCGCACAAAATTTCAAACCTGTATCAATTAGCACAAAATATTCAGTTTTTTGCTACGGCAAGAGAGATTGGTTGGTTTGGTGTTTACAAACAAATGATAATGAGACCGGGAACAACTGCTTAGAGTAATTGCAAAGGGTAATTCCATATTACTAAGAACAGTAATGGCATTCGATCAGGCCCTAAACCTATAGTTTTGGAACAGACACCACGGAGTTAGCAGTGCTTCTATTTAGCCATCTTATGACAAAGTAAAACCATTTGAATCGAAACATATGTTCTTATTACGAGTCCCTTTTTCAATAATATTCATTACGTAAGAATCTCACTCGATTTGCCGCATTTCGTGTATTTCAAACGCATTCCTAGAGCATGTCCGGGGCATTCTTAAGCACTTTATTATTTAGAAAAAATTGTATACAAATATTTTGCAAAATTTTAAGTCATTTTTTATTAATTTAATTCGAATACAAGCCTTTTATTTTTTACATTAGATGAATCGATTATTAGTTTGGAATGTAGTTTGATTTAAAGAATAATTATTTTTGACAAAACATTATTTAAAAGATCCCCCTAAAATATATTGCATTTGAAAGTAATGTTGAGTGGTCTATTTTGCTTACTCATTAATGTTGATTCCGAACTACTGGGATGCCGACTGAGAAGCAACGAAAGGAAAAAGAGTCAGACCCAATTAAGATCAATCATTTGCCACAAAGGACTATTTTGAGGAAAGAATCCATTCGAAAAATCGCATTCAGGACCAGCCAAAGATTCCCGGAAGGCCTTCATCATTTCTCCAACATTCAAAAACAGTGAGAAACAACTTCAACACTCCCAATAGAGATATATATTAACCTTTAAATTCCGAAAAATTTAACTCAACACAATGTGTGTGTGGTGATACTTTAACAATAAATAAACATCTCAACTAATTCTAAAACAAAATTTTGACGATTCTATCGCTAATATTGCGAAATACCTTTGTTTCTCTTCTAACTGCGGTAACCTTTGGCGACTTCGCGAACACCAGAATTAATTTCTGCGTAACGGTACTATTTTTATTCGACTGCTTTCGTTTATTAATATTAACGCTCTCACTGGCTAGCCACACCACTATATAACCAAATGTGCTTAGGAGACAGTGTTCAAAAGACGAGTTAAGTCAATAAACTATTTTCATTTCAAATTTTGATAAAGCCAATGACTGAAAATTATCCATTTTAACTTTGTAGTGGAACAAAACACCCACTAAATATATATATATATATATATATATATATATATATATATATATATATATATATATATATATATATATATATATATATATATATATATATATATATATATATATATATATATATATATATATATGTATATATATATATATATATATATATATATATATATATATATACATATATATATATATATATATATATATATGCCGAACGATGACCGAATGGTTAGGGTGCTGGCCTTCGGAACCGGAGTTCATGGGTTCGAATCCCGCTATGGCATGGATGTTCGTAGCCGTTCGGATTCGGCTTTAAGCAGTAGGTCCCGGTCTCATTAGCCCTCGTGTTGCAAAAAGTAGACCGTAGCTCTCCAAAACCAAACCAATATATATATATATATATATATATATATATATGCACACACATACATATATATAAGGAAAAGTTAACTAAATCGGGAAACTAATTTAGGTATTTTGTATAAAACCCCAAACATGACCCCTTAAGGAATATAGTGCCACGAAATTTCCGGTTTATATATATATATAATTCTTCTGTCCGTGTGTTTGTAATAGAACTCCTCCTAAACGGCTGCACTGATTTTGATGAAATTTTGTGTATGTAATAAAGTTAATTCAAGAATGATTTAGATTCACAATTTGATCAGATTGAAATTATTTTTTTATTTTTTTATTTTAAAATCTAGAATTGCGCGTTTAATGAGATTATTATAATGCCGCTTGAAACCACACACTGCCGACACTGAGACCAACGAGTTTGTGGCGCAACGGGCTTCGGTACGGGAAGTCAAATGATCGAATTTCCTTACAAGCGATGTAGGAATATTAATTTAATTTAATTACGTTTGTGATGACTATATTCGTGGTGGCGTCAAGCATTTTTAAAATAATTTTTTTCTTTACTGTTCCATCAAATACTTTACCATTTACTTTATACCATTTATAACATTTACTTTTCCAAAGCATATATAAGCATATATATATATATATATATGCATATATATATATATATATATATATATATATATATATATACATATATATATATAATATATATATACATATATATATAATATATATCAAAATTATTTAACTCTTTAATATTTCCTCTCTCCCATTCTAATTCCTTTAAATTTTTTTAGAGACTCTAAATAGTTTAATCAAAGGAGTATTTTCTACTTAACATTCTTCCTAAAGCTTTGTATCCTAAAACTGTAAACTTTCTGTCTATTCAGCACGTTTCCCAGCTGTTGGCGGCAAATGATTTCGCATTTTGCTGATATTGCATTTAATTCTCTTATTAAGATTTTTTTTCCGTGGGAAAATTGTTTATGTCTCCGTTCTTGGGTGCACCTCTGTTCGATCGGAGTGAGCTCTGTGGCTTTTTTTTTTTTTTTTTGTCTGTTGTTCAGTAGAATAGATGTGCGTCATAGCAGCTCTGGGATAAAGTTTCAATTAAACTTGTGCCGTTCTGTTCAATGTCGGCCAGACTACATTTTTATTACTGCTAGGTATTGAGCTTTCTCCTTGTCAAGGAGTTTTATAATAAATGGATTACATATATATATATATATATATATATATATATATATATATGTAATCCATTTTTTTATATAACTCCTTTATAAGGAGAAAGTTCACCAGCTATAAGTAATGAGAATGCAGTCGGGCTTCATATTTAAGAGAACTCAGAAGTCTAATTTAAAACTTTATTTCAGAGCGGCCACATCGCACATCTGTCCTTCTGGACAATATATAATCAAAAGCCACAGAGTTCACTTTGCTCTCACACAAGTACATCCAAGAGCTCTGACAACAAGAATTTTCCCACAACAAAAACAGCTTAATAAGCGAATTGACTGCAATATCAGCAAAACGCGAAAACATGTTCCGCCAACACCTCCGAAACTGCTGTATAGACAGAAAGTTTACAGCTTTAGGACAGAAAGGAATGTTAAGTGGAAAATACTTCGTTGATTAAATCATTTAGAGGCTGATAAAGATATTTAGATGAATTAAAATGGAAGAGAGGAGGTTTTTGAAGAAATATTAAAGTTAAATAATTTTGATATATTACATATATATATATATATATATATATATATATATATATATATATATAAATATAAATATATATATATATATGTATATATATGTATGTATATATATATATATATATATATATATATGTATATATATATGTATGTATATATATATATATATATATATATATGTGTGTGTGTGTGTGTGTGTGTGTGTGTGTGTGTAATAAGACGGACTTTACGATGGGTGGTTGCAGTGATGGCCAAACAAAATGACACCGTTTTAGTGAAAGACCTTTATTAGCAGAACGTTGGAGGTCAGGTTCCCACTTTATTATAGGGACAGGACGAATTGAGGGGTCATCTAACATGAAGTTAGAAGTAAAAGGACCTTAACACCTGGGTTAACATCTGAGTCAGAATCTCTGTGAAAATCTTAAGGAAAATCTGCCTCCGATAGCGTGCATCTCCTTTTTATTTCGGAATATCCTAAATTGGCTAGGGAAATATAGTTATTTGTGAAACCCCATCTCTCTGGGATTGAGCTGTAGCCTCAGTGGTCAATTTAAGTTAAGGGTTAATACGGGAAAAGTGAAGGGACGCGGGGTTTTTTGCCCTTGATTTGAAAACCCCTCAGAATTTTCAAGGCCCGTCTTTGGGGGTTTTATACAAAATACCTACATTAGCTTCCTTATCTAGTTTACTGTTCCTTACACACACAAACATACATACATATATATATATATATATATATATATATATATATATATATATATATATATATATATATATATATATATATATACACTCAAGAACCAAAACATTATGACCACCTGTCAATAACGAGTTGGCCCACATTTGGCGCACACAGCTTCAACCCGTCTTGGCATGGATGCCACAAGTCCTTGGTAGATGGCCGGAGACAGATTGCACCAGATGTTTAAGCAACGGTTACGCAAATCCGAGATATTGCGAATTGGCGGTCTTTGAACTCTGAGCGGCCGTCCCGTGACATTCTAAATGTGTTTTCAATCGGATTGAGATCCGGTGAGTTAGGCGGCTAGAACATTAACTGGAATTCAGCATCATGTTTCTGGAACCACTGCAACACAGTTTTAGCCTTGTGACACGGGGAGTTGTCCAGTTGGAATATTCCATTTCCAGGTGGAAAAACAGAGGCCATGCAAAAGTGCAACTGGTCCTTAATGATGTTCAGATACCCTGTAGCATTCTTGGTCTGCTCTACCACAACCACGGGTCCCAGAGACGCCCAAGAGCACATCTCCCAAAGCATAATACAACCACCACCGACCTGTGTATGAGCTACTGTCCACTGAGGGATCAACTGTTCGCCTAGAAGACGGCGTATCCTGACACGGCCATCGGCGTGATGAATGACAAACCGTGATTCATCCGACCAGGAAACTCTCACTGATCCATGGACCAGTCGCGATGTTCCCGGGCCCTGCATAGGCGCAGCTGGCGATGTCACTTGCTCAGCAAAGGCACACGAGTGGGACGTTCGCTGCGTAGCCCCATATCTAACAGTGTCCGCTGAACAGTGTGATCCTATACTATTCTACTTGGCCCTGCATTGTATTGGGTTGCCAGCTGAGCCACTGTCTGGCTCCGGTTTTGCTTCACCATGCGAGACAGTCGCCGACGACCTTTTTCTTTGATAGCGTGTGGACGTCCAACACCATGTCGTCTACTGCTGGTTTCACCGTCATTCATCCACTTTCCATAAGTACTAAGAACTATATACGCGAACCACCCACGAGTCGTGCAGTTTTGGAAATACTTGTTCCGAGCCTTCGAGCCATTAAAATCTGCCCTCTATCAAAATCGCTTAGATCCGCAGCCTTTCCCATCACACACAGAAGTAAGTGAAAGAATGATTCTTCAGACTCTCCAGCAGCTGTTAAATACCACTTCCACCTGATCACGAGCCTTCCACGTCATCCAGGCGAGTTCATTGCAAAATGTAGGGGTAGTTATGTTTTGGCTCTTGAGTGTATATGTATATATATCTATATATATATATATATATATATATATATATATATATATATATATATATATATATATATATATATATATATATGTGTGTGTATGTAAGCATAAGTATATATATATATATATATATATATATATATATATATATATATCAGGCCTAAGACAAATTAAAGAGCCGATAATGTCTTGATAATATGTTTATTCATGACTATTGCACAGATTGACATCCAAACATCAAAGATGGCTGAGAATGGCTACCGTCCACACTAACAAAGAAGCTACATTTGGCCAAGGTTCATACGCAACCCTTTCTGGTGACGCTCTCCGTCAATTCTTACTCGTCAAGCGCTTTTATATATAGTTATTAGTGATTCATGCGTCACAATTAATGAATGAGCTGCGTTTTCTGCATTTAAACCCCTAAATTATTAATTTTATGTTTTCAAACCAGACATATATATATATATATATATATATATATATATATATATATATATATATATATATGTGTGTGTGTGTGTATGTGTGCACACATACATATATGTAAATATACATATGTACATATGCGTGTACATATAATATATATATATATATATATATGTTCATATATATACATATGTGTGTGTACACACACATATATATACATATGTATACACATATATATACACATACACATATATATACACATATATATATACATATATATGTACACACACACACACACACACACATATATATATATATATATATATATATATATATATATATATATATTCTTTTCCGATACACACTGCATGCATTGTTACACCGTTGCGATCTTTTCTCAAAAATGATATCTAACTCTTAAAAATATTGTTTTTGTCTCTATCTGATTGACTAATTTCAAATTCTGATCCTTAAAGAGACCTTTGAAGTGATAAGATTGGGCTCATCTTTCAAACTTATCTTTGCCATTTTCCACTTCATTTGGAAGTTTTTAAGCCCAGTGTCCTTTTTATCCACACGCGAATTCCGAACGGTTGTGAACATCCGTGGCAGCCGCGGGATTAGAAAGGAAGCACCCTACACATTCGATCATGGTATGGTTTGAATTACTTTTTATACACGGTATTTAAGGTAAGGTTAAATCGATACAGTTTTGTTTCTACATAAATGTTAGGATAATATACATTGGAAGAATATAAAGGATAAAGGGGAAGTTAATCGGTTAATATGCAGAGCAGTCGGAACATTTTACAAATGTTAACATTGCGCAAAAGTATTTTTAATCAGATATTTAAAATATCAATCAGCAAAATAATTCCTAAATAGTTTTAAAAAGTTTTAATAAGACAAGATAAGAAAAATACTAAACATTTGAAAAATAAACACGAAAATTTTAAAAATTTAATTTACAAAAATGTATATTTCAAAAAAGTACTTTATTGAATAACATTCCGGGAAATTCGCTGAGTGAAGCAAGCTAATCCATATGATTTAATAACACATTCTACTTGATCGGTATGTCGTATTTAAACAAGATTTGGGGGAAAATTCGCATCTCTGAAAATAGTGTTACATTTTCCACGCAGCTGAGATTCGATTTCCTTACTCTCCGGATTTTTTACCCTTTTCCAGTTTTGGGGAGCGTATGGTGGATTTTCGAATTAAAAGCATTTCGTTTACAGAATTTTTCTTCGGTTGTGTCAAGTTGAGGCAATCAGAATTTTGCAGTATACAACAAAAAATCTCTACCGCTATTCTTGAAGGACTTGTTGACACCCAGAGGTCAATCAAAATTTGGCAAATAAAGAACAGTGATAAATATTTTTAAAGAAAGAAACTCTCAACTCTCGGATTCATTTTAACGATTCCACATAGTACTGCAAAGTGCGAACGAATTTTTAGCTATTTCAGGAAAATAGTCACACATTTTCATTCATTAGTAACAAATATAATATTTGAAAAGCTGTTGATTTGTAAATCAAGGATCATGTTTAGAACATTTTATTTTAAATTTTCAAAGGATGCAAAATTTGCAACAGTAAATGGGGTAAAAAAAACAATTGTAAATATTTTAAATATGTAATATTGCCATTAAATAACTTTTCTTTGTTTGATGTCATTTGTAAAGTCATTTTCATTGTTTAATAACTTTTCATTGATCAATGAATGGTTTTACATCGGATATGGTACAAAGTTAACTATAAAAAATTAAGTATTATATAATTTGGCTTTCTTTTGTACAATTTTTTATTAGTATGTTATAATATCGATCTATAAACATGACACGTTATTGCAAGATACTCTTTTGGGTTGGCAGGTCAGCCTATGTAACGATGGTCTCATTGGCTTTTTCTCTATGAAAAAATCAAGAATTTGGGATTGATTACATAGCCAACTATATATTTCCCTTAAAGATACATAAGCTCCCCTTTCAGTATTCGTCCCATACAATGATGGATCCCTAGATCTTGTATCCAACAAAGTTCTTGCGAGAAGGACAAAAGATTTTAAAATAGATAGAACTTCCAAACAAAGGCTTCATTTTCTATCTACAGATATTAAACGTTTTCATAGACTCTTAGGTGGGTCACTTGCTATAAATTATTCACGAAAAATATTAGGAAGCTCAACTGACTAATTCGTGTTGTTTACAACGTAATCAACAGTTGAATACGAACCCTAGTACCCAGGTTTGGTTTGGTTTGGAGTGCTACGGTCTACTTTTTGCAACAAGAGGAATAATGAGACCGGGACCTACAGTTTAACGCCGATTCCGAACGGCTACGAACATCCATGCCTCAGTGGGATTCGAACCCACAAACTCCGGATCCGAAGGCCAGCACCCTAACCAATCGGCCCTAGAACCCAGGATTGGGGATATTAGTATGTAGTGCGTGCATGAATGCAGGCGGCCAAATTTCTTGGGAACCGTTATTTGAACTAAAGTTTTTTTTTTTTTCTTAAAAAAGAGTAAGAGGGCTTTACTGAAAATATTTATTAACTATTTCTTCCTTTATACCTATTTGAGCCTGGGAGTAAACGTTGTCAAACTTGGATTCGTATTATTTTAACACGTCTTTACATTATATTCTTATTTTACCAGATTGATGTGTAAAAAATGAAGCCATTTTTAAAAGAATTCTTTAAAAAAAAAATAAAAAAAAAGACAACTCAAAAATTCGAACATTTGTAATAAGAGGTAAAATGCAAGTTCGAATGTATAAGTTTGATACCTAATTGTACTGTCTCTCTATTTCTTTCGGTAGTATATTGAGAATTGAAAGGAAATTATGTTTGGGAATGCTTCTTTTTTTTCTAGAATATCCAAGTTAATAAATTTTAAATATATAAGGTATATTTTATTCTTTACTTTTGTGATCCCTAATCAAATATAGGGAGCACTTTTTTAAACATAAAAGTAAGCTTCTGCGCATTGGGTTAACCTATAAAATTTATTGTGAATTTGTATGGGTATGGGATGTCCAAATACTATCTTGCATGAAGGCAGCTAATAGCTACCTCAAGCTGGCGGGTTAGGTGGAAAGGCTAAAGTTTTCGTATGTGTTCTCATATGTGCAAACTTCTACTAAAGCTATGGTAAGCACCGTTTAGTACAAAATGAAATCGATGTCGGTCATCAATTGCTTACTTAGAAGGTGATCCGGTATAGTCAATGTTGCTTTGGAGCTACTGTGTGCTTGCAATGACACACTCATGATCAAACGGATTTTTTCCGTTTTAATTAATTTTAATTTAATTTTCGTCACAGATAAAAAAAAGTATAGTATCGTATCTTTACATATAAGTGAAGTATAAAATTCTTTTCCGTATATTTTACGCTAAAAGAATTATCACTAGTTAGTCAAATATGTCTAAAATGAATGTAGGTAAAGTCATCATTTCCTTCTGCTTCTTCAATCAATAATAAGTGTGGTTGAAATTATGAATCCTTTATAATAAATCATTTTGCTACCCAATTATTATTTTATTATGATATCGTATTTTATTATGATATTTTTCCAATTTTACTAGTACAAATGCTACCATATGAATTCAAAAGGAGTTTTATGGAGTTAGTAGGATTAGTATAACAATTCCAAAGGTTTAATATTTTCTCTCTACTAAAAAAAAATGAATTTATTTTTATGACAATTTTCGCATTACAATATAATCTTCGTTAATTTGCTGTTTCCTCTGACTTCGCATTTTAGTTTACATAGTTTTGTTCAAATATTTTCCCAAAATGGTTTGTAACTTTTTTACGTATCCTTCAGCTTTGTTTATTTAAAGTCTAGTATATTTCATAATATATTATCTCAGGTTTAACATTTTATGCACATTTTCTTAGCATAAATTCTTTTTCAAGGCCTATTAAAATCCAACCAAAGAAGAATTTAAATACAATTTTTTTTCGTTTTTGTTTTGTTTTTAAGTTTGACAAATATATAAGCTAAATTAATATAGAAATTATACGAAATGGCACAAATCAGAAATAACAGTTGACGTTTGCTTGAGATTTTTTTAAAAAAATTATGTATATGTTCGATGGCTGCAGTTATTCTAAAAAGTAATTTTTGTTTGAATCGAAGGGATGAATTCAAATGAAATCACAGATGAAACACTTGTTTTATCTGCGAAAGAATAAAATATGCTTAAATTCTGAATGTTTGGAACATTTATAATCGCATATATTTCAGAACATACCTATTTACTTTTCAGTTTCTTTTCATTATTCTTTTGCGGTTTGAACATTAAACTGTTTTTCCTCTTACATCATTCTAGTTTGACTCTTGGGTATGTACTCGATTTCAAATTGAAATCGCAATAAACCCATTTAAGCTTATTTGTAGTCACAAGGAATGGACAAAAAGTTTTTCCAACAAAAACCGCATGCAACGAAAGTGAGGTCAGATGTGCAAACCTTGGTGAAATTGTTCAGAAAAACCAGAATCTCACTTTTTTTTCTGGAAATTGAATCGTTAACCCAAAACTTTCGGTTCGGAAAATAATGCTTCAAAAATTATTTGAAGAAAATCGTTACTTTTCTAGATAAAAATTCAACAACTTTTTGAATAAACAAACCGAAATGAATCTTACAATTTCTTAAAGAATCATCATCTATTATTTTTCACAATTTAAATCCATATTTAACTTTTACTGGAGTTTTTATTGCATAGTTAATCAGTGTCACCGCAAATTTTTTTAAAAATAATTTTGCATTGTTATTGCAAATTTGCATATTACGATTTTGACCATAATTCCCAACTTCTTCGAAAGGATAACCCAATAAGGTGTGTAGGAAACATTTTACATTTAAAAGAATTCCCAAACAAGCATACAAACAAAAAAAAAGTCATAATCGGTAAAGAGATTTTTTTTCTTTGTTACGATAAAATTTAACGATTTTGCTAAATCCAAAATTTTAAAAATGGTTCGTTGTGAAATGCACTTTACATAGAGAGAAAATAATTATCTGAAACAAATGTTTGTAAAGTCATCGATAGCAATACCACGACCGACCCTTACCATTGTAAGTTCCAGCTGAACGGAAGTCGCAAAGCCAATGTGGACATCTCCCACGAAGGGGGGAAAGTTGACATTTAACTCGGAACTTCCTTTCCCGAATTGTCTGTTAAGTCAAGCCCCACTCAAAATGCCGTCCAAAAAAAGGACTAGAAAACCCAGCCCTTTTTAAACAACAGAAAAATAATAAAAAGGATTTTCCGGCCCATTAAAAATTGAATTCCTCGCCCGGTTTCAGTAAGAATGAATACTTTCCGAAAACTGACTTACCAACTTCCCAAGAGAGGTTGACAGCACTGATCCACCGCTTTAAATCCAAGCAACAAGTGTCATAGTTTTGGGGGATGACGAGCACCTAGTCTTCAATAAATCCAAACAGTTTGCTATTCCATACCCGACTCTTTAAATCAATCCAAAAGGCGTCAGTTTGAAGTGGACAGGTGAAAACACATTTTAGCCATCACACGCGCACCTCACCATGCTATCGCCGCGTCTGCTGGGAAAAAGCACGCCGCGGCCCAACTCCCAAGTTGGGGGGAGGATTTTCCCTACGCAGGGAAAATGAGGGAATCGCTTTTTCCCCAACACTGCACTCAAAAATTAAACGGCTCCGTCGAAATCATACACAGTTCTGCAAATAAATAGGAACACAACTAATTTGCTTACTCTTCATTTCATGCAGTATATATATATATATATATATATATATATATATATATATATATACATATACATATATATATATATATATATATATATATATATATATATATATATACATATATATATATATATATATATATATACATATATATGTATATACATATATATATGCATACATATAGATATATATATATATATATATATATATATATATACATATATATGTATATACATATATATACGTATATATATATATATATATGTATATATATGTATATATGTGTATATATATATATGTATATATGTATATATATATATATACATATATATGTATATATATATATATATATATATATATATATATATATATATATGTATGTATATATATGTATATGTATATATATGTATATATATATATGTATATATAATATATGTATATGTATATATATATATATATATATATATACATATACATATATATATATATATATATATATATATGTATATATGTATATGTATATATATATATATATATATATATACATATACATATATACATATATATATATATATATATATATATGTATATATGTATATGTATATATATATATATATATATATATATATATATATATATATATATATATGTATATATATATATATATATGTATATATATATATATATATGTATATGTATATATATATATATATATATATATATATATATATATATATATATATATATATATATATATATATATATATATATAATCGTTTCGTTTCTCCAATAACTAAATTGATGCCTGTTTAGTTTTGGAGTTCAATTCCCACTTCACTCTCAAAATATGCTCGGGGGAATGAAATCACTTTGCTCTGGTGTAGATATTTTAGCATTCGATGCAAAGCTCTTACCCTGTAAAGACGGACCGTTTAGATCCTCAATAAATTTAAAGTTCCACATCGTTGGACTGTATTTTCTTTAATGGCTACACGACTGTAAATTACTTAGATATTCGTATTGCCCAGTAATTCAAATAATAGGGGCTAATTTCCCGTGCAATCAGTGAAAGATAATTTCATCGGTTACGCACACACACACACACACACACACACACACACACACACGCACACACATATATTTATATGTATATGTGTAAATGTTAATGCATATATATGCATGCATATATATATATATATATATATATATATATATATATATATATATATATATATATATATATATACGAATTTTCAAAATCCAGAGAATTTGTATATTTTATGAAATTTTACGACAAGAATGGAACGGAATTTCAACTCACTGCTTCGAGACAAAGGTGTAAATCTTGTACGTGTCATAAGTAAGCATAAATGCTTGTGTGGCTGGAGCCAGTGTAGAACAGGTAGGACAAAAGACGCATTGCATTCGCTATCACAGCTCGCCGAATTTCTTGAGGGTTTTTTTCCCCCTTCTTCAGAAATTGAAAGTCTGATTTGTTCAGAGTTCAATTTAAAGCCTAACGAATTGAAAATCTCTAGGATACCTGGTCCATCGAAAGAAAGAGCCACGACAGCCAGAGAAGATCGGCATTTTTCTAGTATAGCGAGGCGTATCATGGGTGCTACAGCTTCTCAGCTCTGTTGTGAGATTCGATGCAAAGCTGCGGACACAGGAACCCGAATTTTTAATTATGTCCACCGTTTCTCGTTGTCATATGAAGAAAACCAAGGACCTTCTACTTGTACTCCAATGTTCGCGAAATTCACCTTTATGGCGCCGGAGGCATCATGTTGGATGGCTGCACACCCGTCAATGGTTTCCAAAGAGGCACTGTTACTGCTGTCAGGTATAGGGACAAGTTCGAGCCCTATGGTAAGGGAGCAGTGGGTCCTGAGTTCATTTTAATGGAAGAAATCTTCTGATTCTTGAAAGGGAGGCTCAGATAATGGATATTTACAATTGGTGAAGCAGTTCTCCAGACCTCAACCCTACACAGCGTGTCGGGAGGTACAGTTGAAACTCGCAACTCCCATCCAGGGTGAGAAAGAATGAGTGGGACCAATTGCCATATTTCAAGTACAAAATCCCACTACAAGATCATGTACCTGTAAATGGAACTATATTTATCTTTTTTTTTTTTTTTTTTTTTTTTTGTTCTACATTGCATACATTCCAACGAGTCTTATGCATTATCATTCGTGTGTATTATAACTGATGAAAGGTTATTTCTTCTGTATTGTCTCAATGCATGTTCATATTTAATATCGGTCCAGTACTTCTGTGGAGATAATTGGCCAGATCTGAAAATTCTCTTTATTTTTTAACGTGAGTGTGTATATTATAAATATATGCATATATATATATATATATATATATATATATATATATATATATATATATATATATATATATATATATATATATGCGAACATCTTCCTTTTTACCACTGCTGAACGAAGTACTACAGCTCCAGAGCAGCAGAGTCCATCGCCAAGTCATCATCAGTTCGACTTCCGGAGTTGACAACAGTTGGTTTTAGAAAGAATGTACATGCAGTTCCGAGTTCTGAGTGACATGTGTGGGAGAGAGGAATAAGATGATTTATCGAGCCATGCTTAAGTTTATCCCTAGACCCCTTGTATATATAATTCCCTTAAATGTTAATTAAACTAATTTTTATAATAAGAGTTTGTATCCGAGTTTGTGTCCTGAATCTCTCTCCTTCACATATATATATATATATATATATATATATATATGTATATATATATATATATATATATATATGTATATATATATATATATATATATATATATATATACATATATATATGCATATATATACATATATACATATATATATATATATATACATATATACATATATATATATATATATATATATATATATATATATATATACATATATATATATATATATATATAGCAAAAATGGAAAATAAGAAATGCAAACATAGAACAAAGTTTTAATGGTGTGTCAAAGAAAAGGATTGTTTCTAAAATATACTCTACACATGTTGGTAATGTTGTCTAAAAAATAGCGTGCAAACACGTTAAATAAAGAAGCGCTA
This sequence comes from Pardosa pseudoannulata, assembly GCA_032207245.1. Classification (NCBI taxonomy): domain Eukaryota; kingdom Metazoa; phylum Arthropoda; class Arachnida; order Araneae; family Lycosidae; genus Pardosa; species Pardosa pseudoannulata. Next base: position 7,777,132 of record CM063502.1, on the reverse strand, counting down.
GGCAAGATAAAGCTAATAATCGCTGTGGTTTCGAAAAGTAAAACCAGGCTTTACAACATCTCTTACACGTAAGTATTATATGATGACACTAAACCTATATTCTAACATCCAAGTAGAAAATAAATCACATTAGTTAATTGCATTATTGAAATCTATAGTAATAATTATAGCATTATTAACTAGAATTCATTTTATTTTATATCTTTTAATTAAGATTTTTTGTTATTAACAATTGAAATGAAATTATGTAAACATTTAGAATTTTCAAATACTATTGATGAACTGCGAAATAAGAAATCAAGAAAAATATAGTTTATTTTGTTACTTTTGTTGGGCCATTTAACTTAAAATGTGTGATGTATATTAAACATTTTGTAAATCAATCTATGGAGCACTCCTATAAAAATTATAGTAAGCTTCTATGCACTATGAATCTACGAGGAATCCTTATGTAGGGAGAAAAATCAAAGGAAGAAAGATAAAAAGGTGATTTATGTTAATTCTATTAACTGAACTTGAATGAAAGGTGATTTGTTTGTAACTCATCATCAACGTTATCACCTAACTAGTGGCATACTCCTTCGCTACAGAAAATGTTTGAGTCCGTTCTTTCGGTACATGTTTAAAGGAGTGCTAGTGGCTCATTTAATATTTAGTTTCAAGGATAGTGGGATACATTTTTCGCTTGTAGTAGGTGTTCAGAAGATATTGGGAGAAATATGGAGAATGGAAGCACTGGCAATGTGTTAAGACTTCAAAATAGCCCAAAGTGTCATGTCAAGAATGAGAATGCTGAAATACTCAGAGATGAGGTTCTTGATTCTCATGTCAATTTTTTAGATAGGAAATCGGTAATAACTTCCTCCTAATGGATGATAATGGGGGGCCATCCTCTTGTTGCACTAGTGGCTGATTATCTTGAGGGTGAAGGAATCCAGCGAATGACATATTCTCCATATTTAAGACAAAACGCATGTGAGACGCACTAGTACAACGACTTGCATCTTGGCCAACTCCACCTATCACTCTCCAATAGCTTCAAGGTGCTAGTCATTTTGAATACACATTTTTACCTCAGAACGTCTAATCTACAGCATGGGAAATCGTTGGAAAGCTTGAATTTCAGTCATTATTGACACACATACTACACTCATGTCCATAAATTAAGGATAATGAAGTTCAGGCAATGAAAGAGACAAAAGCAAAACAAATTTGACTTATTTGTAAAGTCTATTTATTAAACAAAAGGTAAAGAGCAAAAAAGATGCTATATGTTTGACATAATTAATAAAAATTGCGATTTTTACTCTCTGGAGCAAATTTCAAAAAAGAACCTATTTACAGAAAACAGTATAACATGGTTAGTATGATGGTTAATACGGAGTATGTCTCCCAGACGATGCAATACAAGCGTTACAACGCCTACGTATGCTGAGTATCAGATTATCAATCTGATCTTGGGGAAAATTACACCACTCATCAAGCAATGCCCTCCGAAGTTCCGATAGACAGTTGGGAGGGGGTTGACGGGCTGCAATTCGTCGGCCAAGCATGTCCCACACATGCTCTATTGGATTCAAGTCCGGTGAGTATGCTGGCCAATCCATACGGGTGATATCCTCCGATTGAAGGCATTCGTCTACAATGTTTGCACGGTGAGGTCGGGCGTTGTCATCCATATACAGAAATTCAGGACCCATGGCGCCCCGAAACAAACGTACATGTTGTTCCAGAATGGCATCCCGATAGATGTGGCCTGTCATCGTTACACTCTGAACATGCAGGTCAGTTCTGGAACCAAGAATAATTCCTCCCCAAACGAGCCATCCTGCACCACCGTAACGGTGTCGTTCAATGGTGTTCTCTTGGTGGTAACGGGTACCTGGCGCTCTCCATACGAAAGTCCGGCGAGAATCAGAATGTAAACTGAACCTGGACTCTTCGGAAAACATCACACAAGACCACTGTTGCGGTGTCCACAATGCATGCTCTCTAGCCCAGCATAATCGCAGGCGACAGTGAGTTGCGGTAAGGGGAATACATCTGACAGGCCTACGAGCATATAGACCAATGTTCCCTAAGCGTTTGTACACGGTCTGACTTGAAACTGTCGTACCGGTAGCTGAAGAGAGCTGACGAGACAGGTCTGATGCTTTGCTCCGTCTGTTTCTTTTGGCAGTAATTGCCAAATACCGGTCATCATTCGGCGTAGTAACTCGGGGGTGACCTGTGCTGTAGCATCTACTCACATTACTATCATGTTTGAATCGTTGCCAAAGCCTGGAGATGACACTCTGGGAGATTCCAAGTTCTTCGGATACTTCCAGCTGGGTACGTCCACATTCCAGTCGTCCGATAATTCTACCACGTAAAAAATCATCCAAATGCTTCCTTTGTGCCATAACTATGTGGTTATTGCACTGAAAGGCTTTTAAAGCGCTTGTGAACAATTTTACTTCTTTGCTACCATTCCTTATATACCCCTTTCATACACTCTCGTCATTGTGACGTACTATCCGGGCCATCTGGTGGTTTCCTGCAATTTGCATATTCTTCTTCAAGATGTGTGCGATAATTCTACAGGTGAAATTTTTATTTTAGAGCTTAATTTCTGTGGAATACTGAATTATCCTTAATTTATGGACATGAGTGTATATTAAGTTTTCCTGTGTGTCTCTAAAACGTTGTAACTCTAAATATATAAAATTCTTTTATGTCACACATTCTTAAGTTTTTATTTACATTTATTTTTTGCAGAACTAGGTAGTTTTGCTTTTTAACAATAAGTCAGGTATAACAACATAAAGATCTTATGCTCCTATCTACAAAGTTATTCAAGTTAGATGAAATTTTATAGTTGTTCTTTTGCTTGCAATTGTACCATATTGTTTATATCCCAGAACCAGCCTGGTGTGTGTATTTCAATCCTTTGAGCCTGTTTTTTAATCCTCGTTTCAGATCCTACTCGCACTATTCTCTTTTTTTTTTTTCTTGCCCTCATAGCATCACTCAGACCTTCTATTGGGTACTGGTCTCTCCTTTGATATTGTCCTCCTCAACACACACACCTATATATAGATACATATGTGTGTATGTAGATATAGAGAGAAAAATAAATTTATCTCTCATACTGCTTAAAACTGGAATTCAATAATCTCGAAACAGTTATACGAGATGAAACGCATTAAAATATCAAGTTGAAAGTAAGAGAGAGCTCAAATTTCTTTCTTGGTTGAATAGCTACTTTGAAAATTGAAAGCATAGCAAACTAAGTTCTACTTCATAATAATCGAATTTTTCAAGGTCGATACCATTTCATTCCTCTAAATCGAAATTTGCTCTTACGTCTAAATTCTTACTATGAGAATAAAATCTGATCCATTCTTTTTCAAAAAGAAATCAGATATGAATACTTGTCGGAAAACAATACCACGAATTTGAATGTGCACTTAAAGTTTATCAACAGTTCATCAACAGTTTTTTTTTCTTAAAGCATTTTCACAGTCGAACTTGAAGAATTTAAATGAAAAATAGTCTTTCATTAATACAATTATTTTGATTACATCTGAAACTCTTGAAATAAGTTTCAGCAAGAAAACTTCTGAAAATGAAATTTTATTTGCACTTGAGATGGTCGAAGGAAGACAAATATGTTGCTTTTATTATTAAAAGTCAAAAGTCATGGTTATATATCAAAACAAAAAATACTTCAGAAGTATTGGTTAACTCGATCTCTTTCACGGAGAGTGCTCAGAGAAGTCTCGAGTAAGGAGGAAGATTCAGTAAAAAAAATCCCTAAACTTGCGTCATTGATGTCATCCGAAATTGGTAGTCTTAGTTGAAAACGTTAAGCTTATTCGAAAGCAGGTTTTAGGCAGAAGCTGCTAATACACAAAAGAGCGCAAAAAAGTTCTTTCAAAACCAAAATCCTTCTGAAACAAACACTGTTCTTTGTGTAATTAAAGTCTCCAAGAGAGTAGGAAAGAAATGAGGAAAAGAACTGGATCTTAAAAAGACAATAAAGACAGAAGTATGGGATAGATCCCTCCTTGTGTGGGGTAAATATGGTAACAGAAGTAGTGAAAAAATTTGTGTTTATTAATGGTGCTATGTTTAAATTTTTATATCTTGACATATTGATTAATTTGTAAAAAAAAGGCTGATGAAATAGAACTTTAGTCAAACTTCATCTTCCAGCAAGACAAGAACTGAAAACCCCTGGCAAATGTTACCCAGGTATAATCTTGCGGCTTTTCAATCCACTGAGAAAACCACCCCAATCTCTAGGAATAAATGTATGGGATCTAATGGAAAAATCTGTCCATGAGAAATTAAGAGGCTTTAAAACGAGTAGGGCAAAATTTCAGTAGAATTGCCCCAAAACCTCTTGGAATCGAATCAATGCAAGCTGTGGATCGAGGGAAAAGGTTTCGAACACTCCAGTCTACTGTTTTGCTCACGAAGTCTAATGAGATTGGGACCTACTGCTTAAAACCGATTCCAAAGGGCTACGAACATCCATGCCAACAGCGGGACTCGAACCCGTCAATTCTGATACCGAAGAGCACCCCTCTACCATTCGGCCATCGTTCGACCTCGGGATGATACTTAATTTACGATTAATTTTATTTTTGTATAAAAAAGTGTGTACTCAATTTTGAGGAGTGGTTTATTATCTGCTATATTTATTTATTTAAAATAATAAATAAAGGGACGAACGAAAGTAAGAATAGTAAAAACTCCGAATCTGTTAATGGCAAGATTAAGTGAAAGTTTCGTGACTTGTTGAAGTGCGTTGGGACTCAGAGACTGGACCTGATTAGCAGAATCCCTCAATAGCAGTATTCGAGTTAACGGCCTCGAAATTTCCTGCGTTATTCGTTAATGGGTGACGCCACTTTCGCCTACGCTCGTTAACAGCAGAACGCTATTTATTAAGACAATGGACTGATCCAAACGGGTCAACGAACGCATTTATTTATTCCATACCCAATGCGATTTGGCCTCAAATAATAATAGAACAAATAATAGAAAAATAGGGTTCTGTTCCTTTGAAATAAATGAAGATTGGAAGTGTAAAATGCACAAATATTCCGCCCAATAGGATGAAACAACCAAAGGAAAAAAAGGACGATGATTGGCTTTCAAATCAAATTCTATTTAAGTTAATTTTCTTAAGTATCCGAAATCAATTTTAAATTCTGGAATCAGTATTTTACCAGTTGTATTTTTCTACTTGGTCCCTGCTTTTTAACTACAAAGATCTACTTTCTTTGTGTTGTCTTAGGGCTCCCTGTATGGTAATCTTATAATAAAATTATCAACAAATTCCGTTCCCTTTGTATAAGCCAATGCTTAACAGGCAAGTCATTTCCTCATTTCTTTCCTACTCTCATCTTTTTTTTAACATTCATTTTTTGTAGAAAGAGAAATATTTTTCAAGTTTTTAAAAAATATTCAAAACAGAATGTATTGTTTTTGAAATTCTTTATTTCGAAAAAAAAAACTTTTTTTTTGCCTTTTTATAAATTTCCACTTTAAATATGAGCTGAAGCAATTCCGATTTTGACAATTGTGAAATGATGACAAAGACTATGCATGCTCATACATGTGTGTGTGTGTGTGTGTGTAGCATCTCTTGAAATTATTTCCCCAATTCAAATACAAGAGGACATTCTGCCTCCAAATATCATTTGGTTCCGACTCTTTCCATCTATTTCATGACTCCCGTCTTTGTCAGATTACTTATTTTCCTCTATCATAAAATACTATTAAAATTGCAATCTTTTTTCTCTAAATATCCCCTTACCTTATTTTTTATATCTTATTCCGTCCTATGTTATCTAAACACACCTATGTATATATATATATATATATATATATATATATATATATATATATATATATATATATATATATATATATATATATATATATATATATATATATATATATATATATATATATATATATATATATATATATATATATATATATATATATATATGTAATATATCAAAAATTATTTCCCCTAAAGCTCCTCAAAATTGTCACCAAATCAAGTTTTATTTTCAAAACTTAACCTTCACAGCCACACAAATTAAATTAAGGACGGGATTCGTTGAGAATGATTTTTTCCAGCTTCTGAAAACTAATGTTTAAATTACTAAAGTATTAAAAAATCTGTATAAAATTTAATATTAATATTTAATATTTAATTTAATATTAAAATTATGTTATATATATATGTATATATATATATATATATATATATATATATATATATATATATATATATATATATATAAAAGGAGAGAGAGAAAGAGATAACCAGTGACAATATTCTTCACTGATTATACGAGAGATTATCCCCTATCATTTAATTTGCCCAGTCTTGCTGAGCAAAAAGAACTCCTCATCATAATTCCAGCGTTATAAAACTTCATATTTATTAAAGAGCAAAATGCATCGGTCTACCGACCCTCTCTTCTGTGAAACAGCTCTGCATAGAAGGCTCCAAGAATAGACACATTTGTTGCCAAGGCTAGAGGAAATCTTAATCATTTAAGCTACAGAGAAAACACACAGGTGGCAATTTAATTATTTCAGAAATAATATTAGTTTTATATAATATTAAGTTTATTTATTTTATTTTTTATTTTCGATTCTGGTTTTAGTTGCTATTATATATATACATATATATATATATATATATATATATATATATATATATATATATATATATACATGTTACTGTTTGTATACATACATGTGCATTCATGTATATATACTCGTTGTTAGAACGCCATGATTCGTTCCATGAACAATTTGGTGCCACAAGGAGTTTGGCGGTTTATCGAATTATGATCCTCTGTCTATCGATAAAACTGAAACCATTCATGTCACTTATATTAATTTGTTAAAATATGTGTTAGGATTTTAACATAATTTCAATTTTTTTTATTTGTTTTTAATGGGAAAGTTACATTAAGAAATTTTCTCATTAATGATTTAATTTTCTTTGGTTCTATGCTAATTATTCTGTCACTGGTATCTCTTCTAACATTATTTTCACCTTGAAAAGATCAAATTCTTCTGCTTCATTGTGGATGTGTGTGGAAAATAATTTTGTGTTGATAAAGGAAGTGTTCAAATCGGTTCCATCGTTCTCTCGAAATCTTCCTAATGAAAACCCTCACTCTATATAGAGATTTGCAATAAAATGATGTGATGCATCTATTCATTGCTAAAGGGAATATCAATTTCAAATAAATACTTTGCCTAACAAATGAATCAGCAAAAGTTTTTTATGCTTTCTAACGATCATTAGGAATTCTATATTATCAATCTATACATGAATTCAAGCAGAATCAGCGATATTCATTATTATCGGCTATGACAGACTTATACATATGTGTGTGTGACATGTATTATATACATATATGTATAGATAGATAGATAGACAGGTATTACAGGAACATTAGGCATGTGGTGTGCTTATGCAAACAAGCAACACAATTTCTAGGGCGGCTAATAGAATATATAATAGTAAAATGTGCTAACTAAAGCTTTATATATATATATATATATATATATATATATATATATATATATATATATATATATATATATATATATATATATATTAGGTATTCTTTCGGCAGCTTGTATGCATACACGTCCCTATAAATAAATACACACACACACACACACACACACATATATATATATATATATATATATAATATATATGCATGTATACACATATATATATACATATATATATGCATATATACACATATATATGCATGTATACACATATATATATATATATATATATATATATATATATATATATATATATATATATATATATATATATATATATATATATATATATATATATATACATATAGATATCAAAGGGACATTAGGTGGTCAGTGCAGGCGGCTACATTCTAGGGCAGCTTATAAAATATATAATATTAAGATGTGCTAACCAAAGCTTTCTATAAATGTGTATATATGAGAAGCGCATTCTAAATATATACATATATGTGTGTGGCTGCGTAGGTAAACACATTAAAGGGCCCCGGAGGTTTTGGTTTTAAGGATGAAAGGGTGTTTTTTGTGCGGAAGCGCAGGGGAGCGGCGGCGGAAGGAAAGCCGTACAAAGGCTGTCAACATCCGGACAGCTGGATGCCCCTGAGAACCATCTGCCTCCTTCTTCCCATACGATGAAATGCGGGAAGATGAGAGGAGTGCTACCTCCAATCTGAAATTGCCACCAACGAAATGCCTCAGATAATAACGGGACACAGGTGATTCACTTTCACTCTTACATTTTACTATGGATCCAATTCAACTTTACAATAATAGGAATTTTTCTGTGAGGTGTATGCAATTACAAACATTCATTTATTTAAAATATGTGGAACTTTACAATTTTCTTTTTTTTTAATTACTAAGAATAACGGAGTTTAACACGATTAGTAAAAGAAATTCTTTGAAATTGAATCATGAATAGCAAAATAAAAAAATAGAATATTCACATTTATACCTAATTTTCAGACATAAGAATTAAACGGGGAATAATTTTAAAATTAGTAGAAATTATACATATAATATTTAAATGATCCTCGGCGTAAACAGTATATAATTACTCTTAGGATATTTTATTTTGACATGAGGCAGGAGAAGTTTACGGTCTACTACGGTCTACTTTTTGCAACACGAGGGCTAATGAGACCGGGACCTACAGTTAAAGCCGATTCCGAACTGCTACAAACATCCATTCCACTGTGGGATTCGAACCCACGAACTCCGGCAGCGAAGGCCAGCACCCTAACCAATCGGCCATCGTTCACCGGAGGCAGGAGATATATAAAAAATACAGAGTAGTAAAAATACAAAGAGTTGATCTGTTATATTCTCCACTATGTTAAAGTATTTTATTAATGTCAGATTACCTTCGTGTTAAAAATCAAATAAATTTTCAAAGTTAAAACCATCTATTTTCTCTTACTATAATTTAAGAATACTTTCGATAAGTTAACAAGTTGTATTTACTTTTAAAACTGAAAATTTTATATCTATTTATATACTTCTAAAGATAGAATTACGCTTCGTAAACAAGATAGGGAAATTTTTAAGACATTTACAAGTGAGCACCAAGTTACTGACAGTTGATTGATTTCCTGTCCAGCTATAATACTTTTCACCCTCATTCTATTATTAAATAACCAATGTAAAAATCAACAAAACTCGTTAAATATTTTCCATTTAGGGACAATTACCAAAAGCTTAGATTTTAACAGTTGGTTTCAAGTAATTAAAAATTAGAACATTCTTTTACTCCATTAAGAAAATGTTTTGTCTGCATGGATTTGAGAGACAGAACTTGTTAATCAAATATTGTCGATAGAACTTTTATTGTATAATGAAAATTAATCAAAGAATAAATTTTAAATTAATATAAATTATATAGTTAATCAATGTAATAATAGGATATGTTTAAATGATTCACGTAATACACTTGAAATTTATTGTGAAATATCTTGATAGGTATCTCAAAGAATGGCGTCAAAAACGCTAAATTATTAATAAAACCATAGAGGTAATGTGCTTTCCTTGACGTCATTTGTAATTTCGAAGGCTATTTTGTTTTGTACTAGCCGCTCTACACCCAACTTTCGATCTGGGTGATTAAAAGTTATATTAATTTCAAAAGTAAGATTAGTTCATTTAAGCCACTTCTATTATTCAACACCTCTTTATTATAAAACGAATAATGTATTCCTTTAAATTTAATTATGATCACAGACTTAAAAACTTTAGTCTAAAGAAATAAAATAAAAATAAGTAATTTACAATTCTTTTGATAACAAAAAAAAATTGCTAGTTTTATGTCAGATTGTTTGGAAGAGAACAAATGCATTATAAATAAAAAATATTAGGATACATAAATATTCACTTTTTCAAACGATAACGCTGTTAATGAGTGAATAAGGATAGCATCTAAAAATTGGATATAAAAAATGACACAAATGAATTCAAAATGAAAGAAATAGCCTTGATAAAATGAAATAAATCATGTAAATAGGGCTGTAAAGAAAAGAATGTTTTGTTTGAACACACGTTAAACGCTATGAAATGAATTAAGTTACTGTAAAAGGTTTTAAATAATTTAGCACGTTTTTGGAAGAAAAAGGAAAAGCTCACACAGCAAAGGCAGTAATTTCGTACCGAGGTTTGATCTACCATGATCCTTAATGGCAGCTGGGGTACGTAAAATAGGTTCCTCAAACGATACTTCAGGACCAGTCTGGGGGGGGGGGGTGCTTGTTGATTGTCAGAAACGCAAGTCGACAAGAGAAGACAAAACCTCGAAGACGACTATCGACTATGAAAACATCGAACGAGTAACCAACAAACCTATTCAGGTGACCAACCACAGATCTTCATCAACAAATTGCAAATTTTTAAAATTTGGAGGAAATTGGAAGGACGATTTTGCAGGAAAAGTTGGATAGTGTATCCTGTGGTCACCTTTCTAACAAGAACGATAACAGGCTACGAAAGTTAGGGTATTTGAATATAACCCAGAGACAAACGGGGAATAATACACAGACACCTTGACCACAGAAGGCTTGGGTACAGATAGGAAGAATTTGTACCCGTGAGCTGTGCCAAATGGATGTTATAAAATTTTATAATCAATTCGTTTCCTTTTTTAAATACAAGTAAATAAAACCCATTCTTATTCTCAGTCAATCAAAGATACTTACAGTTTAGTCAGCAAACAAAGACAACGATCTCGTGAGCGGGTTCGAGGCACGAGCAGGCCAACCAAAGATCCATAATTGGCGCTTGGAGCTCAAATGACACCTCTGGAGATGGTAGGTCAAACCTGGGATTCTTCTACTCGGCCCCTGCTTGAAAACCCACTTTGTTTGTATTGTCCTAGGGAGTAATGTTAGTGGCCTATAATAAAATTGGTCAATATATTCTGCCGCTTTGTATGGGCAACAGGCTTTATTTCATAAAAAAGAGAGAGAAAAAAAAAGGAACGGTCACAGTCCTCTCCCGAGTTTTGTCGATCAAGAAGTGTGTCAAAAAACCGACATGGGAAATGGGGATTTCTCTTCCCTTCTGACATTCAAATTGAAATTGTTTCACCTCACTGTTGATTCTTTGATTGGGATTTTTGGTTCTCTGCTTCGCCTTGTGCTCCCCTCCCGGCAATCCTTGTAGCGTGACATCCGGTTCCTGTCAGCCCCACAATTTCGAGGGCGGGCGGTACAATAAATAATATTAAAATGTACTAACAGAAGATTTCATTGAAAATATTTAGGGAGAAAATCTACTTCCTTTTCTCTATTATTTTATGCCTCTGGGAATAACCATTGCCTCAAACTTTGGTTGGTTTTGAATGGAAGTTATTACTCTCAAAAGTAGATAAATTTGTAACAAATTTAGTCATTTAAGATATTACTTTAAAAAATTTCCAGAAATGTTAACTAAATAATTCTCAACAGATCTGCAATAACAGGTAAAATGTAATTTGTGATATGTAATACTGATACCCAATTTGTACTTTTCCCAATTTCTATAGATACGATGATTGTCAGTTGAAAAGAAATAAGTCAAATATTTAGAATTACCATATATTAATGATGTTGATAAATAACAAAGCAAAAAGTGGAATTTATGGGATTATTTTGTTACTATTGTTTCATAGGACATACATTTTAATAAATTTAAAATACATATACAATGTACATATATTTTTTCCCTTTATGATTCCTATTCAGTTATATGGAGCATTCATATAAACATAATATTAAACTTCTATAGATTAAGTTTGGAATTTATGTTGATAGGGGACAGCCTTATTACTATCTTGCAGGCGGCAAATGCACAAGTACCGGCCCTGTATATATATATATATATATATATATATATATATATATATATATATATATATATATAGAGAGAGAGAGAGAGAGAGAGATGTACAGATATATATGTGTGGGTATATATAGATGTATATATATATATATATATATATATATATATATATATATATATATATATATGAGTGTGTGTGTGCGTATAAGTATGTATATATGTATGTCCTCACTTTAAGAAGAACGACTGAAGACAAACGACAAAGCGGTTGTAGACTCACGGAAGTATAAAAAAATGTGTAAATAATAAATGTTAGTTATAAAAGAAATTAATCCTCATATGCACATTATCTACCATCATATATATATATATATATATATATATATATATATATATATATATATATATATATATATATATATATATATATATATATATATATATATATATATATATATATATATATATATATATATATATATATATATATGTGTGTGTGTGTAATATTTTAACCGAACTGACCATCTGAATATAGTTTTATTCGCAAAAAATTATTGGCGATTTTTTCCTAAAATGAGAACCTTTGGCGAAATATCTTGCAAACGTTGGAACTGCAACTAAATTTTATGATTAGCTTATATTATGTGACTTAGTTCCAGTTCGTAGTGATATACTATTAACATTTCTGATTGTCTTGCGCGATAAGTATGCGAATGTAAAAATTTGGTCGTCAAAGTGTGAAAGACGGATTGCTTTAATAAATTCTGTCTTTTTATCTTTAACTCTTGCTGTTGAGCCGTGGTAGCTCAGTCTTTAAAGGCAGATATCTTGTAACCGGAATCGAGCCAAAGATCTATTGTGTTTATTAATGGCACGTAAAATAATATTTAAAGGCATATTTAAAAAAGTTTATATACTGTAGTTATGTAAGTATATACATATTCCGTATTTGTTATTTAGTTGTAATAAATATTGTCTTTTTTTAGCTATGCCACTTGGTGAACCTAAACACCTTGAAAAAATTAGAAGTAGTCCGTACCCTGGAATAAACTACCTACTCCTGATGTACAGTATGTTTTAAATAGTAGATAAAAATTATCATCTTTCTTCTAAAGCATTAATGTACAATAAATGAAATAGGATGTAATAAAAAGTAATTTTTTACTACTTAGGTTTTCATTAGTTTTATCATTTTTGTAACCCTTTTCATATATTAATTAACGTATTGAAAACTTGTACATATCCAGTGCCTCACTTTCTTTAATGTTTCTTGCCAATTTGGCTTCGAAAATGAATGAAAGGTGATCTGGAATATTGGTTGAGAAATTCTATATATCTCTTATGTATATTTTCGAATAGCCTCGCATTTCTGTTACATTCGTGAGAGCACGTTTGTAAATCATTTTGTTATCAGTTAGGAATAGGAAATGCAAAAGTTAAGAAGTTTATAAGATACTGTTTCTCCGTTTGAAGAACCAGGTGATGAAGAAAATAGTAATAATTACGAATCATCAATAGAAATCGAAATGGAAGACGCTGTTTCAAAAGAAAATGATTATTTTTAAGGAGATGTGATAAAATGGATCAAAGAGAAATCCATTTTTAATGTATGTGAAATATACGTTTGAAAAAGTGTTACTTCTGCTTTGGAAGATTGGAATCTTCACATACTTTATTAAAATACACTAACATTTCATTGCTTCGTTCCAAGATAGTTTGTTACAAAATATAGTGCTCAAGTAAAAAGGGGAGAAAAACTAAAATTGTAACAAAAAAATGTGTATGGAGCCCATGACAAGTGAATACAAATACCATTTTAAAATATTTTGCCTTGAGTACATTGCTTTTATGGTAGGAAATAGGAAGAAATATAATGCCGGGTCAAAAAGTTTTCAGTTAACTTTCCAAACAGGCAGGAAAATGACAAATGATTTTTTCAATCGGAAACGTATATATGAATCAAATGTTAAGCAAGAAACTAGCCACTCTCTAAGGAGACTAAGAAAAAAAAGTAAAATGATTCATAACTGTACCATAAATGAGAGCAAAAGGAAAGTTAGTGAGACTAAAATGATAACACATCTCATTTTGTTTAACTGTCGTACCAAATAATCAAAAATATTTCCTTTAAAAAATAAAAATGAAGTAGAAGAAATTTCTGTTTTCGTATTCATACCAAACATAGTTAATTCTTCTTATATTACATAGCCTTTAAAAAAAAAAAAAAAAAAAAAAAATAAGCTCAAGTTATGGGTTTTACTGTTTTCCCAAAAGGAGGGATCGTTTTAATTGCTGCAAAGAACTTGAGAAAACACCAATTTTCCCCTGTACTCTCTACTGATAAGCAGAACAGGGAACTGGTGATTCTAAATGTATTTCCATCTGGAGATAGTCCGAAACATCTTTCGAACATTATGAAACGTTACCATTTTGGAAGGGGAGATCTGATGTTATTGTGACGAATAATGATCACTGGAGGTTTCAACAACAAACTATAATGGAAGGTATGAAATCTTATGTAAGACATTTTAGAGATGCATATGGTGCTTTTATTTCCGAACGTAATCGTGTTAACGAACTTGGAAGTGAAGACATTAAGTGAATACAATGGGCAGCAAAGTCTTCTGATCTTGTTAAAGGGAATTTCACGTAGACATCCTCCTTCTAGACAAATAAATCGGCATTGTTGGAAGAGGGTCGCTTCAATGTGACAAGCATCGTTATTGCCAGCATAAAAATACATTGAAATTTGAGTATGCCATAAGGACAGGTCACATTCCATGTTAAACTTGTAAGGCTTTTGTTATTTTTTCTCTTTTGTAAGTTATTCCTTTTTTTTTCTGAGCCCTCATTTTCGTTTTTCATTTACTATTTTTATCGTTTCAGGCTGCAATTATATATCATATGCAGCATTCTTAATTTCCCCCCCCCCTTTGCATTTATGCTTCATAATGTTATGCATCCTTCCAAAAAAAAGTTATAAAATTATAATTCGCAGTTTCTGGGAAATCGATGAATTAATGCATGAAAAGATAATTTTGGGCATTAATGAATTTAACATTATGACTTCCAAACGAATTAGCTGCTGCGCTATCAGCATAACCACTTTTAGTTTTATATTTTACTTTGTGTAAAACAATTCAACTGAAAATGATAACTTCGAGAAATGTTACCACCACCACCTATCTATCCACTAAATATGTATTGTTAAGGAATACGGGGATCTCAGTCAAAAATCAGTGCTAAATTCTCTATGTAAGGCTCTTTCTAAAACATTATGGTTAAAAAATATAACTTTTTCACATGAAACAGAAGTTATTTCCACGTACATAACAAAGTCTTTAGATAAGCACAAAACACCACAGCTTCAGACGAAGTCTAGGGATGAGTCTCCTAAATAATTTGGAGCTATTTACAGTTTCACGCCAATAAAATTAACTAGGTCCAAAATAATTCGGTTATACTAGATCTTTCACTTTTAGTTAGTACCTTCCACATAAAACTCAATTTATTTTGCCTTTTTAAAAATGACTCATGAACAACACACCGTCCCAGCTAGCTGGATGTTCTTTGGTCACAAATAAGTAAGTGGCATTTGGACTGGGAGCAGTTAGCAAAATGTCTTGTTGTCCCAACTGAAGTATTCAAATGTTGGACTTCACTTGACCCAATGTATGAACAGTCCTGTTTACGCTTATTGCATAAACATTGGCTAAGAAACTCAAAAATAATTCACCCCATAGCCACGTGCATGCGCAGAACCACCCGCAAACAAGAAAGTTATGTGTCAACCGACACCTTTAATGCTAACTCTATTTATCACGAGATTGTTGCAATATTTCAAGATAATATTTCCAATTCCTGTGTTCACGGCAAACTGTACAAAGGAATCACACTTGTCTTCGAGTACACATAAAAAATGCAAATTTTTACTAAAGTAGCAGTAATTATACATAGTCCAGGCATATTAATGTTACCACCACCTACTTTTGACTTCAACGTTAAATAACCAATCGCAGAAGGCACGTGTCACCAGCAAATTAGGTGGATATATAAAGTGTGTTGTAAGCATATTGAAAATATTTCAGAACTATGCAGAAACGGAACGTTTTATCTGACGTACAAAAGGACATGATCAATGGTTTTCAGACCAAGGGTGAAAGCATTTCCAAAACGTCTAATTTTGCAAACTGTTCTCGGGTGGTAAATGTATACCATGCATGGCAAAATGACACTATCCAAAATCAGCGACGTGTCAAATGTGGTGCATCACAGGCCATACATCGCAGAGGTGAGAGGCGACAGATATGTTAGGGCGAATAGTCGTAGAACCGTTGAGCAACTGACTGCCCAGATGAATCAAGGGGTTACCAACAGTGTCTCCACAATGACGATTCAGTGAACGTTGCTGCGTATTGGCCTCCGCAGCAGAAGCCTGTTCATGCACTTATGCTGATTGCTGTTTATCGGCGATGAAGGCCGGAATTAATACGCCAGTACCGCAACTGGACTTCCACTGAGTGGAGACAAGTGTCTTTTTTTGAAGAATCACGTTTTATGCTCCCTCTGAGAGATGCACGTTGACTTATACGAGGTGAAACCTTTGAACGCAAACACCCTGCAACAATTGCGGGAAGGGTCCAAACTGGAGGAGGGTTTTGGTTTGGTTTGGAGTGCAACGGTTTACTTTTTGCAACACGAGGGCTCATAAGACAGAGACCTACAGCTTAAAGCCGATTCCGAACGGCTACGAATATCCATGCCACAGTGGGATTCGAACCCACGAACTCCGGTACCGAAGGCCAGCACCCTAACCAATCGGCCATCGTTCGGCAAACTGGAGGAGGGAGCATTATGGCCTGGGTTAACGCATCATTGTGGAAGGCATGGTGGATAAACACAAGTATGCATGTATCCTTGCGGACCATGTTCACCCCTAAATGCGAATTGTTTTTTGTCAGGATGATGGCATATACCAGCAGAACAATGAGACGTGTCTTAAAGCTCGTAGTGTACGTGCGTGGTTCGAACAGCAACTAGATCAGGGGTGTCCAACCCAAATCAGTTGGTGGGCCAAAAATCAATTTACTGGACTGAGGTGGGTCGCACATATAAAAATAAAACAACAAATTATTCAGAATATTTTATTATCATGCAATATTCAAAATAGGCATTTTTACAGTGCCAGCTGCAACTGTACATAAAAGTTGTGTTATACATATGTCATAACTACAACGACAATAAACATTAACTATGCTGTATTTATAATCACCCCCAACACCTTACCTTCCTCCTTAATCATGAGGGTTAAAGTATTATTATTTTATTTATATTATAAATATATATTGTAGTTTATTCCTGCTGCGACACTTTGTTTTTTACCAGGTTTAACTTGAAAAAAAAATGATTCGCAGCGATAAGTAGTTCCAAATGCTGATTTAATTCACATTGCCAATCGTCTTAAATTTGGAAATTTATCGAGTAGGCAAAGGCAACTGGAGGGTTGCGGGTGACGTAAAATTGATTCGTGGTGAAAATGCCCTCTAAGTTCTCAATCGGTACCTCTAAGGGTGGAGAGCTTTACCATAAATCATACTTTCACCCTTCAGGTGCTTGTCAAACGTCCTTTGCTTTAATAGTCATGCTTGTTTTCACCAAGTGGCACAAGACAACAAGACAAATTTAGGTTTGTTGGGAAATTTTTCCTTTAACAGGCATAAATTGCTGAAATGATTTTTGATCTGTTTTATAACACATAGAAAATAATAGTACAGGTTTTATTTCCTCACTAAAATTGGGTGGTGAGATATGGACGTCTGTGTCATCATCATCACTCCTGTTTTTATCTTCTGCAAAATGGAACTCAATTCAATCATTCATCGTAACACTATCGAGTCACCAAATCCGCATCACTGTTCCTCGATAGTAAAATCCCAGTTCAGAGAACTTGCATTTCGTGTAACAGAAGAACGGAAACTTAGAGCTATATTTTATTCATACTTTCATAGAATATAAGTGAAATACGGAATTCGTATAAATGAAATATTTTAACATTAAACTGCTTACATATGTTTAGGGACAAATAGAGAAAAACGTATAAATCAAAAGCATATAAATGGGTTCCAGCATACTTACTTTAGTTAGATATTTAATACAGAAATTTTAACTTTTTTAATTTATAAACAAACTGTTCAACTTTTTTTAGAAACTAAAATTTATTGTTGTATACTAAATATATTTAATTAAAATATTCAATAATTATTTAAGCTTTTTTCATCATTTAGTTTTGTTTTCTAGTATCTTTTTCTTGTAGAGGGCTGTGACCCAGTAAGAAAATATTCCAAAGTGGTTTAATTAGGCTCTGTACTGACAATTACCTATCAAAAAGAAAGAAGCCTTCAAGCAAATAAATTATTTTAAAACTTAAAATTAAGTACAATGCAATACCATTTATACGTTTCTCTCGATAATTTTTTGTTTTACCTTTTTTTAGACATCAACGCATAATAAATTTCATCTTCTTTATTTAGTATTGATATTGAAACTATGCAATAATCTGTTAACGAATTGGTGCTGTGCAATCTGCAATTTCTATGGAATATTTCATTTATATGTTATTTTTTTTTTAGGTAGCTCGAAAAAGTATAAATTGGGCCCTACTGAATTTGGAATTAATATTTTGTGATTATCAGAAAATGTTAGTACCAAATATACTCTAAATGGGACGCGCTGTATAAAAAAAACGGCAAAACAAAGAGAACTCAAATAGAAAAAAGAAAAATTCCTTCGAGATATCTCGCATTTGAGAAGGGGCCCTATTTTGCAACAAGTTCTTTTCGATCCCATTGCACTCGAACATCTGCTTCATTCCTAATAACTTTTCCGCGCTACCGATGTCGCAATATTGCTCGGATGAGCAGCAGCGCACAGGAAATAATAGCTTCACTTTCCTTAAATCCAATTGCAAGAAAATAATGGTCAGAGATGGCAAATCTATGGCACGATATCGGTGGCGCTAACTAAAGATGTCTATATTTATGTAACTATTCCTAGCTGTTACGTTAGGATAAAACACAATTAATGGATTAATTGTTATACATCGGGAGTCGGAAGTGTGGCAATCCAAAATAAGCTTCAAAGTTTCGACTGTACTTTCATTATCGTAAGCTATTCCAATTATGAATTAAAGCTTTTTCAATCACAGGTTCGAAACAGGGTCACCATGTTCATCAAAATAAATTAATATAAATTGAAGTTTAAGTAAATTAATCACATTACATTTTTCTTAAAATCAGTAAAATGTTTCAAAAATTTATTTTTTGTGAAAACTTTTGTGCTTTTCACATGCTTGAAAAACATTTATCATATACCCCTAATACAGTTTGAAATAAATCTAGTTATCAATTTTATATTCTGACTTTCCTTAGGTTGTTAAATTCAATTTAAATGTAGAAAAATCTGCACGTAAAGGCATAAAAATGTTCCCTATAACTTATCTGTTTAATCGATCGGCAATGTAATACTCCAAAATTTTTTAAAAGATATTTTTAAGTTATAATAAAGTAAAAATAAAAGAAAAATATGAAAATTGAGACGAAAGGAACATTTTAAGATCTAACAAAATATTTTTTTAAAAAAAGAATTTTAAAAAAAGTTATCTAATTTTCACAACAAATTGTAGAATTGATGAATTTTATTCTATTATATTGTAGATATGGAAAGTTTCCTAACTTTAAGCTAATAATTCCCTAAAACGTTTTGGGTCGTCCATTGAAAGAACAGCCCTAACTATTTAATTTCGTAAGCAGTTTTCTCTTCGAAACAAATCCGTCTCAGGGAATGCTTTCCGTCCCTTGTCGCTTATTCTTTGCTCTGAACAGGTGGCACAGAGCCGAGTCACGAGTGTGCAGTTTCGACAGATGGCTTTCGTGATGCGAGACGCCAGGTGTCCACTTGTTACCTTCATTACTAATACAGATCAACCCAAATCACCCTTCAACAATGCCTACACTTCTTTTGTTTTGCATACATTAATTACTAAACGATCTCAATCCCGTCTTGCTCGATCGAATGGAGATCCTTTTTAAAAGTTATCTATAAACAGGCTTCATTTCATTTTTTTTTCTATCCGACGAGAAATATACTTCATCTTATCGTCAAATGACTTCTTCTATACTAAATTTCAAAAAGAAAAAAAATTGAAAAAAAAAAGATAAATTTGATAGATTATTTAGAAAAGTGTACCAAATTCACCGAACATTTTGAATAGAGTTACGATCACTTAAAGGAGCAGTAATGTTTTTCTAAACCAAACCAAACCAAGTAAGTTTTGCTTTCTTTTTCAAGAAATGTTCCATTTCATTTCTTTTCCCGAGAAGCAAAATACTTCATATTACCCCCAAATGAATTTTCTCATACTAAGTTTGAAAAAAAAAAAAAAAAATACTTGATAGATTTGTAGAAAACTGTACTAAATTCACTGAACATTTTGAATAAAATCCAACTACTACAGGTAGTTAAAGGGACAGTAATGTATTTTTGAACCAAAAGATACCAAAGTTTTGGGCGTATAATAGTCATTTATAAATGAGATGGAAACATCCGTTTAAATCCTTATTAGACTGCCATAAAATTATTTTTACTCTCTATTCTGTTAGTTTTAGAAATAAAGAATGTCACTTCCAAGTACACATTTAAGATACAGACAATGATTTTCTTTTCTTAAAATTCAAATAAAAACACTAGTGTAAAGCTTTTTGTCAAAACAGTTATTTTTTTAACTGGTGATGCAAAAGTAATTGAGATACAGTTTGTAATTTTCGTAATTATTAAAATAATGAATACGAATTCGAATTATTGAGCATTAATGAGTAGAAGTGAACATTCTGCTTTAACCATGGGGGTAATATTGCATATGTCTTTTCACATAGTCCCATTACTTTTTACTCGATTCAGCCTTTTAAAATTTTTTACTTATTAATTACAAAAGCTAAGTTGAAATCCATAGTATCATATGTACTTGAAGTAGCATCATTCCCAGACTGGACTCCATAAAACTATTAACTTCAAAATACGTATTTGATTTTTAATGGATGTAACCATTTTGAAACATAAAAAATGGGATATTTTACGCCTAGCGTTCAGTTTTACAGGCGTCCGAAATCTATTTCTATTGGTTTAAATTTTCTACGGTTAGGTGTTGTTTTTTTGTTTGTTTGTTTTAATTCACTCGGTCATTTTTCTTCTGTATAAATAAAATATATTGCGAGTGCTTTTGTTAAATATTTTAGTTTTACATACTCTAAAGTTCAATACATGGCCGTAAACATGTCACTCCATTCGCTCTATTTTTGTTACATAGATGTTATGTGAGACATTAAAAGCATTTTCTAAAACAAAAAGATATTGTAGGAAATTCATAGCCCACTAGTACTATACTAGATGGCGCTACTGAGTATATTTGTAACCCCGCTTGGATGGAGAGATCGAATGTAAGCTTCAAAGCGATAGGCTCTCCCCCTGTTCCAAAGCATGTAAATAAAAGCAGCAAAGCGATCTTCATTGTGGAATTAAGGCGTAAACAACCACGAGACCCAGACAAAAACACCGAAAGATATATGGATTCAAAATATCTCTGTATAAGACAAACATCGGATTTCATTTTTATATATTGAATGAATTTCTACACATTTCTTACTACACCAGAGTGAACATTTTTTTCCAATTTTAACCGCATACCGCAAAAATGAACTGAGAGTTGTAAAGAATGTGTATATATTTTAGCGACGGTTTTGTCCTAAAGGCAAATAAGGGCCAGGAAAAAAGTAATGCTGGAAATACGCTATATATCTAGCAAATGATTAGGCATTTGCTTTTGATTCACTTGGTACAGATTCATCCGTTCCTATTTCATCCACTGGACACAAAGGTAGTTTCCCTTCGAAAGGTGTCAAATTTAAGAGAAAGATTTCTGTTTGGGGCAGGAGTATAGGTAAAAGGACCTAGGACCTGATATCCTAAATTACATTTCAAATATCATTTTAAGGAATTTGGACCCACGACCTGTGTTTCGCTTCTCTATATCTGCAAAATCAACCCCATTGACCCCGTCCACCTTTAAGGAAAATCGCGGCTAATTGGGCTGATAAGGTTTTTTTCAGGGTGGCAATGCATCTAAAGGGAGGCTTTCTCTTTTCGGAAGAGATCAAGTTTCCAGAAGCTGACCCCCCGAAGAAGGGAGAGAAGATCTGCGGACAGGGTAGTTGAGATCTCTCTGTTTTGATGGGAGACGTCGTTTGGAACGCTCGTCCATCTGATCTGCTTAAGGGAGAATGTTTTAATTTTCGTCAATTTTTAAATAAATTTGTGTTGATCACCTGTCCTAGCATAGCGCCTCAGAAAGTGCTGCTTTAGTGAAATCCCATTTATACTAAATTGGATTTGAAAGGAAATGTCAGATTTTTAGTCCCCTCATAGTAAATTTTTAGTACACCATTTAAAGAATAATAACTTGAGTAAATTAAAAATACATTTCTTTGTGCATAAAATAGGACAGGGATGGGAATATTTTTCTATTAAATTTTCTATTAGTGTGCCAGTTATTTTCAGGTGACTAGTATACCACTTTCTTTTAAAATTCCTATTTCAACCCCTTAAATATATACAAGAGTTTCATTTTAAAACCTATTCTTTGTCCTCTTGACCAGCTCTAACATAAAGGTTTTAAGCGGCATTATTTCAAAATTCAGCTTTTTTTGAATCAATGAAAAAGACGATGGCGTTCATATCTCAAAGCATCAGTTCTATTACAATTGATTTGGAATTCGGAATTCCACCTCCATAAAACCTCACTGTCCCCTTTCTATTCTCCTAAATGTCATAATGTCTTTGATGACTGACATTTGAAAAATAAGTTGTTTTCGAAGAATGTAGGAAATGCAAATAATTTAATATAACGACTTAATATAATATAACCGCAATATTCACACAAGTC
Organism: Pardosa pseudoannulata; assembly: GCA_032207245.1. NCBI lineage: Eukaryota > Metazoa > Arthropoda > Arachnida > Araneae > Lycosidae > Pardosa > Pardosa pseudoannulata. The sequence continues at coordinate 7,754,229 of CM063502.1, read as the reverse complement.
ATAGGTTCACCATCTCTCATATAGGTAGTTCAATATTGTGCAATTAACTGAACAAGAGAAATAAAAAGAATTGACACCAGTTCAAAATATTATTTGTAATGTTTCTTGTAAAATTAGAAAAATTGACATTTTTATTAATTTTGCAGCAGTTTCACACGTGCTTTCGAATTTTAATTCATTATTTTCTATTTATATTCGCTTTTATTTATTTTCATTATATAATGATTGAACAGTTAATAGCCTCTACGTTTCAATCGAGATTTTGAATTATTTCAAATTCTACACAAAGTCGCGGAACGATGGCCTTCGAATCCCACTGTGGCATGGATGTTCGTAGCAGTTCGGAAGTAGTAGGTCGCGGTCTCATTAGTTGCAAAAAGTAGACCGTAGCACTCCAAACCTGAATAAAGACAAAATCAAGATATTTATTTTAGTGCCTTTTTGAACTGTTAGGTTAACAAATCCCTTTTTGATAGATATGTTATGAAATTGAATTAGCATAAGTATAAGCACTTCTATAGTACTTTATAATAAATTTCCCAAATTATATATTTCAAATAACGTGGGGTTATTTCCTTCCAAATTATAAATGTTTATCTACAAATATGAATTATGAGTATTCAAACATGTGAATAAAATACAGCGCAAATTTTTAGATATATACTGTACTATATCAAATTCCACGTGGACATTCAAAAGTGCGCCCATAGATAGCAAACCCGAGCTCATATAGATGGTGTGGCCATTTTGAAAAATACACATTTTTTATCAAAACAATACTAATATATAATTCAAACAAACTATTGGAGAAATTTTAAGTTGTTAAATTTTTTGTTAAGTCTTACAATACTTTTTAAGGTAACAGAACACTTTAACACATTCCCAATGATCGAATTGTAAAATTCTGAAACTCTATAGATCTTTTGATTTTGAAGCATATTTGCTTGAAAATCAAAATGTTTGTTTGAAATCAAAGGTTTTAAATGTATGATAATTATTTGTCCAGCTCTACAATAAACTAGGGTCATCATTTCTGTTTCAATTAATGTCGTTTACTTGCCCTCATTGATAACGTATACTTTTTTCAAAATACCGGGTGGCCATAATTAAACCGACAGCGCTCACAGTATTCTGTAGCGCGATCTATTTTCGAGAATGACGCCACATTTTGTAGGAAGATTAAACAAGACGGGGGCGAAGGATTCCGCGAAAAAACAAATTAGTTCCAAAAGTCACTTCTAGGGGAATATTTGGTTCTGTTGAAGGTACAGCTTTTGCTGCCTCCCTAGATTGGATTTCAAATTTAATAAATTTCAGTAATTCATCTACATCACCTGTTTTATTAGAATCCCTCTTCCGATGATACTCTACAACTAAACTATGGGGCAATTGTTTCAATAAAATAGTAATTAGTAAATGTCCAAATTTATCGGAAGCTACTCCCATAACTTTCAAATTTCTAATACTAATTTCGCTTTCATCATACAGGCTTCTAAATCTTCTAACATCTGAAGAGACTTTAACAGGCTCAATTTCTAACAGCTTATATATAAAACAACTAATTAAATGCTCTTGTTTACCATATCTATCTTTTAATAAATCTAAGAAAGCTTTATAATTTTCTTCTTTTAGTGCAAAACCCGATACTATTTTTTGAGCTTCACCCGACAAGAATGATTTTAAATACATGAATTTATCAACGCTACGTAACGAATCATTAGAGTCGATGGCACTCGTAAAACTATTAAAAAATTCTAAGAATGTGCTAGAATCCCCATTAAAGGTAGGAATATTCAATTGAGGCAGGTTAACAGAAATTGGGGAGATACTACTGCTATTTAATTTACTGTTGATCTTGAGTTTCGAATCTCATATTACTTCGTCATAATCAAATGATTTTTGAATTTTGGTTTCAAATAATGCCTCATCCGAGATTAAATCTTCAATTTTTTCGTTTAACACCCTTAATTCGTTTTGTTTTTCTTCTAAACTTATTAAATATTAAGAAAGTTTCCCCTCGATCAGTTGCACTTCCGATTCTCGTACTGGGTAAAAAGGTATCAATAGATGTAATTAACTTCGTTCAAGTAGTACGAATAAGTCTTCGCTTACATTTTAATTTTTCTAGCTTTTCCATATTTCCCTTAAATACTAAAATTTTACAGTATCTTTCCTGATAACTTATTGCCTATCCAGCAGTACGCAATTCGAGCTCGTAATCCGCTTGGAAATCCCGTTTCAGAATCCATGTTATTTTAAGAATCACCACAATCCAAAGTTCAATGGCGTCCAAAAAAATCGTAACAATTCCCCCAGGGTCAAGGAACATCAACGCTTGTGAGAAATAACAAAATTCTTTATTCCGACACGAACAATTACAATCTGTGTAACTGTTGGTCTCCTGTCGGTAAGGTGAGTACCTAGCGAACCTCCGAACGTAAAACATCAATTTAGGCCTCAAGGCAAACAAAAATTTAATACACTCCAGCTCCCAAGGAAGCGAGGAGGTGAGAACGTTCTCTTAAAAAATTATGCGCGTTGTCTAATTAAGGGACTGAAACCTTGACTTTGATCAGTAGGTATGGTAATCAACAATATACAGTGATCAATGCAACATGAATCTCAAAAATAAGAATATAAACAATAAAGGTTACTGGGACTATAAAAATTGCAACTTGGTACAAAAAATTAGCAAAAGTGACAGCAACTAACAAAAAGATATAAGCTGCTACCATATTACAGTCGACATATGTCACTGGTGACTTCTACGTCATAATGACGTCAAAAATCGCCAGAGATGTAAATTTGATTCCAAAAATTTCCCTGTCTGACATCATTATGACGCAGAAGTCACCAGTGACATATGTCGACCGTAATATGGTAGAAGCCATATTTTTGTATTTTACAAAATATTTAAATTTTTATTTAGCATTTTTTCAATTCTTTATAACATAAAACAATACAGAACATTACGAAAAGGGCAAATTTGCGAGAGCAAAGTAGCAGAATGATTTGAGACCCAAAATATTGGAAAAAATAAAAATTAAAATAGAAAAGCCAAAAGCAGAGAAAACGGTACTTCACTAAAAATGACATCAAAATACAAAAAATTAGACGAAAATAACTAAAGCAGATTTTATAGAAAATTGATATCGGCTCCGTGGACAGAACCGTCAACCTCAGGCTTACGAAACTTAAAGGGCGGACACCCTACCAAGTGCGCCCTACTGAGTGTAATAATAAATTTAAAAAAAAAAAAAAAGTGAGCTATTCTCCCCGCCTCTGCTTTAATGGAGGGAGGGCCATACAGCAATGCTCTAGGTCTCTTAGCTGCCGGATTATATGCTGGAAGGCTTTGAAGTACAGGATTCTGAATAAAATCAGTGCTACGGTGAAAACGTAGATCAAGTGTTTTGAACTCAAGGAGAACAGGCCTAACTTTAAGATTATTATGAATCGTATCATTTTTCACGGAGCAGAAACACATTTTTTAAGGACATAATTTTAAACAACTTGAAGACTCTTAAGATGATTAAGAGCGGCAGTTCCCCAAATAGGACAACCATAGGTTACAATGGGTGTGATGCAACTTTTGTATAACAATAATTTTATTTTCGTATGCAGGCGGCTTCGATAATTGATATAAGGATTTAGAGTGCCAATTGCAGCCTTCATTTTACGAACAATGTTTTCGATATGAAGCCTCCAATTTAATTTGGAATCTAAGATAACACCTAGGTATTTATAAGGAGTCTCCCAGGGAATATCTTCATTATAAAGTTTAAAGTTATTGTGATCAAAGAAATTAGAAACATTTTTCTGGGTGAAAAACATGGCAGCACATTTAGCTGGATTTACCTTTATGCGCCATCAAGTAAGCCAATGTTCATAAATTTAGATGATTCCGAATAGCAAAGAAAACACATCGTGTTTGTGCAGAAAAGGATGGTAGTGTCATCTGCATAGAGGCAAATCTCGATATTTGGATCAGATGGCATATCATTAATATAAACGACCCCAGAAAGAATCGGTCAAGGTGTTGAGAGAGTGTTGTTAACTCTGATAACGAACTCTCGATTTTGAAGATAGTGGCTAAAATTTTTAATAAGATGGGGGGATTTAAGTTAATGAGCTTAAAAATGAACCCTTCCAACCATATTTTATCGAATGCTTTCGCAATTTCTCTAAATAAAGCCGCAGTGACATGCTTAACCATATTGGCAGAATGAATAAGTTCTGCAACCCTCCAGAGTGGAGTGCTTGCGACGAAAACCAAATTGTTCCGGGCGAATGATGTTATGAATATTGCAGAACTCGTCCATGCACTGAGCTAAGATATATTCATAGACTTTTGAAATACCCGACATGAGAAAATTAGGGGGGCGGTGTGGTCGAGTCCCGACTTAGGCAGGGGTACCCCCACCGCTTTCTTCAGACGTTGGGAAACTAATTTAAATTGAGTTAACTATTGAGAACGAAGGTAAGGGAGATTAAAAAGTGAGCTGTAAGATGTATAAGCATATTAGTGGAGATAAAATCAACACCAGGAGCCTTATTCTTTTTGAGTTTCCTCAGATAGTTGAGGGTAAGTAGAAGTGAGAGTGTTGTCAGTTGAAGAATTTAAGAACTATTCAACAATCAAATTAACATTTAGCTGAGTATCATGATCCAAAATATCTGAATTAGGTGTAAACTGACTTCTAAGACTGCCAGCTAAAAGCTCAGCCTTATCAGAGTTTAAATGAGCCACCGATGCCCTTCGTGCCGAAAATATGATCGTAATCCTCCCAGTTGGTGCGGAGGGTGTAAGGCGAGCGCACACCAATCCCATTGATATTGAACACTAACATGACAGATAGGCATTAACCGCGGTAATTTCCTGGGGATAGGGGTGATAGCAAAATCAATTATTGACTAGGGAGGTAGGAGAATTTACGGCGATAATTTGAGCCAGAGTATTATCAGCCCAGCGACGGAGTTTAGAGCCGCAATGATCAAAGCTTCGACACTCCCAAGAATAATGGTGCGCATTAAAGTCCCCCGCAAGAATATAATTAGGAAAATTTTTAGTAATAATTTCGATATTTGGGACCAGCAGAGAACTTCTATCATTCCGTGCAATAGTAATAAGCGCAAATTTAGGTAAATTTGGAATAGAAATTTCAACAATTTTGAACAAGCTTCACAATTTTGAAGCCAGGGGGTAGGGATTCTAACGTGAGAAATAGTATTTTTGAGATAAATATCAGTGCCACCCCAAACAGCATCATTATTGCAACTACGAGGCCTCATAAAAATCGTAGTTTGCAATATTATAAGTAAGACCCCGGGAGAAATGAATCTGAGAGATTAAAAACGAGTCAAAGTTATTGTCACACACAAACTGCGTAACCTCGGAAAGCCTGGGACGGAGCCCGTTGGCATTCGAAACCAATGTTGAGAGCGTTCAAGTTGGAGACATCGAATACAAAGCCGGAAATGACAGGGGGAACAAATCAATAACATGATTAAAGTGTACCGAAGTACACTAAGCTGAGAGCGTAGCCACACTCTCATACAAAATAAAAACCCTGCCCATAAGGTGCGAGGTAGCCCTAATGGCAGAGAGTGCAGCTCTAAACGCTGCAAGCAGAAGTTTTTTTTATCATAGTTAGCCTCAAGGGTAACTAAGTACTTTAAAAAGTCGAAATCAGCCTCACAACTAGGGATCGAAAAATTTTGAGGGGGAGTGGGGCGAGCATCCTTGTTGCGGGAGGCGGCCGCCGCATATGACTTTGCTGACGAAAGGCTTAGGCTGAGAGGGCTCAGACTTCCTACAGCAGGCTTCGAAATTTGTTTGGCGAATTTCTTTTCCGCCGGCCATTTAGGGCATCTGCGAAAGTTCGAAGGATGAGGGCCACCCCAATTAGCACATTTGCACTCTTATTCTGGTTGCTTTTTGTATGATTCCGAACCGGTTTGGTGACTGCCCTCCTGTGGCTAACAGCGTCGTTTTTATTTTACATCTGGGAAGCATCACTTCATTTTACTTGAAAATCTTTTCATTCTCAAAAATATATGTACAATTTTTACATTAGAATCCCATTTTGGACCAATACAAGTAGCTTTGTTATATACACTGTATAGCCAATAATGGCCGATCATTTGCGATTTCTATTTTAGTGGTGGTGCTTTGTGGTCGAGCTCTAAACCGACGTATTAACTTATCCCAAACATGTTCAGTTGGATTCATATTGTCACGAAGATTCGAATGAACACACAGTTTAACGTAACAGAAGAATTTATTGAAGCTAAGTAGCAACTCGCAACTTTACAAGATCGAGAAGTTGCCTACAACTAGTGGGTTACAGCTTTTATACCCGAATAGAATATTCGAGAAATAAATAATTTACATATTAAAGAAAGAACTAGAAAGTTCAAGAACATAAGGAAACATAAGGAAACAATAAATAACATTTTAAAATTAAAAATCCGTACTTTGGATAAACAGCCATGGCAAGGATCGAACCCACAATCTTCGGGTCTGGATCGCGTGCTTTGACCATTCGGCCACTTAGCTCGTTGGCTAAGGTTCTTTATGCGGCAATATCAGATCTTCGGTCTGGCCAATTGAGGTCTTGGACCCCCATGTTTACAAACCACTCTTTTATACATACACTGTCATTATCGTGCTGGAATATATATGGTCCATTCTCGAACATTTTCAAAAGGGTAGAAAGCACATAAATATCTAGAATGTCTTCACAACGTTTGCGGAGATTCTAGGCACTAAAACCTATACACAGGGTCCAAACTATGTAAAGCACTATCAAATTATGAAACCTCCACCTCCAAATTTAACAGTGAACACATAGCACTGTTGCAAATAGTTCTCACCTGACATTCGCCAGGTACAGACACGTCCATCGGAATGCCACAACATGAAATATGATTCATTATTCGACATTACGTTCTTCCACTGGTCCATTGTCCAGTTGCGCCGTGTTTTACATCACTGCAATCGTCTTCGTTAAAGTCTGTTATACTGGGCTTATGGACTGCATCTCGACTATGAAATCCCATAACATGCAACTCTCGAAGAATTGTCCGATCTCTGCATTCACTTCCAAATACCTCTCAGAACTGCTTGGCTATGCTGTCCAACCGCGTTTGTTGGTTGGTCTTGACAACACGACTGATACATTGTCGTCCCCTCAGATACTTTTCGTCGCATCCTTAATGGGGGTTTCTTCTCTTCTTAACGTAACCACAACGGTACTATTTGTGGCCTATGGGATGAGGAAATCTGTCGATTTGAATGTCATTCCCCTTCCACCTTCGTTAAACTCGTGTTTTCCGCTGATTTTGATTGCTACAGGTTCTATGAACGTCGTTGTTGACGCAAGAACGATTCTACTTCTATTTTGGACATCGTTCGTTGATTAGTAGCAGCTTAACGTACACAATATTGCAAGTAGATTGAGGACCAAATTATGCCTCTAGATATCGCAAACTCGTGGAAATTTTTCTAGAAGATCGAGGGAGCCATAAGAGCTAATGTTTGTTCTGGCTACAAGAAAAGATTGATACAGCTTTTCGCAATATTTTGTATGTATATTTTGTAATTATACAAAATATTATACTCTATTTGGATACACCTCCTCATCTTTTTGCTTCCTTTTGGGAACAACGAATTTCGAGCTCATTCATTCGACGATTACTTTCAGAATTTTCAAGCTATGCTTTTGGGACATTCACAAAAGTTGCTATATACATTCAGCTAAAAAAAATATGAACTTTCTGTTTGAAAGGAAGGATCAACAAGTTCAAAAACATCAAAGTTTATTTTTCCTTTCTCAAAAACAACGTAAATAAAACAGTTAAACAAAACATTCAAAACAGTTCGCAGATAATACTAAACTAAAGCTTCAAATTCAACATTCTGGCAAGTGTGGCATTATGCAATTTACCTGATGGGGGAAAAACTATACTGGAACAAAAACACGACGAGCAACAGGCATCACTAGGCAATAGCAAAAGCAAAAACAACAGGCAAAAGGTGCACCTAAAGTGCCCCCTTTTATACTTATTGATTTCGTAAACTTTAAAATTATTTACATGCTGACGAAAAAAACCACAGAGCATACAAAAAAAAAAAAAAAACGAGATCAAGTAACCAAGATTAAATTATAATTAAAAATTTAATTACAAGGAATGTGATCCGTGTGTTTGGTAACACTTTCTCTTTTGGTTGCATTAACTCAAGCGCATTGAACATAAGTTTAGTAAACCTGCTCATCTTTCCTCCGATTTTATTATTTCTTAGTTCTTATTTGAGGGTATTGTGTACAGTGTTGTTTTTCATGCTTCCTGAAAATAGCATTCTATTATATTAAGAACTCTGAAAATTACAAGCTAAACAATTGGTGAAATTTTTAACTGTTTGTGTAAAATCCTTAATTTTTCCCAATTACTATCCTTAATTTCTCACAGATTAGCAAGAGAAGCTTTCTAATCACGTGCTAAACTTTCAGCACTTTTCAGACATTTGATTTTTCCAAAACATATTAGTTTTCATCAGTTTCTTAATGCTTGCCTATGAGAAAATATCATTGTGGAAATATATTAAGTCTACTAAGCTCTTTACACGCCTAAAGTTTCTGTAGAATTTCTCACTTATTTTTCGAGATATTCAACAAAACGTCTAAAATCGCAAGTGACCGGTCATCATTGCTGATATAGTGCACATGTTCCACAGTTTTTAAACACTTTTACAAAATTCTTAATATACATTATCAAATAAATTTAAATACAATACTTGATACACGATATTATTTACAATTTCCTTTGTAATTGCATTAAAATACAGTATTTAATTTGTATATCCACAATGATTTTTTTTTCTTTAGGCAATAACAATTCCAATTTTACAAACATTTGAGCACTTTGAAATTACACTAGTTTCTTTGTGATAACTTTCTTCGTTAGAAACATTTTCTTAAAATGGGCATTGATTAAAAGGAAATATCTAATTGAAGCTATTATAGATTTTTCTTATTTTTCTCTATGATAGTAGCTATTACCAATTTTGGTTAAACAGGACAGAAATGGATCATTATTTTTTACCTTTAAAGAGAAATTGCAGCTTATTAGGCCAAATTGTCCTTGTGGCTAAACTACCAATTTGGTGTAGATAGGCAATAGATCATAAGTAAAAACACGGAAGAGCTACCATGATCTATAAGAAAATAAATTAAAATCGTATTATTAAATCGTAGGTCAAAACTAACTTTTTAAAAAATTTCAAAGGTTCATCTACCTTTATCCGTAGTACCCCAATAATTTTGCTATCGTTTTAAAGTATCTTCATCCTTTATATTATTTATTTCACATTTAGGGTGTACTATTTCTTTGCATTCAGGCAAATTTAGCCATGTAGTCCGCGAAATCATTATGCCAGAGTGTCCCTTAATCTATTCAATAATTATATGTTTTATTTGTTTTCTTTTAAATATTGTAATGAATTCCCAATATTATTCTGGAATTAAGTGTTATATTTTGAAGGATTTAGACAACGGAATTACTATCTGTACATACATTAAATTTATGTTCCGTTCTTTGTGTAGACCATTTAATCATCTCCAATATCACTAGCGCTTCGACCTGAAAGATTGTGCTTTATTTTCTCCGTTTAATTTAATCTTGGTATACGATACTAAAGTTTTTAATAGCTACACATCCATATCCGATGGTTTCTTCATCTTATCTATTGAAAGTATATATCATAATTTGTTAGTGTCTCGTGGTAATTCTTTGACTCGGCAACCACGGCCTTCTTCCGAAACTTTTCCATTCTACTCTTCCCTTCTCTGGAGTGTTTCAGTTGGTCTCATTGATCCAATCCATCGCACCTTAGTCCTCCCAATCGGCTTGATTGGGTCCATTCGGCAGATGATAATGATGTTCATTTTAATATAATGGATCTCTTTCAACAACCTATACAGCTCTTTATTGTATACGTGCCTCTACGTATACCATTACTGTTCAACGCCCCCACGATCTTTCTTAAAACCTTTCTCTTGAAGATAGCTAGTCGACTTTCATGTGTTTTTGTATTTTCTCAACCATAAGTGAACACAGGCATAATAATGGTTTTCTCATACTAATTACAAAAACTTGAATTAGTTGAAAAACATTTTTTCCTAACGCAGCTGGCAATACAGGCACTATATGCCTTTATGCCAATACAAGTCATTTAGCACCACCTGAGAGAACGTGTAGCTTAAAGTATGCTAGGGACGCGAGTAACATTACCCCCACTGGCTCCTCGTCATTTCGAAGCAGGAGCCAAGCCAAAGACCCCCAGAGGTTGAGGACATTGTGACCACAAACCTATTTCCCATGCCCCAGTCACTTTTAACGAACACGGTGGATCCTTCTCGAGCCCAGAACCCGTAACGAGATCCCTACCTTTGCCGAATTAGTTGAAAAACAACTCAGATTTATTTCTTTTTTATTTTAGATTATGTCTCCCTGTGTTCATAATATCATTTCCATAATATATGGGATTTTTTCATTTGGTATTGAATTTAATGTAGAAGAAAGGCTTTTGAAAATTTTAAAGCATTGTTCTTTGAAGGTTAATATGTTTAAATCGCGTCCAACAATATCATTTCTTAAATATCAAAAGCGCCGAAGAATTTTATTTTGAGCAACTACAATAATTTTTATAAAAATAAATTCTGAAGAAGTAGTAGAAGTTGATTCCTTCACATATCTTGGAGCAATAGTAAATAAGCAGGGAAGCAGTAATGAAGACATCAGTCAAAGAATCACAAAAGCCAGAACATGTTTCAGAGGAGAGTTTAAAATATAAAAATTAATTCAAAATTAAATGTTTTTAAAGCCACAGTTCGTTCTATACTTTTATATGGTGATGAATGTTGAAACCGCCGTAAAACTGAAATAGAAACATTCCAGAACAAATGCTTAAGTATTATTTAGCCTAACCCCATATCAAATAAATATCTAATTTAAAAAAAAAAAAAAAAGCGAAATGAATACCCATTCACGGGAACGATGGAGATGGACTGGACATATCCTTCGTTTAAAATGGGATTACAGTTCCTTGAGCACTTGATGGAAGGCAAAGGCTTACTTCACAAAGTACCAAGATATGAGCAAAGTAAAATTAAGTGAATGAGAGGAGGCAACAAATTTGGCTCAGGACAGGGTTAGACTAGAGGCTTTATGTCAACTTAGATAATTAAGTAAGAGGATTAACCAAGAGGATAAGGAAATAATAGCAATTTGAAAGTTTGCAAGAACGAATGACCAAATCAGGAGAGATTACGGTTTTGTAGATTATTACTAAATTTTGGAGGGTGGAGCAGAGTACAAAGATCATGAAGTCTTTTCATCATCAATTTTTTAATATTTTTAATGTAGGGTCTTCACGTAATCTGTTTGTCAATGGTCACTCCAAGATATTTTACAGAGTCCCTCAAGCAAATCACATTGTTATTAAAGACACCATGATGTAATTTCACAAATATAAGTGAAGGAAATTGAGTGACAATTTGACGTATTAATTTTGATTTTTCAATTTGTGAGTCACGACTTCAGAGCGTTAAGATGGTGTTGAAGTAAGCCGAAATACTACTTACATATGGTACTGAAGTGTAGATGGCCGTGTCAAAGGAATGGAGATGTGAATATTTCAAGGTATGTCATTAATATAAAGATTAAAAAGGGTATAGCCAAGAATGGTACCCACTTATAGGGAAGTAGGCAAATTAAAGAATAGAATTAATGATAAACGATATAATGAGTAAATTTGGAAATAGTATTTTGGTTGAGCTATTCGGAATATTATCCAAACCTAAAGCTTCAGAATATATATATATATATATATATATATATATATATATATATATTATATATATATATTTTTTTTTTTTTTTTTTTTTTTTTTTTTTTACATTAGTTGAGAGAAGAAATCCTGAACAGTATTATTAAAGATATGGTCATGAACTTCGGCAACAGTTTCCAAATTTAGAGAAAATTATTCTTCGTTAATATGCGTAATTGCTCCTACTTTACCTGTTACATGAAAAGCAACACCATTTTTACTATAAATCCATTTTACTATAAATTCATTTTTCCTAATCTGATTGACTGTAAAATGAATGTGAACAGCTTTGTTTATAGATGATAACCATAAAGGAAAATTCCACAACATATGTCTAAATCAAAACAGCACAGTATAAGCACTGAACGTTTTGGTGGTCTTTCAAACATATAACAAACAAGGAACTTACCTCTTCTCATGGAGTTTGGTCGTGACTCAACAGTAATCGAAAGTGTGTACCTCAGTGGTCAAATCAGCAATCAGTGAAATTTGGATATGATCAGAGTAAAAATGATTAAGAGTGTCAGTGTTAGAGTTATGAAGGGTATTTTGAATCAAAGTTTGAATCAAATCAATAATTGGTGAAATTGGCAAACAATATCATAATGGGAAGGAGTGGGAGGTGACTAATTGTAAGATTAATATTAGTAGTAACATATTTTATAATTTCTGATCGAATTTATTAGCTCTTTATCAATTTCAAGCTCTGTTGTGAGCGTTGAAGTCACCAGCTCTTATGCATTGAGGATGATTGGTGAAAATTCTCTAGGTCTGAAATTAGGAAATCGCGTCTATGCCGAACATATGCTAATTAGAATTTTGGTAGCTGAATTCGTTAAAATCATAATGGAGTGAGATTCAAAATCTACTGTGCTGAGATCAGTGATAGGATAATGGTTTATCGAGTGTGTAGCATAGATGGCAATATCTCCTTCAATTTTCCTCAGGGTCTCAGATCATTTTGAGTTTCTCTGCTTTTCTGGTAAAGGGAATAACTGCATATATTATATCTAAAATTTACATTTAGTTTAGACTCTAGAACTAGAACAATATCTATATCTGAATCTACAAGGAAGTCTCTAAATTAATTAATTTTGGAATACAACGCATTTGCATTCAAGGATAAAATATTTAAGTTATTAGAAACAGTTTCATGCTTAATCATAATGAGTGGGGAGGGATAGCTAAGTTATGTTCTGAAAAATATTAAATTTTAGTAAGAATGTTGTTAGGTGATTCATTATATTTGTGATTTCTTTAAACATATTTAAAATGCCTATAATATTGAATTCTTGTATTAATTCTTAAATTATACAAATTAATTAAAGAATAGAGTAGGAGCTGAAGATCTTCCAGTTAAACGTTGTTCTGAAGAGGTTTTAGGTATTTTTGCACTTTTATTTAAACTTGAATTCTGTGTTTGTACGCTATTATTTATCTTGACACGAAATTGATTAGTAAAATACAGTTTAATTTTGAATAAAATTTCCATAAAATATTGAGTTCCATATAACATTACATTTTGGATTTATAACATTACGTTTACATAACATACATAAGTACAGTGTAGAGTAGCAACAAGGATGGCTGAACAGCATCCACTCGCAGAAAAACGTGGGAACAGACACTGAGATTTTTGTACAAAAAGGTAGGTTTTGCAGAATGGTGAGATGTTGGAATTGGTCGTAGTTCCTGGATATGAGCTCATATCCAGGAACTAAAAGCTAGCTTTTAGTTTCTTAATGAAGCCATTCTCTGTAGCTTGTAGTTCATGCTGAACGAAGAATTGTGAAGGCAAACAAAGATTTTCACCATACACTATTTGCACTCCAGATTCTCTTTCTATATTATTAGGAGACCGATTAAAACAGCAGGCAAAGTTGGTACCCAGTGTATTGGAGTGTGGCACTTAATGATTGCTTTTAGGGTTTGATCTCTCAATTGCACCATTTTCGTATGGATGATAAGAAACTGTGAACGAGAGACATATACGGAAGGATTTTGCCAAAGAATGGAACATCTCACTCTTAAATTGTGAACCTCTGTTCATGGAAATTCTTTGTGGTACTCTGAATCTAGAAATCTATCTTCAATTGAAAGGCTTGAAAGGCAGTCTCCGTCTGTATGTCAGTCAGAGGCATATCCTCGGGACATCTGGAAAATCTGTCAATTGCTGTCAAGCAATGTGTGAAACATTTCGATGGTCAATAATATTTAATATTGATATGGGAAATTAGCTCGTTTGGCACCTTGCACTCAGCACTTAAAGTGCTGACTCAGCACTTAAAGTGAATGAACTTGACGAATGATTGTCGACCCCAGGCAAGCAATAAAAGATCGTGTAAAATTCCCAATGTTTCACTTCATGTAGGGTCATAAAATGTAAATAATGTTGTAATGAACAAAATCTGCATATGATGTTTTAAAAAATATTTGGTAAAATCAATAGTGGGTGATTTTAAAATTTTCAAAACGTATAGGGTTTAGTCTTTGAATACACACTTTCATTATGTTTTCAAGACAGTATTTTATTTAGATTATATACAAAGCAGAAAATGATGTTTCAAATTTAAAAGCTCGAACTTATAAGGGCATTTTAATTTATTTGAGATTTAATTCCAACTAGTAAACAGAAAAAAAGAAAACTTCTCTGCTATTAAGTCCTCTCTCACCTGAGGCTATTAGATATGATAGGATGTTACATAATTAATGTGTAATTAATTTCCGATTAGTTCTAACCGATTTATATGAGAAAGAACCTTATCCTGAAACAAATTTTTAACCAAGGATAGTTAAAGAAAGCGAAACTGAGAGTACTGAAACCTACTGAGATCCCATTTTTCAGATGTAATGACGTCAGAGAGTTTTGTTGGGTGATGCGTTCAGGATTTTGTGGATTCAAATCACTTGTGTGTTGAAATGATTCCGTTGATAAAAATTCCTGTTCCATAATTTTTTTTCTGGCCTATTGGGGATTGTACACTTTGCGTGAATCGCCATCTTTCATCTTAAGGAAAATAATGCATTTTGTTTTGATTCCTCGAGTGGCTCATGCCACTTTACAACAACATTTAATAAATACGGAAAAAATCTCCATTTCGCTAATTTGAAGTTCTAATGTACAGGAACATTAGACCGGTGTAATTAATGTAGATTACGGACCGGTGTGTATAATTTAGTGTTTATCAAAGCGGTGTAAATTTTTGGGATGAAAAATATTAAAATCTAAAGTGTTATTAATGTTCTGTTATATACATTATGAAGATCGTACTTAACTTGTTCGCGATAGTGTTCATCCTCACTTTATTTACGTCCATCCATTCTGTTGATTTTTCCGAAAGATTTGTGGTCAGTAACAAGTTTTATTTTAATTAAAGGAAAACTGTAACCTGTCTCGCAGTATCTCAGATTGAATATGCTACTAGTATGTTTAGCATTCATATTTGTGATAGAAGAATGCAAATTTCAATGCTTGTTGTTTAACTTGCAATTTTCAAGCCAACTTTTCTGTAAAGCATTATCAGAGGAAATAATTTATTTTGTTTACTTAATTAAAAAAAATCCCTAGTATACTTCCCCATTTTTTTTTTCAGCTCTCACAAGTTCTTTAGTTTCATTTCCTTTTTTCTTCCCCCCCCCTTCAGTATTTGATATCAGAGGAATCTACCGAATATATTTTATTTTTCGTTTGCAAATGTATGAGAAAGATTGATATAAACTCTACAATCAATTATATTACTAACTTACTATGATTCAAATTCTAAAAATTTATTGGATTTCCACTAAATCAAAAGCTTAAATTGAGGATTGAATGTGTGCCTTTTCAAAAGGAGATGTTTCAAAAGGTTGATTTAATTTGTGTTATTTCGTTGTGCAAAATCATGAGGCCCTTTAAAATAGTATATGATGCTTATAATGCTAAAATTTTGGCCTATTTTTCATTCTGTATTAACTGAACTGAATTATTTCATATTTCAGCATATGCTTGTTTTAATATCTCATAAATTAAATATAAACTCCTTTGAGCTTTACTATTTTACCTTAATGGTACTATTTTATCTTAATGAAATGAATTAAAAAAAATTGGATGGTTTTATGAAATTAATCAGTTTAGTTTTGGAAATGTTTCTTTTCTAGATTTTAATTTCTATTTAACTTTTAGTTACATGATTTAAATATACTCTATGAATTACATGTAACTGCAGTGTAAAGAATGCTTGCTTTAAAGATTTCTGCTTCATTAAAAAAATTACAAATATTGATTTTGATGTCTTACTGAATATGAAATTTCAGTGGTCTTTGCTGCAGAAATATAGATTCTAACACCTAAGATAATTTTACTCTGCATTTGATATATTTAAAGTATACGTACACACACACACACACACACACACATATATATATATATATATGAGTAGGTTATTAATTCTTAATATTTGACTCTATTTAAATTGGTTTTATGTTTAATTGATTTTGTATATTTGTTTTAATACTCCAAAGGAGTTATAAGTTTATTGATGTTATTTTGTAGTTGGATCATCATATGATGAGTGTGCACTATTCTTCAAGGGTTTCAGAGTTTGTCCTCTTCTGTCATTATGGGTAATAAAATTTCCTGTTGTACCTGTCACAGCCCTGTTTGTGAGAGGAAATTAGAGGATACCTATTTTGAAGCCTGTGGAAATTCATATCAAGATGAAAATTTATCATATTTGCAACATATAAGTGAACGGGAGCCTGAAGGTATTAACTTTGGAATCATATTGTTTTGTTTTGATATAGTACTGTGATCCATAGAAATATTAGTATTTTTATTCATAAGCATGCTATAACATATTGGTTTGAGGAGTAAAAATATTATGGTATCATGAGATTAATGTTTCAAGTTAAAAAACTTTTCTGATATGTAATTTTAAAGGTTTACTAGTCATTCATATATATATTCCCACTCACTCATATACAGTTGCACATCTGAAATTCAAAATAAAACATTGTTTTGACTTTCAATAATAATATATTAATAACTCTTATCTTTAAAAGTGTTGTTAAGGGAAGTAACTGTTTACCTAATGAAATTATTAGTGATTGAGTTTTAAAATCGTCAACTTGGAAGATATTCATAAAACTGATCTCAGTTCCTCTTAGTTTTGACTATGTATCCCTGAGAGTATTATCAAAAGTATTATAACACCCATGTATAACTATAGTTATAAAATGTCATTTAGAATAGTTAAGTACATAACTGTGTAATATTTTAATTGAAAAGAAAGCATTTGTTACTTTTTGAGGTCTTTGCTTTCAGGAGACGCCTTTGCATGTTACCTTTTGTATTATAAGAAAGTTTCATAATTTGTTGATTTAATGTATAAAAAATTTTAAATCTCATTTATAATTGATGTGGAAAATTGTTAAAAATGTTTAATTGAATGATAATTTAAATATTCTGTGTGGTTGTGTTTTTTTGGCTTATACGTTTGAGCAATGAGAGATGCAGGATATTACAGTCAGCTGTGTGCTAAAATGTGCTTCCACCTCAGGTATGGTTGTTAGGTTTTTGATGTGTGACAGTTTATCTGGTTTTAACCCTGATTTTATCCATCATGTTAAAACCCTGTTAGTCAAAAAATATCAAAACTTATAAAATTTATGTTATGTGCTATTGCAATAAACCTATTCACTTTTATATATTAGTTATTGTTAGCTACTTCAAGCATTTTTCCAGATTACTATTTTACTATGACTAATTTACTATTTAATTATTAAATTATTTTATTACTAATTAACTACAATTTATTAACCATTTACTCTAGACTAATCAATATTTTGTCTAGAAACATGTTTGATTTTAAAACTTTTTAAATTTCTTGTATAATTTTATTAATTGGTTATTTATAATTTTAAAAACATGAAAATGTTATATTTATAATAAAAATATTTCATATTCATTACACATCCTATTTTAGAGCTTTTGCAACTTTGAGTTATCCTGTAACATGGAGCAATGTTATTGATAAAGAATTTAAAAATAATATCCATGCTTCTAAATTTTTTAATTTGACCATTTGTCTTTTTTTCTTCTCTATCAAGTTAAGTTTCTATTGAATAAGTTTTTTCAAACTTTGGACATATACATTCAAAACTTCTCACATCTCTTAAGATTGATAAATGCTGAAAATCGTTAATGTGTTATCAAATGTTATATGGTAATTTTGATCCTGTCTACTAAAATATTATACATTTAGCAAGTTTATCATTATGGTGATTTGTAATTATTTATTTTAAATAATTTTTCTTAAAAAAATGATCAAAATTTGTCTGGTTTTTAAAGTTAAATCAAAAGATTTAAGATGGTACTAAACAGTTATTTCTCCACCCTGATTATGATGTTACACACATATATAATTTTTAATTAATCTTGTTATCTATTAATAAAAAATCCTGTTTACAAAACTGAAACAATTTTAATTACTTTTAATTGTACTCTAAGGTGTACTATTTATTGTATTCTATGCTGAAAATCCAATTTATATTTGCTGGTTACTTTGAATACAAATAATTTTTTTTTTTTTTTTAAATTATACCTGCCTTGAGCATCTGATGCCTGACAGTCCAATAAATAAAAGAAATTGCCCCAGAAGATGTGGGCTTCTCAGGAAAATATAAAACAGCCTGAGTTTTAGACAGCCTGACTAGTCAAAACATGCTGTCCCATGAGAGTAGAGGTGCAAAAGATGCAGTGAGGGGAATCCACTAAATGAAATTGAAAAAGATGATCCCTCAGCAAGTCATGATCAGTCCTGATTCTAAAAAGAGCCATCCCAATAGGTCTGGAAAGAGATGAACATACTGTCTTATTTAAGAGAGATGATCATCTCCTCCCAGAGGAAATGTCTCTGACAGATTCTAGTTTTGTTAATATAGTCTCTGATTTTCTTTATGTTTCTAGAAGGTGTAGCAACAGTAGGTTGAACCAAACCATAACCCTCCTTGGCAGGTGTGTTAGCACATTCATTGCCATAGGCATTGCAGTAATTAGGAATTCATTTTAAAAGCATATTAACCCCTGATTTGATCAAAGAGCTAATTTAATTTTTACACTTGAATTCAAAGGGTATTATGGTTAAGTTATAGTTGGTAATGATTTGAATACAGCCCTGGAATCAACAGACAAAATTATCTTATTTTTTGTAGTATTTTCAGTTGCTCTAAGGGCAATACAAATTACATATACCTTAGTGTCAAAATTGTCTTGGAAATGTCCAACAGTCTCCTTGAGTTGAAATATGTCAACATACACTCTAGCACCTGCTCTTCCATCAGCAGCCAAGCCATCAGTATAAATATGTATCCAATCCCTGTGAGGATATCTTTCATAAATAGTTGCTAAAGATAAAGTTCTAAGCTCAGCCTGAACATAGGAACTCTTTGAGACAGGGGTAATCAAATCCAAAGAGGCTTTTGTATAATGAAAAACAAAACAGAGAAAAGATGAGGTTCAAAAGAAGGTTCGTGATTTAAGGGGAGTCCTATATTGCTTGAGAGTTTATGAATAGTTGTTAGAAAGGTGTATTGCAGCTTTAATTTATGCTGAGCTGGCTCATAATGAGATTAAAAAGTATTTTTATGAACACTTTTGCCCAGGGACAAGGCAGCTAGCAATCATCTATCAGTCAGACTTGGTAAGTTAGTTTGTACTTCCATAGCAGCAATAACATTTGAAAAAGCTGCACCAGTAATGATTCAAACGGCGTGGTTTTGGACAACATCTATCCATTATAGGGTGGTATTTGAAACTGAAATCAAAATCTCTGTACCATAGTTAATAACTGGACGAATATGTGAAATGTAGGTAGTTGTGATAACTTTGTGAAATGACCCCCACAGATCAAAGTAATTGATAATTTTAATTGCATATAACAAAGTTACTTTAATTGTGTTATATATTTTAAATTACATACCTAAGATTTTGGGTTCTTGAGGGTTTAATCCAGTTAAAACAGAGTTTAAACACATGTCACATCAGAAACTCAATCCTGGCCACAGGACTCTTAGGCACTCTTGGGATTGTGTTTTGGTACAATAGATCTCTGGGTGCAGTATCTTGTTCTTGGGGCCCAAGTGCTATTTAAAAGTGATTTCATTCATAATAATTTAAATAATAAAGCATTTTCCTTAATGGTCCATCCTTTAACTCTAATTGTCAATATATTGACCCTCACTGATTGTGTGCTAGAAGTTAATTTTTTATTTATTTTTTCTTTCTAAAAATTAAAATTAACCTACATAATTCATATGCTTGTTTCATGAATAAAAATTAAATGTAAAAATAATTCAAAATCTGTGAAAACTGTCCAACAGTAGCATTAGAAGGCACAGTAGCATTTGCAAATGAAATTTAAAGTTTAAATATCCTTCCTTTAGCAACAGAATTTCTGAGAAAATAAATCAGATTCCTTCCAGGACTTTCTTTTTGAATCTGATATCAAACCAAGGAAGCTTTTGCTCATATTTGTTCATGTGTTTATTTAAATATTAATGCTCTAAAAATTGATTTGATACATAAATAAGTGTATGTTTGTAAAGAATGAAAAATATGTGAACACTTATAAGAGTATTCAAGAGGAATAAAAAATATACTTCATGCAATTTAATATATAATTTGAAATGTATGTATGTAAATAATATTGCATGCATTTTAAAAAAGAAAAAATAAATAGGGTTATGAAAATTTAATCTTTAATCATAGAATTATTATGATTAGTTATCAAACTTTCATTATCATATTTGTAATGTTTAATCTGTTTATGAAAAAAACTTATTAAAAAAAATGTAATTTAAATTAAAAAACTTGATTTAAATGAATAAAATATTATTGGTATAGTTAAAAAAATAAGATTTTAACCAATCCGGTGTTATATATGTAATATTAAAATCCCTTATTTATTCATTTTAAATATTAATTTAATAACTTTTGTTCATAAATTATGTTGGGGTTTGCATGGTAATTCTGATTTTTCCCTCCAGACACACTATAGACTTAATTCATCCTCTGGCTGTACTTCTTTAGCTTATAGTAAACGTGTTTTCTTTAAACGTGAGTATTTTTTATCACGTGATCAAATGTGCATAGGGATTATTCATAGTCTTTTTACCTGAGAAATCCCTACTTAAAAAGTGTGTGTGCACAATGTTCAAAAAGTTCTTGGCTGTTGTATGGATTTGCTGTATCGTCACCCAAAATAAAATGTGTTATGCTTTTGAATGAATCTCGCCCATATTTCATATATATATATATATATATATATATATATATATGTGTGTGTGTGTATTTGTGCCATATTTTAACCATAACTAACCAACTTAACTGTAATTTTATTTTAACATAAATTTCTGACTATTTTATTCTTAAACCTTTTACAAAATTCCTTTGTATCTCCTCTAAAATTGGTAACCTTTGGTAATTTCATAGGCATCAAAATTAATACCTGTCATGCTCAACTTTTTTTTATATAATTTCTTTACTTAGTTTCACTTCTTATCTTACATCATGTGATTAATATTAACACTCTCTTTGGCTGACTCTCTAACACTCCTACACAACTATATAACCAAATTTTACACCTTTCGGCAACAGAGTGCTAAGGGCTGATTATGTCAATAAACTACATTTTTTATTTCATATTTTAATGTTTTCTTTCATGACTTAATGATTGCACTATTTCAAGTGTAGATACCATTTTAACTTTATAGTTGGACAAAACACCCATTACACATACACACCTATATATTTATGATACTTTAAGTAGAATAAAAGTATTTCCCATAATTCCTTAAGAACCAGACACTGAAATTTTAAATGTCTTCTGGTTCCCTACCTAATAGCTAAAAGTTTGCATCTTTTCCAACCTCCCAGTCTGTTTGTTCAGCCATTAAACTGGAAAAATAAGTTGTACCCTAATTTTCATGAGGAAATGTCCATTTGCATTCGTATTTTTGACATTCTTTCTTGGGTGATTATATTCTTTTACCTCTCAGTGCTCTGAGGTATTGAATTAGAAATGAAATTGACATATAATTTTTAAATGCTTGTCTGGAATACTTATAATAAATTGAAATTGATTTCACTTACAAACATGAAGATCTCAACATTTGACAATATAAAATAAAAATTTTAAAGATACATATAAGATATAAATAAAATAATCTTTTTAGCACTTTATATTGATATTTGCTTATTTAAAAAAATCTAGTATTAAAAATGTATTTTATTTTACTAAAATTATAAGTTTTTGTTGGCAAGCTAAATGTTTCTGCATTTAAGCGTAAACTAAATAAATAAAAAATGGAAGCTCATTATTGAATGTTTATAGTTTTGTAGAATTTGCTTGTAAATAGTTTCTTAGTATTTTGTTCATATAAAATTTATATGCTGGTATGGCTCAGATTTAGCTATAATTAATTGATTCCACTATTCCATCATTGATTAAATTCTTGACTCATTGATGTTATTTTTTGTATCTGAAAGCATTCTTTGCATGTATGTATTTTGCAAGTTGTACATTTCAAGAACATTGTGCTGAGGGATTTAATTTTTTTTTTCTTTTTTTGTCAAGCTCAAACCAAATCAGATAGTACCTCATTTTATAGATTTTCAAATAATTTCATTGATAAGGATATTTTCATTTGAGATCAGCTAGATCTATTCTCTTCGTGAAATGATTACAAAGCTTTCTAACATTCTTTCCCATCTTGATCATTTTTCATTATGAGGACAAACTACTTATAATTGTCAGACAAAGATTATTCAATGTCAATGCCTGAATCATTTGAATTGAAATTAAACAAATTTCATCCAGTTTTTCAAAATCAGTTCATAAGATAAATACCAAATGTGCATTTTGTTCAAGATTAGAAAGAATTGCATTATAATGTTTCACATTAGACAGCAATGAACAGTTTCTCATCATGTTGTAAATACCTGAGGAGAATTAGCTCCACTTCCCCTTTAGTCTTTTATGTACCATTATCAACATTGCCCATGGACACTACTAGTCACATTGCTAGGAGAAAGCTAAATTTTCTCAGACGGCTTTGGCTATCAAGGGCTATTGTGGGATCTAAAGGGTTAATATTTTCCATTAAAGGAAAGAAATTCCTAAGAGTGCCTCCCTTACAATTATTAAACAAGATAAATTTCTTAACTAGTAGATTAATATGAAGTGAATAAAAAGTTTCAAATATTCATGCAGACATGTAGTTATAAAATTAACTTTTTCATTTCAAGTAGTTGAATTCTATATTTAAGTATTCAAACTATGACACTTTAAATAGAAACAAAGTGTTTCTACTGAAGGTACCAACTGCTATTTTTAAACATATAATTAAAATAATTTTGGAGGGAGTTTTGTTTGAAAATTTTACCATTTACTATTTTTTTCTATATTTTAAGCATAATTTCTTAATTGAATTATTTTATTTTGTTTATGTATTTAGATTTTGATGGTGATCCTTCAACCCATCCTACTGCTGGTCCATTATTTATGCAAAGATCCAAAAGTGACATGAGATGTAAGTATAGCAGATTTAGAAGGACATAAAATAGTATTAACAAATTTGATTATAAAAAATAAAATTTGACAATACTGCTATTTTCCCTATTATATTTAGCCAATCTGATATAATGCTACCTTTTGGTACAGGAATTTTTTGGTTCAAATCTTGTTGCTGATATATATATTTGTATTCATTCAGAGTTGACTTGAATCAGAAGGTCCCAGTCTAATTAGCTCTTATGCTGCTTAATTTGATTGTAGTGCTACAAATCAAACCAAAACAATCCTTATTAAAACATCTGACCAATAAAATTATATCCCTTTTAATTTTTTCTTTTTTATATAATCACTCAATTTGTTACTTTCATTTGCCCAAATATAAAACTAAATAATTAAAGAGTTTGCTTTGGTTAGGGATAATAAATCATGCATATATTGTCAGCTATCTGCAGTTTTGAAGATGTTACTAAAGTCAGATGTTCTCAGTATTGATATGTCGAATCAAGCCTTTTCATATTTTTATTATATATATATTATAAAGATGAGTATAGCAAAAGGTGTTTTTCTGATTTTTTTCTTCTGGATACTTTGCACCACTCATTTGTATATTTTATCTAGCCAATTAGGGAACTGCATTAAATTTTAGTATTACTGTTGACCAATTTTAAGGTTTTATTTCTTTGGATATATATATTTTTTTAATTTGCCATAACTGTCTAACCACATATACCAAATCCTTTTTTCTATAAATCTATCATTAGATCTATTCTGATTATTTAAAAGAATTATCAAAATAGATTATGATTTTTGTTTTCTAAACATTAAGTAAAAGATACCATAACCAAATTCTCTACTAGATCCGTCTTTTACTTTCCTTTTTTTGCTGCACAGATTAAAAGATGAGTATAGCAAAAGTTAAAATGTATCCTAAATGGAATGTATATATTGTTAATAGTTTTAATATGGCTTTAGTAGTATATATATACTAGGCATTTTAAAATGATATAAATTTAAAGTTATCAATGTGAATAGAATGACTAAATTTATTTTATTTCATTCATAAATGGCCCTACCTGTAGAGGATAGATAAAAAGAAAACTTATTGGAGTCAAACCTATAACCCCTGAAAGAACAAAGGAATGTAGTGTCATGTAGAGGCTTTTGTCTTTAAACTAATTTGTTACAAAGCATTTTGTATGTTTTTCATGGAAACTTTTTTCCCCTTGCCATTTTAGTTTCCAAAAGCATTTTTAAGCATCATAATACTGTATAAATTATGGGGAAAATTAATGTATTTTTCATACAGTTTTAAATTTAAAGTGTTTTTATAAATTTCTCAACATATTTACTGAAATTAAAATGAAAATATTGATAAAAAAAAAAATAACATTTTAAAGTTTATCATTGATGTTATGTACTTTTCAAATTGTATTGTGATTAAAAATGCAAAAATGGCTTGTAGCAACAATCTATGACTTAATTTTTGGGTTTAGACACTACTTTTTTCTGTATCAGAGGACTATTTTATTTTTATTCATTAATATCTATTAAACTGTAGATTTTGGACATATGGTAAAACAAACAAAGTAAACTATGATTATAATTTCATTTATTAATGTTTCTCAAAAATAGTTTCATTAAAAAAAATGATTGTATAATATAACATTGAGACAAAGTAACCAGATACTAAATAATATTACCTTTATAAAGTTTTTTTATTTAATTAGTCAAGTTTCCTTCCTTTTGCTTTTAATGTGATACCTAAGAAGTGATACCATTATTTAATTTGCAATAATTATTTAGCAGTATGTTAGTGTTTTTTATTTATTTATTCATTTATTACAATTTGAGTAACACTTGTAAAGACTTATCATTCTTATAATTTTCAAAAATTACTTTTCTTCTATTGGTAAAATATTACAAATATTACTCTTTTTCATTCATTTTAAAATTAAAAAAAATTCCTCTTCATATTTTAAGTTTTGTTATTACTAAACATAAGAAATTATAGTTATTACATTATTAGAAGGCTATTTTAAACCACCTTGATCATTGATGTGTTAAAATGTGGTTTTCATGAGGAATGAAATCATTCTTTATTAAATGACATTTACAAAAATAACTATTTATATATTTTTACTCAGAATGTACAGAATAACCAGCAGTATATACAAGATCAGGCATAGTTATATTAATATGTTGTCTTTTTTTTTTCTTTCAAGTTTTACTTTTTATTTATTTGAACAGTTGTCAGATCAATTTGATTAATATTTTCAGCTTTATTATTATCATCAAATGATTTTGATTATAAAATTAGTTTCCTGAAGTCTTAATTTTGCTTTAGTTTTTATAATTGAGTTAAAGCAATATTATTGTCTTTCACCAAATTGTCAAAGACTTCTAAAACAATCTTCTGAATTATCAGCGTGAAATTTACCTGGTAACATAAATTTGATATGTAATTCTGTGCAATAAGGTTTATTCTCTTGCTTTGCATATGTTATCAGTAACAGTGCAAGATATATTTTCTTGTGTTTGATAACCAGTATCTAAAAAGCTTTCTTTCCAAAATATATAACCAAATAAAAAAATGATCAAAAGTTCTTTAACTTCCATGGTTCCAAATAAATCTTTTGCTTGTGTGTACCAAGGACTAGTTAGTATACAGGGTGTTCAAGCACACTGGTCATCAAATCCTGGGCCAGCCAATGGAAAAAATAACACTAAAATATATTTTAAAGAGGATTTTATTAAAAGTGTTTAATGAGAAAGTGTACTTTTTCTTTCTCATTGGGAATAATTGTCATAAACCTGCATTAGTTTTTTCTTTATAAATATTTTTTCATGTATTTACGTAAAAATTTAGAATTATCAGATATTTATGAACTATAAAATAAGGAAACCAAAAGTAGTTTATGGATGAATTTTGTTACCTTTTTTTTTTATAGGAAATCCAGTTATTAAATTTAAAATAAATAAATCATGTGTACCTTTTTTTTTCCATATAAAAATAGTAAGCTTTTACATATTGGGTTAATCTTTGAATCTACTGGGATTTCATATTAACCATGGCAGGAAGCAGGCAATTAAAGTAATATTTTATTATTAATATTTAAAGCTACTTTTACATTCTACCTTTCAATGTTTGTTGAGAAAAAAGATTTTCTGATTCAGCTCATTACTAATGAGGACAGGTTGTATTTTTCATAGTTATTTAAATTTCATATTTGTTTTACTCTGTGCAGTTCATAACAGATTTCAGATATTAATATATATTTGGCAGAAATGATTAGGGCTATAACTAGGTCTTTTGGTGGCTAAGACAAAAACTGACCTGCACCCCTACTACCAAATATAATAAAAAATATAATAAAGAATATAAAAAAAAAAAAAACTTTTTTAAACATTAAGTTTTTCTTCTATTTTTTCCTTATATATATTTAAAAATATTTTTAACACTTTGGGGTATTATTTTGCTGATAATTATTTTTTACTCCTATGTTGAATTTTCATAAAGAATTATGCATTTCTAAATTTAAATTTAATAACTTTAATAAATTCGAATTTCAAAATGGATACCCAGATTTATATTTAGGAGTGTTTGGTAAAAATTTTGTAAGAATCTATAAGAAGTTGAGTCAGAGCACTTTAAAAAATAAAGTTTCATAAAAAAATTCATTAAATATGTTACATTTTAAATAAAAAAATTAAAATGGTAAATTTACTTGTAATTTAAATTATATGTATTCAAAGTTTCATAACTCTGAATTAATATTTTAATAAATTATGTAACATTCACCATCCCTTTAATTTTAAAATATGACACAATTTTAATTGCATCAGTATAATATATATATAAAAATGTGTGAAGAAAATAATAGATAAAAATTAATTTGTTAATAGAAAATATTAGGTATACATAAAAATGCTTCCAATTAAATAAAATTAAAACACTAAAAATATAAAGATATTAGACAAATAAAATGATAATATATGGTAATAGAACATAAAATTCATATAAAGAAAGAATTATTTTAAAAGTTTGCTCTCACTTTTTTGAAAAACATCTTAAATTACTTTTGAAAGCTTCAAATTCTTATGAGAAATCTATATAAATGAAAGAGGTATAAAAACATTTTCAATTATCTAAGTCTCTTATTATAAAAACTGTCTTTCATTTATATGACTGTGTAAGAGGGATGTTGCATATATTTGTCACTAGAGCAGAAGCCAAATTTATTGACCTGGGTAGATGTCAAATTTACTGTCCCTTATCACAATACAATATTATCACAGGGATAAAGTTTTCTGAGAGAGGCAAAGAACAAACTACAAAGAGATAGTTTACTCCAAAATTAAATACTTTTATAAACTAGGAAGCAAAATTGGGAATTCATATTTTGAAAACTTTTTAACTAAAATTATAATAACTATTCAGAAACTACTATTTCAATATGATCAACATTTCTCCACAAAAATAATAATTTTTAGCATCAAATTTAAATTATATATATGTTTTCATAATGTTAATTAAACAGTAGGAATTTTGCTAATTGAAAATTATAATAAGTATTATTCAAAAACTAGTGACTATTTCAGCATATAAACATTTTTTCTTTCACTGAAGAAAGAATTTTTTGTATCAGCTTCCAGTATATATGTAATACATCAGAAATTATTGTCCCTAAAGTTCAAAATTCTCCATCCATGTTCTAGTTTTCTAAATAATTACTTTCCCAGGCACCCAAGATAAGGCTATGTATCATTCATAATGGCATTCCTTCTACAAACTATACATTGCATTGAAATTTGCTACTTATAGTCCTTTCTTTTTCTTTTTAAACCAAAATGTCCATTCTCCCATGAAAAACTGAAGATCTTTACAGTTTTAATGCCTCTGTTTGCAGTTATAACACTAATGTTTTAAAATGTCTTAACCCATATTGTACCATACCAACTAAATATTTCTGAAAATTTTATTCATGTCATTAATATGGTGTAGCTAAGCATATAAAACCAAAATTTTGAAAAAATAACTTTAATTTTTTCAAGTAATTAGCTGGCCTATAAATAGGAAAACGATCCAATACACTACTAAAATTTAAGAAATATCACTTACATTGCATTAGGCTGATTCATAGGTGAAATTTGGGGAAACGGTCAAAGCAAAGTCCAACATTATATTTTAAGCAGACTGTTGTTGGTTTTCTCTTGAAGTTCTTGAACTGTCATCTTTGGTAAGAGATAATAGAAAAAGGATATCCATTGTAGGATGCTAACATCCACAATTTATATCCAAATTTTACAGATTTATTTTTCATGAACATCTTGCAACTGTGCCTTCCAAAATATCTTACCATTCTTTCATCGATGGTGAGATTTTTAGAAAATATACCAAATTGCTTCAAGATTATGCTGATTTTGTCATAAAGAGGTTGAATTTTATAATAACAATCTTGTGGATCTATTGAAGAATTATTGTTAAAATGGATAAAGGGCTTGGTGTCATAATGCCGTTTTCTGGAAATAGCGTTACTCACTAATGTAGTGTCAGTGTCTGTAGCATTTTCCCTCTACATTTTTTTGTGTGGTAAAATATGATACCCGCTAATGAAAATTACACCTAGAAATTGCTTGAGTTCTGTTTCTGTAATGCTCAAATAATGGTTTTCTTTTTCGGGGTGGGGCTGCATACTGATTTGTTTTTGTTTCAGTATGAGATATGTCATTAACCATCATGTGGAAGAGTTAAAGTGGAGTTTTTCCTACAACCATGCTTATAATTTCATAATCTCGCGTAGACATTGAATCACTTGATAGTAAACTTTTGGTTGACGTTTTACCCACTGGGGATTTTTCGGTGGAAGATGACATTCTTTAGAGTCATTTGATAAAATTTCAGTACCAGCATTAGCTTAAAATTTTAGCCCACTATACAGTACTGGTTTTTCACATTTTGTGGCTGAATCATCTATTCCTCCTTTATCACTTACAAAATCTGGAATAAGAGGAACAATAACAATTTCAGGATCATCCATTTCTTCATCATGTAAAGAATTCATATATTCAAGAGCCTCTTGGGCTGTTAAAAATTTGCATGGTATTTTTACAGAAGCAAAATGCAGAATAAAGTATGTTACTACTCTAAAGTGTGTCTATTTTCAAGGTGTTAAAATAAAATCCACTCAGAAAGTATTTATAACTTTATTATTAAGTGGAATTTTATTTGCTGTCCAGTTTATAGGACAGTGGTTCAATATGGGTTAAAGTAAATGCTTATCTAAAATCACTTTCTCATGGGAAGTAATTAACATGATTTTCCTCTCTTCTGGACAGGCTTATCACAGATCAAACAAATGCATGTTTGTCTCTTATTAAGAAGTGCCTTTAGTTCTTCAACATAAATATAGGAGTAAAAGATTTTTATTAAGTATTTCATTTCATTTTCAGTTAACAGTAAGAACCTTTTCTGCAAGATGATTGCATTTGATCGCAGGGCAAGCACATACCTGATAATTAAAAATATAGGCTGTTTCTCCCACATAATTAAAGAAGAAATTTTTCATTAATTACAATTTTCTTCTTATTAATAATTTAATGATAGACATTTTACCATCCCTAGCAAAGTGCTGCCCAGGTGACCACCTCCTTTGTTTTCCCATGACACGTTACTGAATAAATCCGATGGTTACAATATGGTAACTAGGGCTGGACAATATCAGAAATTTACTATCATGATATAACCTAAAATTTATATTAATATTGATATATCATGATGATACTTTAACTCCCTTGGGATGACTCTGGCCCATACCGGCCGAAGCACTTAAAGACGGACTTGGCCGGAATGGGCCGTGAAGATGAAAAATAGGGGTGATAGGTATGTCTAGCAGGGGTCTTCTTTTCACCTACCCCGTCTTATAACCAGTTGACAATTTGATTGATTACTGACTACAGCAAACTTTGACCACATTTTGAGGTGTTTTCCATAGCAATGAATTTTTACGTTCTTTTTATTCTCTAAGATAATTCTAAGCTTATATTATGCTGATATATATATTTGAAGTTTAGATTAAATGTATTTTATATATACATAAGCTTGTTAAAAATTATAGATTTATAGTTAAACAGTTTTGTTTTTATTATTGATTCAATGTATAATTTTTTCTCTTAAATGAATTTTATTGATTACAAAAAGCAATAAACTGAATTAGTCATAATTAGGATGGGACAGAGGAAATGAATTATACACTATGATTTACTTTTTGTTCTTAGAATGCTCTCAATTTGATAATGATTATTTTTTTTTTCGAATTTCTTTGTTGTAGAGCTATTAATTTTTTAATGCTCACAAATGTTTTAATAAGTTTGCAGTTCTTAATTTAAAAATTACTCTTATTTATTAAATTCTGCAAAAACATATAAAAATGAGCTGAAATTTTGTATATTTTCGATATGAGTGTATAAGTTTATATTATTGCATGAACTCATATACTAAATTTATATTTAAATCGTGGCTGGTAGGTAGACTGGTGTTATAGTATTCTTTATACTAAATAGGGCTAATAACTCTGGAATTTACATCTGAACATTATAATAAAAATCTATATAATTTGTTGGATTTGAACACACAGACTCTGCTATTAATAGGCAATGCCCTACCTGGGGGGGGGAGGGGGCTGAACAGAAAAACAGGTTACTCGTAAATATTTGATCTGATTTAGTTCTGTTGAGGGAAGCTATAAGCTATTAAAAACTAATAACATATTGTACAAATAAAAATTTTTATAAACAAAAGTAAAATAAAATAAATAGAAGTAAAAAATTAAATTACATATCAGCCAAGATAGTAGTATATATAAAATGAATCTTTTATTCTGTTGAATCCTTTATTTCAGTAGATATATTAAATTGTTTACCCCAAATACTCTTTAAAAAATGTAATGAAGATATGAAGGGTATAAATGGTAATAAGGCAATAATATAGCAGTATTTAAGGTAATTATTTTATAAAATTCTCTAAAAGATTGTAAAGATAAATACTATTAAAATCTTTATAATAAAAGTTATAATCAGGATATATCTGAGGTCATTTGATCAAATGTCTAGGATTTTGTTAATCGATTTATACATTTACATATATATATGACTTGAAATGGCAACAAATTTCGAAGCATTAACCTATAACATTTTTAAGTTGTACATGTATATTGGCTATTAGAGATGTAGAATTGAGTTATGATAGCAGATAGTATTTGAGAGTCAGATTTTTTTTTAGGGGGAGATGAGGAGTATACTAACTGGTATTTTATCTAATTTGATATTGTTATGTGTATACACACTCACATACACAAATGTACAACAGTTGCTCAACTTTTCTAAATATAATTAATTGCTTCCTTGAATATTAAAATTTTTCTGTTTTTTGTTTATTAAGTATTTCTTTACAAATGGTTTTAAAACTTTAATTCCTACATACACCTGCCCATCAAATTATTTTCAACTTCATACTTCCTGAAATATATTAAAAATGTGAGTATATTCTAGTACAGGTTGATTAGTTCTCACCTTGTAGCTTGAGGACTGCTGTTTCATGTGGGGAAGTAAAGAAACACAATCAATTTAAGATGACATCTGTGACCCATCTACTTCATTTATGGCTCCAAAGTCCATTTTCCAGGAAGAAGGGAGTGGGGTGGAGAGAATGGAACAGTCCATTTTACATTTTCAGCTGCTGAAAACTTTATTACCTACATGTAGTAAAATCATCTGCTCTTGTCGTCCTTAAAGAGTTAAAGTAGGAGGGTATATTTATATTTTTGAATAACCTTAGCTTTCATTCTAAACCTTTTTTTTTCTGTTCATTAAAAGTTTTATAATTATAATTTGATCCTAAAAATTAGGATTTCTGAAAGATCAAAACAACTTTTTAGGATTAATTAATGTTGACACTCAAAGGAAGAAAGATATTCAGAAGTAATTTGTTAACATACTAAACAGAATTGTTTATTCAAATTGGAAACCATTACTGCTAATTTAGGTTGTCTATTTATGCAAAATTATGTTTCTCCCAAATCAAAATTAAACTTCTTTCGTTGGTAAACTGATCTTCAGTATCAGATTCCATGGGTTTGAATATCGTTCCCGGCATGGATGTTCATTGCCTTTCGGAATCAGTTTTAAGCATTCTTTCTTTATATAGATATTCACCCAAAACACCATACACCTCTGATATAAGTAGAAGGTATGAACAAGAAAGTAACAAGTTATCTGAACATATCAACACAAGCACATATCACTGACTATTCATGTTCCCTATTTAATGGTAGTTTTCAGAGCACCTGGCCTGGTAGGACATATCTCCAATTAGAAAGTAGCCAATTTTACACGGGAGTGATTCATGATGAGTAATCAAAAGCCAGTTAAAAGTTAAATATGAAGTAATTATCGGTTCTCTTCCTGTTTTTATTCGATGTAGTTTGGTAATCTTGTGGGATTACTAACAGTGTATTGTACAGTGTAACCAGAACTCATTTTAATTCCTTTCAGTTTATTTTTCCCTGTTAAACTGTGATGCCACTCTTCAAATAGTTATTCTACCTCGGAACCTTTGTTTTTCCACTGGCAGTAATTAATATTCATTTTTTCTTATAACTGAGGAAGTATATAACCCGGCACATTTTTGCTGGTGGGTTGGTTGTTGAACGGCTGTCAGTCGCCAGGAGTGCTAAGTTGTGAATTCACCTTCCAACATAAACTTGCTATGTGAACTTGTCTTTTTCTTGTTGATGGACTTATGTTTTTTTTAATAGAAAGCAAGTTGCTGTTTTTTAAAATCCCGTCATCAAGCCTGTTTTCTTTTCTCTGCTGTAAGCTATCAATTCTGCTGAACTTTGTTATGAACCTCGTCATCGCAACACATAAGATAAATAAAATAGTTAAAATTAACAGAAATTAAAGTGGATTTAAAAATATTAAAAGGCAAAACTATATATATGTATATGCAAAGTGAATAAAAAATAGCTCAATCATAATTCAGATCCTGCTGAAATGCCAAAAAAATTCTACAAAACTTAGTGGGAGAAGACTAGGTCTCCTCATTAGTAGGACTTTAAAACTTGAAATTTTGTGTTCTGCTATTTTGAATACAAAAAATATCTCTAAAAACATATAAAATGAAGCAATTGAAGGGAGGGACTTAATATTCACAAGTTTAAAAAAGTTTTGAAGGGGTTAAAACCCTCCCAAACTAAAATAGTAGGACGAAAGCTTAATACAGCAAGATGAGTCAGTGGGCATCACCAAAGGTTCAAAATATGATTAGTATGGATATACAATGTCATATTGCTTGAATATTAGTGTGTTTAATCACTGACTGTTGCAATGAAACAGTCGTTATATATCCGGATATTCCAATAAACCATTGATAATTGCAAGCAATCGTTTTTCCAGTCTTGAACTGTGTGTTTTGTTATCAATAGCTGACTATCCTGATCAAACTCTTAATATGATCACCTTTGAAATATCCCAATATTTATCCAATAAACCAGTATGCAGAGGGTGGGAGCAACCAAGTTATCTCTGCCCATTGAGAACTGTGGAATGTCCGGTGCTTCTAGAACAAATTTTCTGGCTTGTGTTTTATGAAGTACAGGGGTAAATATGCACAGCGGTTGTCAAACAAAAGCAATAACTTGAAAAAATATTACTTTATGTAGAATATACAGGATTACTTTAGCGATCTATGTTATCGTGCGCGAGGGGAAAAACAGTATTACTGACAGGCATATATTGGCAGAGCAGAAGTTTAATATTGCTATCATGATGCTTAAATTATATCTATATTTGATGATATATTGATAAACAATCCAGCCTTAGTAGTTACACTAGTTCTTTACTTCTAAGCTGACAGTATGGGATGAAAACTACACACGTTGATGGTTAGCTATTGACCAATTGAAAGAAATAATTAGGGTAATTCCATGCCAAATCAATGCAAGGTTTCTACCTGACTATCTCCAATTTTGATGAAATTTGGTATAGTAAGTGACTTCATGGTAATAAAGAAAATCCCCAAATCTTATGTTCAAATAATAATTGGTTTGGGAGTTATAAGACTTTAAAGTTGCCAGATTTGTCTAAAAAATACACTATCAGCATACCTTTAAATTACACTTGCTTCTCGCCTAATTCAGCTAGAGATATATGCAAGGTGTTATTTTAAACCTTTTTTAATGGGCTTTCATATGATATACAATATATGATGACTTGAAAATTTTTTAAAAATTTAAATTAGTATTTAAATTTTTCAAAAAGCCAAGTTTTTAAAATTTTGAAAAAAAATTTCAAAAATTCCTCATATTATTATTAATTAATCCTCAAAGTTTCATGTTGGGATCAAAGCTACAAAAGTTTTTTGTTTGATATATTTACTATTGCAATCACGCAAATGAGAGCATGCTTTCATTTACTTTTAATCTAACTCAGCTGTATAGGATGGCATTAATGTTTATACAATACCTTATCGACATATACTCTAGTTAATAGTACATTTAACACATTTGTGGAGATTTTAGAATAAAGAAAAATCCTTAAAGTAGATTACTTTTGATGGGTAGTGCTACTTATTTAGTTGGAACTGGTAGAAAGCTTCATGTGTTTTGAGAATTTCTACTTCAGAGAGAATATACATTCATCCTGTTAAAGGGTTCACCTTATACAAAACATCAGAAATTGGAATCCATAGTACATCTGGCTTATCTAGATATAAAAAAGATGGTAATGGTCCAGATGGGTGAAAAAATGTCTCTTTCACTTCTTCAGCGTTTTTCTCTTCTTTCTCTAACATAAATGCAAGCTACCAGTTGCAATTATAAACAGCAGTAATATAGCCATTTATATCAGCAAATAAAAGCTTTTATTGGGGTGCTATCACAGTTTGCATCAATAAATCTTGTCAAAATGAAAATGTCATCTCAAAGACTTTTGTTTTTGATTCTGTGGGTATAAAAGCGTGATATTTCTGAGTCCCAGGAATTGCAAAAGCATATCTAAATCAGTCATCTAGAAATATAGCTGTAGAAATGTGTTCTTCTTGTGTTGAAAAATTAAATGTATTCCTGTGCCCAGTTAAAAAGTTGTTGTGGTGTAAGTATTTGATTTTTATATGGTCATTGTTGGCTTGCTCGAGCTGCTAACTTCTTGAGTGTGTCTCCTACCCCATCACAAGGTCCTTTACCATGATCAGTTGCCCAAAAGTGCCATTCTGCCTCAATGCCAAAATCTTCCTTATGTAAGCATAAATTGGCAAAGTTTTTCTTATTTATATATTGTGCAGATGACCCATCTGAGAAATAAAATATTTTTCTTGCACTTTTTTAAAATTCTGGCTTCAAAAAAGTAATAAGCTTCTTTTGGAAACAGTAAACTGTTACTAAATTGTGCTCTAAACAGTCTGAAATTACAATGTATGTAAAGTGGTAAATTTCAAACTTTCCTTTGTAATATACAACAAATGGGTGAATTGTACCTTGAACATTAGTCCAGTGGTAGCTCTGGACCTCATCTTGTATAACAAATAAGTAATTTTCAGCAAAATCAAGAAGAACTACAAATTCCGAATATTTTAAATTTTCTTTTATATTGTTTATAAATGAACTTTGTTGTTTTACCACAAAGTCATGATAAAGTAATACAGACATTTTCTCACAAAATAAGTCAATAAATTCTGTTGCTGACTTTTGTATTGTTTCTAAAGAACACCTATCAACAGAAATCCACTGATTGAAAATGACCTTTTCCACCATATTTTTCATTGAATGCTTCATCAAGTATGATTTTTAATTCTGTAGTCCCAGAACATGATGTACACTCTCCCATGTGGCAGGTGACTGATGCTGGATTACAACTTATCATAGCAACACAGTCCTTGTACATTTTAATTCTTCCATTTGTTAATGAAGCTAATTTGGTATTTTATAGCTTGTGATCCCATTATAATCCCAATGTATAAAGCCAGATGTACTATGGATTCCAATGTCAGATGTTATGTGTAAGGTGAATCCTTTAACTCCAACAGGACAAATGTATATTCTTTCTCAAGTAGAAATTCTCTAAACACATGAAGCTTTCTACCAGTTCCAACTAAATAAGTAGCACTATCCCTCAAAAGTAATGTACTTTAATGACTTTTCTTTATTCTAATAAAATCTCCACAAATGTTAAATGTACTTTTTACTAGATTATATATCGATAAGGTATTGTGTAAACATTAATGTCATCCTATACAGCTGAGTTAGATTAAAAGTAATGAATGCATGTTCTCATTTTCGTTATTGCAATAGTAAATATATCAAACAAAAAACTTTTGTAGCTTGTGATCCCATTATGATCCCAACATGAAACTTTGAGGATTAATTAACAATAATATGAGCAATTTTTGAGATTTTTTTCAAAATTTTAAAATTTGGCTTTTTGAGAAATTAAAATTTTAATTTAAAGTTTTTTAAAAAAAATTCAAGTCATGTGTTGTATATCATATGAAATCCCATTAAAAAGGTTAAAAATAACACCTTGGATATATCTCTAGCTGAATTAGGTGAGTAGCAAGTGTAATTTAAAGGTATGCTGATAGTGTATTTTTTATACAAATCTGGCAACTTTAAAGCCTTTTAACTCCCAAACCAGTTATTATTTGAACATAAATTTTGGGGATTTTCTTTATAACCATGAAGCCACTTACTATACCAAATTTAATCCAAATTGGAGGTGGTCAGGTAGAATTTGTTCTAAAGTTGCGTTGATTTCACATGGGATAACCCCAATACCAAGAATGGAGATCATACATTAAACAAAATACGTCACATTTAACAAGAAATTTAGGCAATTTCCAATTGTTTTTAAAGGAACTTTTTCAAGGGCCTAGTTTAAAATTAAGAATATCAAAGGCTCATTTTTAAAGGATCTCCGTAATTCAAGTAGTTATTTTAAATACTTTTTATATTCATTTGAATCTTTTTTCCCCCCCCCAAAAAAAAAAAAATTTGTATGCATATATAGATACAAAAAAAAATGTAACTAATATACATTAAATCTGAAGAAAAAATAGTAAAAAGTATTTATTAATTCACATATTTGCCAATTCAGTTGAATTCTTTGTGCTGCAATGTAAGAATTTTAAATATGTATCCAATTTGAAAATCTGAAATAGTTGAGGGATACCAGTATTTTTCAAATGTGCAACTACTCTTTCACTTACATGGTTAGCATGGGTTAGCTGGACTCCTTGGCCTTCTGTCTAGTTAAATCTGTCACTTAAAATTTTATTGTATAAATCGTTCATCAGTACAATAATAAACTACAGCTGCAATGTATATTGAGAGATTTGTATGGATTTACATGACAATTAATGAGTGGTTAAAATACCTAGCCCAATCTTACAAACGATTCCAGGAATAGCTTTAGTTTGCAACACTTACGCCAACCAGATGTGTAGTTGTCTTTTCAAAGAAAAAAAATTATCAATTCAAAAGAAGGTTTTTATTTTTTACAAATGATTTTTTAATCAGTTTTGTACCTAAATGACTGAATCACGTGTGCACCCCAGCGCATACTGTGTCCATTTAACTTCCTTAGGATTATTTCCATCACAGGTGTCCAGTTTCTGTATGTTTATGTTATGCCTTTCCTGTACAGGTGTGTATTGAAAATAAAATACAATTTTTACCCACTTTCTCAAACCCATGTAGCCATTCTTCATTCAGCTACAAATCGTTGCTACCCTTTAACTGCCCATCAATCAATATCAAAATCTCTTTAACAAGGGCCATAATAAGAAAAACAGCAATCATAATCTGTGGGGCGAGTATCACTGCATAAAAGGGGGAAGAATAATTGGGAAAATAGTAAATTTTCCCATAGTTTTGCACAGCCACTACTACACTTTTCAAAATTATTAAAAAGAAAAAAAAATGGAGCCCAAATCTGAAAATACAAACCAAAACAGACCTGTCTTAAAAAATGGATTTAAAAGATTAAGGGAACCATTTGGGTGTACTGAACTGTTTGGTCAGTTTTCAGAGGCATCATGTGACCCATCTGATAACTTTTTGCCTATTCTGATGATACATTAACTTTGCTAATATCACTCATAACTACTTAACAGTATTGTTAATAATGTAGAACAATTTGTAATTACAAAAAATTAAAAGATTGAAGCAACTGAATCATTTTGAGCCATGTTGATCAAATAAAAGTACAGCAACCTGTGGATCATCAATCATCGAAAACTGTTAAGGATTCGAAGTTTGAAGGATCGTAACTAGTATTCTTGCTTTACGTTTTTTTAAAGGCACTGCACCCCTGCCCTTCTCTGAATACAGTTATATTGTACCCTGTATTTTTTCATAGAGGTTTAGCATAATCCATTTTTACATATACTTTACTGACAAATAATCCCAGTATGACATACAAAAAGTACCCTTCTAGACTAAAATTAACTTTTTTGTTAAATGCACCCTGTCCACTTTTAAAATAATGTGAATGTTAATCGTAAACATCCTGTGGAAGCAATAGAAGTCATGAAAGGAGGGTTGAAGACAAAGGTAGTTCCCGCTGTAAAGAATTGTTATATTTTTGAAAAAATTTTATTCGAAACTAACAAGTATTTATGAGTTTTCATTGATTTGCAAAAGTTTTGCTCTTACCCCAACAGTTAAAAAAGTAAATTTTCATGCCTAACTTTTTTAAATTATTCTAAGTTATTGCTTGTTAAATTTACCCGTATATGAGTTTTGAAAAATTGTTTTTCAACTTTTCCTTATTCCTACTTGGAGCAAATCAGCCTCTTTCAGACCCTATTTTCCTTATGGTGTAACACCCTATGACTGGTGCACCCATGACAAGTGCCATCTTTGAAACACCCTAGTTACAACCCTGGAAATGATATGAGCACTAGTGGGTTAATGTACATTAGTAATTATGAGAAAATTAATAAAAAGACACTAAACAGCTAGATCTACAAACAAATCTCATTGGAATTTACATTGCATTGTCATATATCTGAAGTCATGTATCCTGACAATTTTAAACCCTTCTAAAAAAAACAAAGCAGAAACAAAGGGCAGGATATATTAAAGGATTAGTTATAAGAACATATTGTGCACATGTGTATGTAACTGGGCATGTATAATCATGTTACTATGCATATATAATGTAATATGGCCTCAGTTTTAACCTGTGTTAAGAAAAATAGTTTTGCATGAGTTTTGAAAGGTCAGAATAGCATTAGTTATTCTTAAATTTGCATTTTTTCAAAATGTAAAGCATATATGCATATATATGTCATGTCTTGGATAAAGCAGTCACAAAGAGTCCATTATTGTCCTCCTAAATCTTTAGTCCAGACATGAGAGATCTTAAATAGGAAGTACTGTTGATACGAAGTCTGCTATAAGCATACTGACATGACTAGTCTGATTGACACAACTAAGTTAACTCACGGCTAAGAAGAGAATGTGTGTACTCTAAGTGCTGCCAGACTAGAGAGTGTATCAACTCCTTACTTAAAAATATAAAATCTTACACTACGGTTTTTTTTTTTTTTTTTTTTTTTTTTGGGGGGGGGGGTATTGTGCCTCACCATTTAGACTTTTCGAGGGCATGTTTTGGGCGTTCTTGAATCTCTTCATTGGTCATTGCACTTTTTTGTTTTGTTTTTAGTCTAGCCGAACAGATAGCGTGGGGGATACTGTTTTGTGGCTGCAGGTGCTTCGCACTCTAAAAGTTATGTGACTGTCTAATGTCAAAGGGGAATTAAAATTGCGTCTTCATGGCCCACAGGTGGCTCACATTTGTGTGTTTGCTGGAGTTTCCTACACAAGGTCCTTGTGGGGTTTTCCCTTATTATTTTTTATTTTTGGGGGTCTTATTCCTCGATCTGTTTTTCCTATATTACACACACACACACACATATATATATATAATCTGTATTTATCCATGCATGCTTAACATATATGTTTATACCTGAATACTATAGCTGTTTGTCCTATTTTAAACTCAAAATTAAAAAAAAAACTTATAGGACTTGTAAATTTGATTCTGTAATTTAGTTTAATCAAAAGCAGTCCTTCTTACTGATATTATAACATATGCAAAATAAATTTCTTATAACATGATTTTCTAAATTTAACCATTTTTCTAATATAGTACACAGTCAATTTTTAAGCAGCAGGTCTCAGAATTTTTAGCCCTCATGTTGCAAAATAGTGACCTTAGCACTCAACAAAATCTAACTAAAATAGAAATTATGGTTAAGCATATCAAAATTTAAAAATAATCTTATCTCTCAAATTCATATCTGAAGATGCATTGTGTCAATCATTTTAAAAATAATATTTATCCTACAAGGATTGCAGTAAGGAGTATACTAGTACAAAACTGTGGTATTGGTCAGTTAGTAAAAGTATAAGCTCAAATCTATTTGATCTTAAAACAGAAAAGTGTTATAATGAATGTGTTTATCATAATCATATAAAATATTTTTAATTATGTATATACAGTGTTAATATTTTTCAAGATGCATACTTGGCTTCAGAAGTAAAAAGCAATATTTTGGTGTTACTAACAAACAGAAGGTAAATTTTACAAACCCAACTTTATATGGAATCAATCAATAAAATTAGCATAATCAGTATGCTATGGTAGAAGAATGACCTGTTGCTTGAAAACTTTTTTTAAAT
Source organism: Pardosa pseudoannulata (assembly GCA_032207245.1). Taxonomy (NCBI): domain Eukaryota; kingdom Metazoa; phylum Arthropoda; class Arachnida; order Araneae; family Lycosidae; genus Pardosa; species Pardosa pseudoannulata. Next base: position 7,713,049 of record CM063502.1, on the reverse strand, counting down.
ATCACCTGAATGTATTTTTTGTGCATATGCATGTGTATGGGCATATATACACATGTATATGCTGCCTTGTAAATTGACTATCATAAGTCAAATAGACCGTGTTTAAATTTTAGTAATATATTATTAAAGTGTAAACATTATAATTGTTACATAACTCTACCTATTTTTGTAGGTATACATACATCTATATTTCCTTCTGTATAAAAATTGTTTAATTTGCTGTGAACTTTTTCTTTTGAAATGTCACTATCATTTTTAAACTTTAGTTTATCTTAACACATTTATCACCATAGAATTTTTTTTATAAATTGGTTGAAAAAGGAAAGAATTTTCAGGTTCAGTCTAATGGAATGCAAGAGCTTGTAATCTTGGTATTTTCTATTTTCTTATTAATAATATGTTTGTGCTAAATAAGTTATTTTTTAGTCACATTCTACCACAAATGAGCATATATTCTTTTAAAATTTTCCCTTTGAGGCCAACTAATAAGCAAAAGAGCCATGTTGATCACTTTATATAGTGAGATACATAAAGATCATATTTTATATAGTGAAATACATATGGCAGTACTGAACAATAACTCTAAAATCAGTATCCTGATGGTACCACTGAAATAACCAGATTTGGTCACTTGCAAGTCATTCCTCTTCTATGGCAGCCAATATGTTAAAAACTAAAGAATTAGACTGATAAATTCACCCATATATGTATATGTAAAATCTTAGAAACTTAGCCACTTCATCAATATATTATTAAATCAGAAATGATATCCAAGAAGCAAAGATAAAACATAGCATTTTTTAAAACAGCTGTTGAAGAAACTGGCATTCTTAAAGGATCATAGCACACAGAGACGTAAGAAAAATGGAGAGCTATTTAGTATACCGGTTGTTGTAGGAGTTATAAAGGTGTTGATTTAGCTTTTATGCTTCTGCAGTATTACACATGAGAATTCCTTGGGTAAATCGATGATTCTTGCAGCTAAAAGAGTTTGGAATTTAATTATTTAGCTTTCACTATTTTCTGTCATTATTTTTGAATCTTTAAATGAACATATGAGACTGTTTATGATGCTTGATTCAAATACATGGTTACTCTATTGAAATTTACTTATAAAGGATTTTTTAAATTTTTAGATTTTCGGGAAAAGCGTCGGAGTCATTGTAATGTAAGTCAAATTTTTCCTCATCTTATTTGGTTAAGTTTATATTTGTCTTAATTGTGACTTTTTTTCAATTAGAACTTTTTGTTCATTAAGCTAACATTATTGTTGCTATTCTGTTTTAACATAATTATTTGAATACTAAAGAAAACTTCTCAGTTATTTAATATTGGGAAATTTCATTTTGTTTCCAGTCTCATTGTATATTACACTTTCTGAAGATGCCCATCCTCATTTTAATCATGTTGCTAGTTATTATTTAGCCCATAACTATCACTAACATTTCCCTCTAGTTTTCATACCATATCTTTTGCAGTTTTAGAACATTTTTGTAACTTGTACTGCATATAATAGGGATCACTTGTATCAGAAAGCTTCTGAATGCATGTGTTATTTTACTAAAATTGGTTTTTTCTTTTTATCCTGTTCAAAATATTTTGTCTTACTATCTATAACTGTAATAACTACTAATCTATAACTTATTTAGTTATTAAAAGATTCTTTGAAAGTTTAAATTAAGCATAAATCTTTTGTTTCCCATATACTATTTGTAAATTATATGCCTACTGTATGAAAATATCAGAGTTATAAATCGCAAAAATGTAGATAAAAATTATTCAAATTACTGTAGAAAAGTTCATCTGAACTTTAATATTTCATTCATACCTACCAAATTGTATGTTTTGACTATAGACTATGGATTTTAATCACCTTGTAAGAATTTATGTTTCTGGTTCTATGACTTATGATTTTGAACAATTTCATATAGTTTGATATTAACAGATAAGAAATAAATCTTGCATGAAACTGGAATTAAAAATAAGGGGGGATGATATGCATATAAATTTGCTAAAGATACTATAATATAAACCTATAATTTTAAAATTCAGTACTTTATGCCAGTTATGCATACAAGAGGAAATATAGTTGAAACCTTAAGAATTGTTCATACTTATGCTCAAATGTCATTAAACAATGTTGTATGTTAAGATTTTTATATAAGCCTTGAATACTTTGTCTAAATATGCATTTTACATTTTCTATACTTAAAATTGTAAGAATTTCAAAAATGAAATGTATGCACATTGTTAATGTATCTCATAGATACACTAATATTGTATATTAATCTCATTTTTATGAATGATTATTTTAATTTACTGATGTTTTATTCTATATTTGTTTTATTTTCAGTTATTAGAAGCAAGGCCATTGAAGAAATCCAGTTCTTGTTCTACAATCTATCTAGATGATAGTACAGTGAGTCAGCCAAATTTAAAGAACACAATAAAATGTGTCACACTTGCCATTTATTACCATATACGAAATCGGACTTCAAATCGTACTCTAGAAATATTTGATGAAAAATTACATCCACTATCTGTAAGTATTTCTTAAAAAGGTTAAAAGCAATAGTTAGAAATAATATCAAAATACTGTCAAACATTATTATAGCAAACACTGCATTTAACAAATTTAATTTGAATCCCATTGTTTTCAATGATAATTTATCTTTTTATAGCAAATCATACAAATTGGATTTAATGAACTTTTTTTCAGACATTTGCTGAATTTTTTTTTCATTTACTTATTTTTAATTTTTCTGCAGTTAGAAAAACAGTATTTTGTTTCTGTTTTCTCAAAATGCTGGAAATTAATAACATAAACAGTAAAGAAAAAGTGCTGAAGTCTTTCACTGTATTAAACACAAAAAAAATGATCAAATTTTTGTTGAATAGGCATTAATCCAGCAGAAGATTACTATTTATTTCTAGAATAAAATGGTAGAAAAAAAGGTAAAATTTGTCATTATTAGTCAATTTAATTCATTATAGAGGATTTATAATAAATTTTTTAAAAATAATTTTATCAATTCTACCTCTATTCCTTGACTAAAGAGTTATACATTTTGTCAGATCTAACATTTTCTAAATATAGCAAACAAATATTTTGCTCCTTTAAAGTTTCTTATAGCAATGAATACCTGTATTATTTTTTTATCCTGTTTTTTCTTGTAATCTGCCAGCATTTTTTAAACTGTATGTTGCAAAAAGTTGCTTTTTATTATCCACCCTACCTGTTTATTCAAACTCTTAGCACATGAATTAAAAAAATCTTTGGTTAAAATATCTAGGTAGACTCTCAGAAACAATAAAGTATCTATTGGATGAACAACCTGTAAAAGAAGCACATAAGTGGCATTCAGTACAAATCACTTCTAGCTAAGCAATTAAGAGAATCTGGAATTAAAAAGGATATATTTGTTTGTGTGTTTTTATATATTTCTGAATAATCTTATCAGTGTAGATTATTTCTGTAAAAATTTACCTGAAATTCAACACCCATATATAAGATGGAATGAAAAAAATATTTATGAAATGTTGAAATATGTTCCCAAGCAGGTAAAAAGTGTAAAATATTTTTCAATAAAATTACTGTAAAGTAAACCATTAGATCACATTACCAATATTTTAGTTATTAGATGTTAATGACGATACTTTAAACTTTTGTAAACCTACCCTATCAAATACTAAAATATTTCCAAAAAATTTTAAAACTCATAATTTGCAATTTTTTGCTACCCTTAGAGGTATGTTTTTAGGAAATTTCCCAATCAGATACAGTTGTAGTGTACATCCTCTTGTTGTGTTTTTGAAATTTAGATGACTGTTTGTAATTTTGATGAGATTATTGCACTAAGACTCATAGATTTGTTTTTCAATTAGGTTTTTCCTTAGTTCAAAATTTTTGTAAATTCTTCTTATTTTTTGCTGTTACTTATTTCTTTTTGTCCTTTTTCTGTTTTTTTTTTTTTTTTTTTTTTTTTTTTTTTTTTTTTTTTTTTTTTTTTTTTCAAAGCAAAATAAGATTTTGCAAGGAAAGAAATATGGCAAACTTGGCCGAAGGATGGTTAAGTAAGTAGGGTGCTGCTCTTTGGTACTGGAGTTTGTGAGTTTAAATTCTAATGCTGACATGGTTGTTTGTAGCTATTTAGAATCCGTTTTAAGTAATAGCAGGGTTTGGGTTTATACACTACTGTGAGTTTTTTATGCATATTTGTAATAACAGGATGCAGCTTTAGCAAAATTTCTTTTTTTCAGCGAGATCCACATTTTTCTCACTGGTAGGCCCCTGGGACTCAGGTTGCTGATAGTTTAGTGTAAATACTGAGTAGGTCCTGGTCTCATTAGCCTTTGTATAGCAAAAAAGTAAACTATAGCACTCCCAACCGACCTTTGTAAACTTAAAATATATATATATATATATATATATACGTATTCGTACTTTACAAGTGATTTTGTGAAGTCCCCTGTCTCATTAGTCAGGGCACTTAACAAAACCATTGAAAATACAACATTAGGTAGGGCTTTCTTCTGCCTTAAAAGCTTGTTTAAAAGATGATGAGTAGTTTTTAAGAAATGAAAAAGGAAAAATGATAAATTTACATTTAAAAAAATTTTTTTGTTACTTTAATTTTTATCATTTTAAACACTTCAAAACTAGAATTATATATTTAACAATTTAATGTAAATACTAATGATATTATTATGTATGTTTTAAACATTTGCGTGTTAAGAGATATTAACTGGGTATCAGAGTTTAGCTGTTATATTCTCCACTTTAGACCACTCCACTTGTTATCTAATAAATAGAAATAATCATGAAATTTATGGCATTTTTGTTTTTAAGTTTCTTTTAAAATGAATTTTTGATATTTATGTATATCAGGGATGTTTGTGGTCTGGAGATTTCTCATCAATATATCTGGATTTTTGGAGAAAAAAAATTGCGAATTATTTGACTTCACTCCGTTTTCTTTACCATGAAAGTAAATCAAACAATACAACATGTTCTCTAAATGTCAAAGAATTTTTCAACACCTTTGGTTTACTAGATCCTGAATCATTAAATAGCTGATTGAAACTTGGTATTGACAGCATACTGCTGGAAGGTACTGAAAAAGGCAAGAGTCATGTATAAATTGAGGAGTAGAAATGCCTAGAGATGGAAGTCATGAAGCCTGCGAAACTATGCAACAGCAAAGTATTAAAGGTGAATGAGATGGTACTTTCACTGAATGTAGAGGGAAAGTATAGGCATTGCTCAAGAGAACAAAAGAAATTCTTTTGCTTTTAATTTTATTCAGAGTAAAATTTAATCCCTTTAATCCTTTAAATACATTTAGAATGCTTTTATATCACTATAAAATTTTAATTCACTATGTTTTTATAAATTGTTTAATCTCTTCCTCTCCACCTTGCGAAGGGTCATTTTCTAATACTTGTTTTTGCTTCTCTCTTGATGAAAAAGTCTGTTAAAAGTTTCCAGGGATTTCTTTTGATCCCACAAATACTCCTGATATATGCATGCGTATAAATATAATTTAGGTATGGTATTATATATATATATATATATATATATATATATATATAATAAATCTAAAAATACCCTCTTGGGCTAGGTTTTTTTAGCCTTAGTATTATAGTATGAATTTTTAAAAATTAGGATATTGTTTTAAGCATTCAAATTTTAAGAGATATTAAGCTGGTATGAAAGGGAGGTCTGGTGTTATAAAGGAATCATAAGATTTATAACATTTTTGTTTGTCAGTTGATCTTAAAATAGATTTTTAATATTTATATATGTTACAGATGTAAAAGAAAATGAATTTTAGTATAAACTAGACATAGTATTATTGGTTATATAATAAAAACTAGTCAAATAATCTTTAAAACTACCAATAAAACACAAGTGCCTTACGTGGGCTTGATTTTTTTTTTTTTTTTTTTTTTTTTTTTTTATTAAACCCTGGCAAGACAAAAGTGTAACTTGTCCAGTGCTATGTGGCACAGAAACCTTTCTGGTTAGCTTTTTGAAGAATTAGACTCTTCTGCCCAACTGTATACCTATCTGTCATCAGATTATTAGTGTTTCACTGAGGAAATTCATCAGCCTTTATACTGGCCCAATTTTGCATCCTTGTTAGTCTGTTCTTTTTTCTGCCATTTATTGCTATGATGTTCCCTTTTTCCCACCTGCGTTGTTCATTACAACTTTGCTTGTTGATTACATGTTCCAGAGTATTTGGGACTTATATCTTCACCAGTGTTGCTCCATACCCACATTGATAATTCAGTTGACTTTGTTTCTAAGATGTGGGTTTTTATAGAAATATAAATAAAATAAAGGAGCTAGTTTCAAAAACTTATTTATAGATTTTGTATTTTCTAACAGATTTGGTGATTTTTTTTCTTTATACCAAGGTCCAAAACATTCCTAAATATGACCTATACTACAACTGTTCTGCAGATCCATATGTAAGCTGACCCTTTTATACCTACTTCTCTTACAGAAATGACAAATTTTTGTCCTATTTAGATCTGTCCCTTATTTGAAAGCTTGGTTAAGAAAATATTTAAATTTTAAAAGATATAAAAATATAGAAAAATCTGTTAATTGTCTGATATTTTTTTTCCCAGAAATGAGGATGAAAACTTTGAGTATTTCATGTTATTTTTCACAAAATGATTCCAAATTCATCTGTGACAAATTGTTGTAATCACTTTGTCATATGCTGCCTGTTTTGTCAATCTCAAGCTATAAACTTTTCTTTAATTTTAATCCTCCAAAGTAAATGTTTTACAAAAGATTATTAAAGTGCTGCTTCTTTGAAGTTTTGTAACTAAGAATTTCAACATTTTTTTTTATTGTTAACCATTTTTCTATTTGTTGTTGTTATTGTTATTTTCAAAACTTAATATACAAAGAGCAAACTTGAGTTACATGCCTTGCAGGCATGAAAAAAATATAAAGTTCATGTTAATACAAAATGTATATAGAATTTCATCTTTACATTTCTTATAACTGTATGCCAGTTTCATTAAGTCTTTTTCTTTTTTTAATCAATTCCATTATTCATCAAAGCTCTCCAATTCTTCCAATTTGATTGCTATTTATCTCTTAATAGCTGATAGTTTAGTTCTCTAATTTTGCACCTTGGTTTTTACAGGGATTAGAAATTCTTGATCTAATATTCACCATTACCAAGTAGTGGTCCAAGTCAAAATTTGCTCCATAACATAACCTAACATCTAATATGTCTGAGGCATAGTATCCATTAAGATATGGTCATCTTCGGAGATCTCAAAGTCATTATGTGTATGTGCTTCTGTGGGAAGCATATATTAGCCACTACCATATCAAAAAATATCAGTCTCTGTCCTTTATCATTTATGTCACATAGCAGGATATGCCCACTTGTGGTAGGTCTGAACTTTACTTCCTTCCTTATCTTGGCATTTGCATCTTCTAACACTATTTTGATGTTTTGGGAAGGGCATAACACACAGATTTTTTTTTTTTTTTATAGAAGTGTCCTTTTCCTCCTCTTTTTTATCCTTGGAACATATTTATTGATTATGCTACAGTTAAAGAATTTACCTCTGTTTGGTCTTGCATAACCTAGATTATTTAGCCTCAGAATTAATAACAAGGTGCCTAATTTTCTTATAAACGATGAATCTTGTACCAAACATGTTCTTTAGTATCACAACTGTAAAATACTTTGATTTTTAGTATTGTGAATTCTTTATCCAGTCTCAAATTAATCTTTTATACCTATCCATGATTTCCATTAAAATGGATAGTTCCTTGCTTCCTATATAGAAAACATAGATTCCAAGTTTCAAATCTCGGATCCCCCAAAACCTTTGAAGTTGCCTATGCATTTACAGTCCAGTAAATTTCTCCCTTGATTTCCTAACTATCAGTTTTTAATGGGATGAGATAGTCTCATGCCCAAACCTGAGTGCAAAGGACCAGTTCCCTAATAATAATCCCGAGTAGGTACCCAGCTGTGCTTTGGACACTGAGTATCCATTTCCTTTTAACATATGAATGAGCTATATTAAGATGATCATAGACATATATTCCTAATTTGAAGAATGTTTTAAATAAAATAAGCATTTTTTTTTAATTTTAAAGTTTTTGCAAACTTGGATTACTCAATTTTCATCACAGAGAAATAGATGATATTTTTGTTATAGTTCTTAGACAAGTTTCAGTTTTTACTAAATATAATGAAAGAGAATGTATAAAGATGTACATTTGGTAATTTTTCAAAATTGAATTTTTAAATTTAAAAATAAACTGAATGTTTATTTTATTTATTTATTTTGTAATAAGAAGCACATGTCTGTGACGAACAGTTATTAGGGGGGTTGGCTTATATACAGATCCATGGAACAGATGTAATATATGATTTCTTGGAGATATTTTTTGTTTGCCATTGGTGACAAAAAGTCACTGAATCGACACAAAACAACAAAATGGCCCTTTTTTTTATTAAAGTAAAGAACAAAAAGGAAAATGTATGCCTGTAAAAACTAAATGAAGTTTTCAAAAATTTTGAAATGAGAAAAGGCACAAAAATTGAAGAACAAATTTAAAATGACTTTTATCTATGTTATATTTACTTCTAAACAATGGTACTATAATGGTAGCAGATTGGCCTATCTTCTACTAAGCACTTCTAGGAAAGCTCTCTTTCATGCCTCTTTTAAATTGACTTGGAATTTGATCACTTCACATGACATTTTGAAAAATTTCTAATTTATCTTCTGGTTTACCTTTTATGTTAGGAAAAGGAAATGTGTCTTAGGTAAAGAAACACCTTATTATCTTAGTAAGTATTTTCAGAGGAGATACTTAGTCAAAAATTAGTAAAATAGATTACTGAGTGTCATACTAGTACAATTTCTTTGAAAATGCTGGAAATAATTTTTAAAATGTTTTGTGATTCTAATTATATATATTTCGGTGAGTGAATTTCATAAACTAAATCTACTTTTAAATGCTTTATATAAATAAGTAGGAATATCATAATTATGTAGACTATTGAATAGAAAAATATCTGATGTATTTATTACTTCAAATGTCTCAAGATACTTTCGTGATCCTCCGAGCGATACTTTCTTGGAGCAAGATTTATTTTGTATCACAGTATTTTATTTCATACATACCTCTCTTCTGAAAATTATAATAGGTTAGCATAATAATATGCTATTATTATACATTTTAAAAGGTAAGCCTATATGTGCAATTTCTGTGTACGTTTCATCAGGTCAAGCATTGCTTGAAGCTATTGAAACTAACATTTCTTTTCTGACTATAGAAAGGGGAGCATAGATTTGGATATTTGTTCCATGTATGCAGTCTTACCCAATTTTAAACAGTTATTCTTTAGTATTGATTAAAAAGGATACTCTCTATTGAAATCCTTCTGCCCATCCTGTTACATCATGGGATATAAGAATTTTCTTAATATTTAATACTGTCAAATATATTAGTTAAGTATATATGTGTGTGTGTGTGTGCACATACTAGCCTCACATTGAGTTCTTATACTGTTAATAAGGTAAATAATCTATAATTGTGGCAATAATTTCTATTCTTTCAAAAACACCAATTTTAATACCTGAAGAGTTCTTGGAAGGATTTGATTTGTCAAGATGCATGGGCCTTCTTAGTACATCCTACTTATGTTCTATTGAATTAAGGTATGGATGATCGTAGCCATTCAGAATTGGCATTAAGAAGTAGGTTCCAGACTCATTAGCTCTTGTGTAATAAAACAGTAGACCATAGTGCTTCAAATCAAACCATCTTTTTTCAGATAGTCACCAAGTGTAGCTCTGTCCATAAAAACAAATTGGTTTCCTACAGCTCCTTAAAAAGACTCTACATATGATTCGAGAATCCCATACCTCTATAGCATTCTGCAGTCACTACCAACAGAGAAGATACAGAGCAATATATGCCCATCCAACATGATCCCTTGCTATACAAGTATGCCAGTGCCACCAAAGGGATGGATTTTTTTTTTTTTTAATGTATACAGGATGATAGCATCTCTCAGTTTCTCTCTAGATGAAAACTTACTGAGAATCACTTTATTTACTGAATTTCAACTTGTCTCTGAAGAGAACACAGTACTGATCCTTTTCTGTCCTAAAATGGTGGTCCCAATTCTAAGATAAACTAGTTCTCTTGTGGAACTATCTAAGAGGAACACACACCAATTTTCTCTGGGCTTAAAAAGACCCTTCTTAGTTAGCTGTCTATGTATAGATTGTCTTGATACCATTGCTCCGGACATAAAAACAAGATCTTAAGAGATTTACCCAGCAGTCATATCTCTATGGTACTGGGTATTTAAACCTACATTGTGATCACTTAAAGGGGTTTCGACTCGTGGGCCACCTTGTTCCATCATCATACTGATAGTATCTGTTGTCTGAAACTGTTGTTATAATCCAAAGACCACCATATAGGAAAACTGTAACCAACAAGCTACTTCTGCTTGTGACTGCCTAGCTTTTAGCCTACCAATGACTCTCTATTGCAATTCATCATTGAAATGCTTGTGTTGTTGTTCTAATCATGTAGTTATTCAATGTGTGATGCTGGTATTATTTTCTTTGAAAAAAGGAATCCTACACCTAATTTTGTTATCAAAAAACTTCCACTTTTCAACTTCAAACTCCCCTTGTATTGTTTTTTCAACTATTTTAATACCCTTTTTCATTAATAAACAGACACTAGAAGCATAAATTGCAATGTATGGTTCCAAAATTACATTATATATCATCAGTTTTTAATATAACAGTAGTAGATATTTCCATTAATTGCAAAAATGTTTATTATACTTTAATTTTCAACAGACAGTGTATGTGTATGTACACACACACATATGTATATGTATATATATATATAAAGCACATATACATACATACATATAAATGTTAGGGCAATGTAAAGTGCTTCTGCTGGTTGAATATGAAGAAAATCAATGGCTAGAATTTAGTCAGTAAATAAAGAAATTTCAGCCTATGAAAGAAAGTAACTCTTTCTTATCAAGTACAAAGTGTTGTTCTATTATAAAGTAATTTTCTTTCCTTTTAGAAAGATAAAGTTTTGGATGAATATGACCAAAAAGATCCAGATCATCGTAGTATATATAGGTTTGTCAGAACATTGTTTAATGCAGCTCAACTTACTGCTGAATGTGCCATAATTACACTTGTGAGTATTATATTTTTCTAATAGTACACAAGTAACATTTATTGAATTTTGTTAATCCTAAATAACTTTAAAGGCATTAATCTATGCTTTGTTTGTTTCCTTAAAGTTTTTATTGTTTGGTAATTTTAGCTCTATGATTGTTTTGTGATACTTATTTCTTACAATTTGAAAATCTGAAATAATTTACTCTTTTTGTGTTAAAATTTTTCTCATTTTTCATATAATGATATATATGTATACACACACACACACACACACACACACACACATATATATATATATATATATATATATATATATATATATATATATATATATATATATATATATATATATATATATAAACACTTGTTTCAGAGGAAACTTGTTCATTAGGTCTAAAAGAATCACAAAATAGTTTAATTTTGTATTTCATTCTGAAGTATTTGTTGTATTGAAAGAATTGCCATGCTATTATTATATTAAAGAGAAATTTTTTTTGCTAGACTTGATACATATTTTGTTTTCAGGTTTATTTAGAGAGACTATTAACATATGCTGAAATAGACATAGTCCCTTGTACATGGAAACGAATAGTACTTGGTGCAATATTACTTTCTTCAAAAGTCTGGGATGATCAAGCTGTTTGGAATGTAGATTATTGCCAGATTCTAAAAGATATTTCAGTTGAAGACATGTGAGTTAAATTTGCAAAGTTCATCTATGTTCATTGTAATGATTTAAAGATACAGTTAGTTTTATGTTAGTATTTCAGAAGTTTAAAGTTTTTTTTTTTTTTTTTTTTTTTTTTTTTCATAAAATTAAATGGTCCCTCTCTTTATAATATTTTTATGGGTATACTACTACAACAGATAGTAAATAGAATAAACTTTTATTTAAAGTCAAAACACACATTAAAATTTTGAAGCTGTTTGTGTATTTGAACAGTTCAATATTAGATAGAATAGTCTTTTTATCAGACTTCAATAAAGTAAAAGTAAATCTAATGGAAATAATGGCATAAATGGTGTAAAAAAGCAAGGAAAACAGCTGTTTTTCAGTACCACTGACACTGAGTTATTACTTCTGCGTAGAGAAAAGTAAAGTCATTGAAGTAACTGGAGGATTGCTGTAAAACTTCCATTTTCTTTTCATTAAATGACCTGATATACCTTTATTATATCTTTGACATGAAGTGATATAACTAGCATCTGATGCCAAATGATATTTTAATTTACTGAAAGTGCTCTATATTAGTTGTATTTCGGCTAGTCTGTTTTGTGTAGTGAAAAGCAGTTTTGCAAAAGGATGTTACTCAGTCTGCATTGAGTGCAATTCTTTCAGCTGGGTTCTAGCATGTTTAAGTTTTGTCATTTTATTAGTCCAGAATCTCCTAAAATGTATTTTTTCTTCCTTTTTAATAATTTACTTGCAGTAAATGAAATGTTTATAAAAAGATATTTAATAATTCATTTCATTTTTTTCACAAAACCAGTAATTTTTTTAGGTTTTTAAATAAGTATGTTTAGTAAAAGTAGATTGTTTCTGATTCCTTATTTGTCATTTTGAAATAAATGTTATGTTTCTTGACTCTTTCAAATTGAGATATTTTAAAGTGCAGTATTTATTTATTTATTTTTTTATATTTCAGGAATGAATTGGAAAGACAGTTTTTAGAAATGCTCCAATTTAACATAAATGTTCCTGCAAGTGTGTATGCAAAATATTATTTTGACTTGAGAAGTTTAGCTGACCAAAATGATTTAACCTTTCCCACAGAGCCTTTGAGTAAAGAAAGGGCTCAAAAACTTGAAGTAAGTGGATCCCTCTTTGTTTTTCTAGTAGAAAACTCAAGAATCATTGGTCTCAAATCAAATATAGATACCAACAGATAGTAAATAGCAGGAAAAATTCACTATTAAATTCTCATACTAATAAAGAATCACCCTTAAAAGAAACATAAAATTTGTATAGATGAAGTACAGTAGTTTGGGACTCAATTATTCTTTCAGGGTTGCTACAAGACCTAGAAAACCCTGGAAATTTAAAAAACTACTTAAATACTGGGAAAACTCAGTGAAAAGTGAAAATTCCATAAATGAAAAGAAATATTGCCATTAGTAGCAACTGTGCTAGTAAAAATTTATAAGTAATTTTAAGACATTTTTAATTCTTCTGTAAAATATGGCAGTATTTCAGTAAAAAAAAAAATTGGAGCATTAAGTGTTAATCTTTTATAAAAAATAAATTCAAAATTTGATTTTTTTTCATTTTTTGTCATGCATAATTTCAAATGGTACTGAAAACAGCTAGAAAATTTCTCCCCATGAAAAAATGTGAATTCAAGACTGGTAACTACTTAATTTCTTAGAGTGCACAATTGTGTGTTTTCTGTTATTCTACTAGATAAAAAATGATTGAGAAAACTCAAAATTTCTGGGGAAAATCTGTATAGTAACCCTGCTTCCTGATACTGAAGAAAAATGGGCTCAATATTTTTCTATCTGGATTGTCACATAATAGAGCCCTTTAATAGGTATCATCTTTATTAGTTAGCAGAGTAGGAGAGTTGATTTTATTTAAAATTGTCTCAAATAAATGTTATAGATATTCATGTGTGTATACATGCATATACATATATAGTCTGCCATTGCCAAAAATATTAGATACCTCCTCTCTAACTTTTTTTTTTTAAATATTATCAAAGATAGAATGTAGTGAAAAAAACATTACAGATAAAATAAATTTACTTTTTAAATTTTTGAAATGAAAACAAGGAAAATCTATTTAAATTAATCTTATTTTTGCATCATTTGTTAAAAAATTACATTAAAATTTTTGCAATGTTGCATTAAAATGTAATATTTTTTTAAATGATTGAAGTGTTATTAATTCTTTTTTGGTTGTGTGGCATTAAATGTTCTTAATATTCATAAAAAGACGTTTTCTGTTAAAGTGTCAAAACATAGCGGAAGGAAGGGGCTCAGTTTCATTTACTTCTGAACAAGGAAAGTCTAAAATCCAAATTTTTTAAAAAGTCACCTTTGACCATTTGAATATGAAAAAAATGGTTGACATGGAATAAAGCTGTTAAATGAGATTATTGATACAATATTCACAAATGAGTAATTATTTAGCATTATTGGCTGCTTTTCAAATACAGACCAGTGCTCTCAATCAAGGTACATTATGGGTATTCTAGGTTATGTTTTATCTTATATGTGCACAAAACATTTAAAATTTGAGGGAGAAAAAGCTCCCCAAAAGCTATTTGAACACTGTTTTCATATGAAATAGAAACAGGAAAACAATAAATCTGAATGTTTGATTGCTAAACATGTAAGATATTTGACCAGTTATGCTTCTGGGAAAAAGCCTTAAGTATTAATATTTCTATGATTTCTTTTTGGGTTTGGAACTTATAAGGTCAGGTGTAAATCAATATCTTATACAAACTTTGAGAGTAGCCAGTTTGGCCAGAAAAGTCAACAAACTTCTAGCTAAAGAGCAATTATCTCATTTAGAAGTTATTTTTAATATTTCAGTTTTATTCTTTATGTGAGATAGTTTTCACATATTCAAAAGTGGCAAAAGGGAGTATGTATTCAGACATGTCTTATTGATGGAAAAATATGAAATCCTTCCTTCACCTAACACTAGTGTGCCTATTTTTAGAACAGTAATGCTCATGTATTTGTCAATTTGTCATCAAAACCAGTGGTGGAGAAACATTTTCATCATTTCAGTCGAACAAAACAGATTAAAAATTTGTAGAGTAATAGAGAATCATTTCATGCAAAAGGCAAGATATCCTTAGAAAAGATGGAAGCAATAGACCGTTGACAATGGATGATCTATAAAAAAAAAAAAGCTAGCAATTTTGGGTCACTTTTTAAAGGGGAGATAAATTTAGATCAAATGAGCACTGTTGGAGAAAAAGTACTGTATACAAGTCCATCAATAGAAAATGAAAAAATAGCACTTACAGGTAAACTGATCTAAAAACTAACTGTAAGTAGAATTCATTCTGCCTGTATCTTCTCAGTTCTTGCTGACAAAATATCCAACAATGCAAATACTGAATAATTTTCATTATGCAGTGGGTAGTTGAATGAATAACAGATGAAAAATAGAGAAGACATTTTAAATTTTGTTGATGTGAAGGGTGTTACTGGCAAAAGACTACTTACGGTTTTCAAAGAGTGACTTCAATTCAGGGTCAAATTAAACAAAAATGAAAGGACAAGGTTGTAATGGTGCTGCTTCTATGAGGGGATCTTTCAGTAGAATGTAGGCTATCATAAAAGCAGAATTTCTTTCAACAGTTTATACTCGCTCTTTGCCTCTTTGCCTCAATTTGTGTTTAAGTGATGCATAAAAGATCAAAGAACAAGAAATGCTGCTAGAACAGTTTATGATATTTGTACATATTTTAGATCATTACATAATAGATTTGT
Source organism: Pardosa pseudoannulata (assembly GCA_032207245.1). Lineage (NCBI taxonomy): Eukaryota > Metazoa > Arthropoda > Arachnida > Araneae > Lycosidae > Pardosa > Pardosa pseudoannulata. Next base: position 7,697,371 of record CM063502.1, on the reverse strand, counting down.
TATATTGAAAGAAATTTTACAACAGCCAACCCAACATTTCAGTCATTTATCAAAGTATTGTGAAATCAGATAGATTGAAAGGCATGATGTTTTATCAGTATTTAGTAAAGCTGTTCTATATATAGTTATTGAAGCCTTTGAACTCATACTTGACAGTAGAAATAAATGATGAAAGAGTATATAAAAATGTTACGTTGGCCTAGTGTTTGAGAAAGAAATTAAAACTCGTTAAGAAACACGTGGAAAATAGGTCTTGATTAAATGATTTTATACAATTAAATAAATGCGTAAGGAATACAACTGGAATCAACTTATCATTTGTAAATAATGAAGACTGCTCTTGAGTTGGCGTTGGCCCTAAAAATCAATATGGCGAAGAATACATTCACCTCTTATTCTTCTGGTAACAACCTTGTCCGCTCAAAAAATCTGACTGCCTCATGGAGAAAGAAACAGGGGTCCCCTCCAGAACAGTATTGGAGGGGAGTCAAAATCCCCCAAATGAATGAACATTTCTATTGGTTGGGAGAAGTCCAAAGTTTCTTTCTAGTTCACACCGGTCTTGTTCTGGTATGTCTTCGACGAAGACCCACGGGAAGAGGCAAAAAGAGCTGAATCGAATGTAACTTATTGTTATAGGGTTCTGTCAATGCATTTTATCAAATTGCAGCTGTGCACATTTAAATTTTCGATAAACATAGCAGCTTTTTTCTTCTTTGAATCACACATCATTTATTAGAATATATGCTATAATTATTGATTTGAACATGGTCATTGAATAAATTGATTTAAAAGTAACTGAATTAAATAATGTGGGAATTAATGTAGATGCAGAATTTAATAGAATTTTTAATATTACTGTTGAGAAGATAAAGGAATTTAAAGTCATAACCTTGACATTCAGAGAGCTGGAACCCAAAAATTTAGGAATAATCACATAATTAGCCTTCTAGAAGTATTTTATATAATGATCATTTTTATTCTGCATTTGGATAAAATAAATTTTATGGAACAGAGATTTGTGTCTCACAGAAACTTATTAAAAGGACAACAATTTAATTCTAAAACATTCTTATTGAAAGAAGCAATCATGATTTATATGAATGATTTAAAACAAAAGAAGTTAAATATATTAACTTCGGAATTTTATTGTAATGACTAAAAATCACCTAAAGACATGTGACCATAAAATTCTGTTGATGCATTGCTGAATATGATAAAGACCTCTGCCTGAATATTTATATTTTATTGAAGATCTTAGTAACATTTTCTGTGACAAAAGCTGCTGCAGAATATTCCTTTTTGACACTTAAGTATGTAAAGACATAACTCTAAAACTGTATAGGTCAGAAAAGACTGACAACATTAGTCTTTAAAATATCAATGCATAGGCATCCAATTGATAGTGAAAATATTTATATAACAGCCAAGAAGCATTAAGCTCTAAACTATATTTTTACAAATCTATATATATCTTGGAGAGCTTGACAGATATCAATAGTAGATTTTGCATTATCCAGACTCTACTATGAGTTTGGCTTGCTATAATACACCCCCAAATTAAGAGAATGAGCAGAGAAACAGCACTTTCTGATACTGTATGGCATGCTATATCAATATGATACTGTATGGTACAGTATAAAAAAATACTGAATAAATCATGTAATAGACACACATGATAAACATCTTGTTAAAAACATATGTTTGAACTAGCAGGAAAAAATGAAATTCCTGCAGATACATAGTAAATGTTAAATTTGAGCTTTTAAACATGTCTAAGCCATGACTTATCTACCTGAAATTATGATAGTGTCAGTTCTATTTGATTCCTATACAGCCAGTATACTCATCAGTCAGTTTGAATCTCTCATATGGTATAAAGCAAACCACCATTGTAATCTAATATTATTAAACTAAGTCAATAATTAATGAGCACAAAAGAGATTTGGGTCAATAAAATGTGTCTGAAGGGAAAATCTTTATAAAACCCAAAATGTCAAAATTATATATGCTATTCAGTTTTGTTTGTACATGACTGAATTTTGGCTGATTGCATTATATTACAGTTTAAATTACATATAGAACAAAGTATTTTTTTAACTGGTTAATTATTTTAGTTATTGTCTGACTGTTTAAAAATCTTGAATTAAACAAGATATATGATTTAATTTAAGGGATGAATATTAGACTTAACATTATATAATACATGTCATGCTGTGTTTCAAAACTTTGAACAATAAAATTATTAGTTGGCATTTTTATTAGATTATCCTTCCATCCAAATTCATCCTTATCTTAGTATAAAATTGTCATATTTTTAAGATTGATTAATGAATAAAATATTCTAATTTTATTGCTAATTTTTATTTTCTAAGACATTTTCAAATATTTATGCTTGTAGTAAAAGAATTTACTTTATGCTAATTTTGTAAGAGGGCTTAATGCTATTTGTTTCTCCCCTTATTAGGCTATGTCTTTAGCTGCAAGTGGTACTTTAATGGATTTGCATCGCAATGGTATACGCAAGTGGTCCAGTTTAGACAATATTACTTCTCTGCACAAAAGTGCAGCTATCCTGTCCTGACACCTGTTTATATACATTTTAAGTCTATTTTAGCTCAGGTGCTTGCCAAAACAATTTTGGAAGAGATATCTGGCTGTGATCATACTTCTGCATCCATGGCAGTCCAAGACCTTTGAACTGCTGTGGACCCTCCAAACTATGTCCCAAGCATCTGTTAAATGTGCATGCATACAGAATGGAGTGCACTTGGTTATACGGATGTAAGATAACTCTTTATTATATCTGCCTTGTAACTTCATTTAATAGCTCTTTTGTAAGTAACTCATTTTATATGACTTATAAAATTGTTCAGCATATATGAGACATGTTTGAATGAATGTGTATCTATGACTTTATGTAAATAAGTTTCTTTATTTTGTACAAACAAGACTTCAGATTGACTAGTCAGTGCTAGACTGGAGCCTATATGTTTAGGATATTAAGTGAAAGTCTTGCAGATCAACTTTACCATTACTTTTATAACCTCTATTATATATATATATATATATATATATATATATATATATATATATATATATGTGTGTGTGTGTGTGTGTGTGTGTGTGTGTGTGTGTGTGTGTATATATATAATTTAGATTTTATTGTCTTGGCTTTTCTAATAATTTCTGAAAATTTCATTTTTTTCTCAGTTGAAATTTCTTTGTACTGAAGCAGTCAGTAATTCAAATTTAAAATTTTTAATTCAAATGCAATGTGATGCTTTATGTATGTTTGGATGCTATTTTATGAAGTTCTCATATAAAATTTAAAATTAAAAGAGGGATAATTTTTTTTTTTTTTTTTTTAATAGTGGCAGGGTTTCATAACCAATTCAAAATCCTAAACTTCTTTCAGCAGCTGAATAAAATTTTTATTTCTGAGAAAGCAGGAAATTTTTCTTATTGAAGAAAAGGAAACTGCTATATTATACTTGTTTATGCATGTATGCATGTGAATGTATGTAGTACGTGAAAGTAGTGATAAAAATCAGCAAATATTAAATAGGAATATATCCAGCACAACTCATAATTAAATCATTAACCAACAAACGCTGAAAGTTAAATTACTATTACAAAAGCTATCAATATCAAGTGCAGTCATATTTTTAATTTTTTAATAAAAATCTTAACACATTTTGATTTTTCACTTTATTTTAAAATCATTAGTTGAATGAATTTAATTTTATTCAGATAAAAATATTGGTTGAATATTATTCTCAAGAAATAAAATTTTTGGTTTATTTATTTCAAATACCATTTAGAATTTGCATGACTGAAAAATTAATATAAACTATAAAGTTTGTTACTTTTGATCGTAATCAACAAAAATCAAATCATGGTTTATAAGAGTCCTTAAGGACTGTTTAGAATTTCTTATATTCTTAGTTTTAGCAATTGGGGATTTTAAAAAATAAAATCTGTGACTAATACTCATACATTGCTGTTTGCTTCTGTTTCTTAAAACAGTTATCAATAAATTGTTAAAAGAGAAAAATTTTTGCTTTTGTCAGTTTCAGAAAATATAGCTGTACTCAAATTACTTTGTCTTAAATGTAATGAAAAAAACTGTATTTTCCAAAATTCCATTGTTATCTTTCTCATAATAATAGTCATCTGTATAATAAATAGTGAGACTGAAATGTGAATTAAATTTTTGCTCCCTTTTTCTGAGTAATATGTTACAAACTTTATATTTCTTTTTAATATTGTTAAGAATGTACATAAGTTTTTGAATACCCACAAATTGTACCAATCTCATGCTATAGAAACATGCCAGGTATTAAGAATGTATTATTACAGTAATTAGGTTTAGGAAGTACAATTCTTTTATGGACGTTAGAACATTTCTATAGAAATCTTTCTTTTTATTTATTCTTATTTTATTTTGTTATTATTTTAACATTCATTATAAACGTCTAACAAACTTTTGCAGTGATTGTATTCCTTGGTATTATAAACTCAACAAGCAACACACTTTTTCAGTATCAAAATACTGTAGCCGTAGCCTTCCTGTTAAGATCTGTTTGAAATATTTTGGTTTGTTTGCTGAGTTTCAATCTTATGACTGGCAGCAATGTATTTTGATAAAGGTATTGGGAACTTTATCCATCAACAACATAAATACCTGAAACTTTGCAGGAATTATGTTGTAACGTAACCATATTTATACATTAATGTTTGGTAATAAATTCATTTTGTTCTCTATTCTTTCTTTCTGTACTATTGGAGACAGATATTAAAATGACCCTAATACATTTAAACAATGAATTATGCTTTGGCCAGCAGGCTGAAGTTAGGATTTGGTTTGCAAAAATGTAATCCAGTTTGTTTGATTTTTTTTTAATAGTTTGGTAAATTATCTATGAAGTGTAAAAATTTCCTAGATTTTTTATTAAAGCTCAAATTAAGTTTGCCTTCATATTCTTTTTACAAAAAAAAAAAAAATCTTTTTTATCTCTCTACATAAAATCCTTTATTTTTGTTTATTTATATGTATTTTCTTGACTTCTTTTCCGATGCAGGGCAAACTACCACAGGATCATGAGAAGTCATAAGACTTGTAATCCTGTGGTTATGACTAGTGGTTATGAATTGCTTGTCACTAGGGAGTCCTTATTGACAAATCTAGACAGCCATCTGGCCAACCATGCTCTGCTCCTCTTTTCTAGGAAAGGAAGTAGGCTGGAGCCAGCTGTTGAGTCATGGCACAATTAGTTGTTCTTGTTCTTCTCACAGGGTACAGAACCTTTCATTGCCATCCATCTATTAAGAATTGGACTCTAGTTGATAATGAGACAGCTTTGCTGCCCTAATCTATTTTTCGATGCAATATACATTGCATTTAAAGCATATTAGGTTATAATACTTCTGTTGCTCAGGTGGTAAAAATTAATTTGAAGTTTGAAGTAAATATAACCTGTATTTGAGAACTCAAACCAGAGACTGGGTGTGAAGTGGCTAGTCATTTATATAATTTACTATTTATTGTTTCACATTCCTTTAACAATGAGGATTTTTCAAATTTCCCATGATAAGGAAAAGTAATTTTCAGATCATTAGCTTTTAAATCCGATAAAGATTGATAAATAATTTTTGCTTAAAATTCTGAGAGTGTCTTCAAGATAAGTAGAAATTTGAGATAAACAAAGTCAAGATATCAAGAGTCTACTGTACTTTGACTGATTTAAGTATAATGTAAAGAACTCTTATTTCCCAAAATGCTCTTGTGTTTTTCCCATAATTATAATCAGGGCCATAATTGTAAACAGGGAGATGGAAATATAAATTTAGTTTTGGTTGACCTTTTCTGTATAATATCTTGTAATTTCTATCTAGTATTGTTAAGATTGTTTAATATCTTTTGAATGTCTACAAATCTTACTAATTGCATCGTATAAAAACCTACAAAGTATAAAAAAATAAATAAAAAAATTTGGTCATTATATTAGTCAGGTATATTTTCTGTTTTTCTAAATAAGTTCAGTATTTTACTCTCCATGTAATAAAATTTTTTAAAAGATTTATTTTGTTTTGTTATGATGAAAAAAATCTCTAATACTTCTGAACTATTAGATAGTTTTAAGATATAAAGAGATAGAAATTAATCTTATTTTTTTTACTTTTAAATTCCTTAAACAATACTTGTTTTTAATTATACATAGGGCTAATTTTATTGGCAGAAAATACTGCTTTAGAAATGTAAAATTTCATCCCTACATCATGGTTCCTTTCTTTACTTTGATTCCATTGAAATGTTTCACATCTCTTGAATTTCATTAATCCATTAATATTTGCCTCATTTTTGCCAAATATAGATTGATAAATATCTTAAGGTTTTATGGGACTGCTTAAAGTAAACAAAATTAAAATAATGCAACTTGCCTCATTATTTATGAACTGAAATTTTATACATCATTGATAGTCACTAGTAAAAATGAAAAATTATATGATAAATGATTTATTTGATATCACTTGTAATCACAATAAAGTTCTATTAGTCCTAATTTCAGTTGAAGAACTGCTAAAAAAGAATTCCTAAATATAAAATTTTTATCAAAATTATTAAAATTATAAAGACTAGCAGAAATTTGAAAATTTTGGTATTGTTTTTTAGAATTGCTATTAACCTTCCAAGAAAAAGAAAAATTGTTCCAAGAAAAAATAAAATTTCTACAAAAGATTTTTTAATTCTCCCTAAAAGTGGAAACTAGGCATTGATGGGTTAAATATCCTTTTACCAATTTTCTAAAATTATTGGTATAATCAGCATAATTTTTTTTTTAAAGTTTTAGAATATTATTTGCAGAAAATAAAGTTTTGAATTATTTATCCCAATTGCCATTTAAAATTTACATGATTGAAAAATACTAAAAATTCTAGAGTAAATTACTTTTGATACTAATTGACAAAAATCAGTGTATGGTTTATTAGCAGTCATGAAAACTACTTAAGGACTGTTTAAAAAATTCTTGCATTCTTAGTTACAGCCTTTAGTCATTTTTATAACTTGATGTACTTATATTATTGTTTGCTTGAAACAGTTCCTAATATATTGTTAAAAAAATATTTTCTTTTCTCAATTTTAGAAAAACAGAACACTGTGCTCAAATTACTATGATTGCTTTAAATATAATAGAAAACTTACTTATTTTCCAAGATACCATTGCTATGGGAACAACATTATTATTTTTATAATTCTAATCTTTATAATAAATAGTAATTAGTCTTTTGACTGTTCACTGCTATCTCAAGAGACATCTGAACATCATTGGCATCATGGATAGTCCAATATATAGGGGGTGTCATAGGGCAGAGGAGAGTTCTTTACATATTTTGTGTTAATGTGATTACTACTCTGTTAAGCATTTTGAATATCTAGGATATCATGTTATTGAACTGTGGGAGTTAACTAACTTCCTGGTTAAATTGCTGCTTAAATTTATTTCAGCTATTGGTCTCTTTGAGACTTCATTGTAAAATTTTTCACTCACTGCTGGGACTCTTTTGTTCTGGGGAAATGGTGGGCTTTCAGTACAATAGAACTTGGGCAGCAGTGCTGGTGCTCTTACGAGCCACCACAACCTAATTCTAATTCTAATAAATAGTAAAACTGAAATATAAATTTAGTTTTTGATGACTTTTTCTGTATAATATGTTACAAACTTTTTTATTTCTGTATAATATTATTAAAATTGTTTAACATTTTTTGAATGCAAATAAATCCTACCAATGTCATGCCATAAAAACCTACCTGGTTTAAATTTTTAAAAATCTATTAATTAGGTTTATGAAGTATTTTTTTAAGTGTAAAAAAACACTGCTGTGGAATCATAATCTTCTTTACAACCCTTTATATAATCTTCTGTAACTCATATTTCCTTTTTATTATTAAAAAGTAATAGTTCTGATCTATATTAAGTTCAGTGAAATTAAAAAAAAATCAAACTTTTCTATTCTTGTAAGTTGAGCATTTTACTCTCCATTTAATAAAACTTTTTTAAAGATTTATTTTATTTTTTATTTATTTTATTTTATTTATTTTGTATGACAAAAACTCCTCTAACATTCCTACTCCTGAGTTAGCTATTAGATGCTTTTAAGGTGTAAGAGTGTAGAAATGACTTCTATTTTTTTATGTTAACTATTATAACCCTAAAACAATACTCGTTTTTATACACTCACTTCCAAAAATTAAGCACAAAGATGTAAAATGCAAAAAAAAAATCAACAAATACTGCTTTGATTGACAAAAAATTCAGCAGAAAAGTAGCATATATATTTATGCATAAAACAAAATCAATAATTATATACAGAATTATGTATAAAGTGAAAATAAACAGCATAAAATGATAAAAAGGACATTAATAGGGTATGTGATCCCCCCTCATCTGTATACAAAGTTTACATTTTCTGACCATGCTTTCAATTAGGTGGTCAATCACCACAGAATTAAGAAATCACCATTCTTCTTGTAGAGCAGTTTCTAGCTCAATAACAGTGGCTGGAGGTTGAAAATGTGAAGATATAGCATGGCTAAGAGAAAGATATTCCAAAGATTTTCAATGGGATTAAAGTCGGTGGAATATGCTGGCCACACCATATGTGCAATCCCTTCACTCTCCAGGTAGTCACCAACAGTGTCAGCTTTATGGGGATGTGCGCTGTCATCCATTAAAACAAAATTAGGGCCAACTGCTACAGCGTAAAATCTCACAGTGGGTTCCGGTATTGAGATGGAAGTGAGTGTATATAGAAATAATGCTATGGGTGGAAAATACTGTTTTAGAAATGTTATATTGGCATCTCAATTTCATCCACATCTAACCATTCCTTTTCATGTCTTATTAAAAAGTAATAGTCCTGTTCTATTAAAGTCAGAGAAATTAGAAAAAACATGATCATTCTAACTTTTCTATTGTATTATATAAGTTCAGTATTTTATTCTCCATTTAAGAAAACTTTTTAAAAGATTTGTTTTCTTTTATTAAGACAAAAAAAAAAATCTTCTAATACTCCTAAACTACTCCTTAGTTAGCTATTAAATGCTTTTAAGGTGCAAAAGTATAGAAATAAATTGTATTTTTTATATTAATCATAATTCTAAAACAATACTTATTATTTATACATAGGGAAAATGCTATAGGTAAAAAATACTGCTTTAGAAATCTTGTATTTATATCTCATATTTGTCCCCACCACATCAATCCTTTCATTACTTATTAAAAAAATGTTTCTTATCTGTAAAATTTCATTAAATATTCTCTTTCATATTTTCTCAAATTATTAGTATTTATCAGTATTTTTCTGTCCTTTAAAGAATGTTTTAAAACTTTAATTTATCCTATGGTAGTAAACCTTTTAATAAGCTTAAACCAAATCCTAAGCTATGCCTTATTCTACTTTATTGTATGCATTTCAGATGAAATGAGCTAGAAATTAATATATTTATTATGAATTCAGAAAGTAGTTGTCCTAGTATATACTTGATTTCTAATTATTAAAAAATATTGATACAAAAAAGCAAATCTTTTTTTCTTGTTTTTAAAATAATTGTTAGGTTGATTGCAGTTACTTTGGGCATATGTTGTAAATGCAGCTCAAAGTACCCAGTGATGATTACCTTTACAATTCCAATTGATTCATCATGATAAATTATGTGCAAAAACAAAATCATTTTTAAAATATACATACAAAGCTCTCTTTTGTTTGAAAAATGCTCATTAGCTTTTGATCATATATAAAAGTAATAGGTTAAGTGAATAGATTCTATGCAAATGTTTCCTCTCCTTTCATACGATAAACAATTTGCTAAAGGTCTGAAAAATTAATATTAAAATTTGTATTTTTTTACATAATTATAATTATGATATATGATCTGAATAATCCCTTTATCTTTTAGTTATTTATTACTTTTCTTTTTTTTAAGAATGATTATAATTAGTATAGATATGAAATAATCTAGTCTGATTTCTAAATAGTTATAAGTTAGTTAAGAAATACTGTTAATCTAATATATATATGCTCATGGGATTTTAATTTCTTCATCCATTTCTAATGAAATATTTGAAGTTCTAAACTGATTTCCATAATGGTGAAGCTAAGCACTTTAAAAAATTCAGATTCAGTATATGTGTATTTTATAGTACATTTCAAATTCTAAAATATGTAAATAGTTTTAAATTTTATAACATTGAAAGTAAAAATAAATAATGGATAAAAAATATTGAAAATAAATGGTATATTTTTGCTCTGTGTAACAGACATTTGCTTTTCCTGCACTGCATGTTTGTTTGATTATGATAACACTCTTAACTGCCAATATGTCTATTTGAACCTCATTTGGAAATTAAACTGTAACCTACTATGGAAAAATGCAAATTTCCAACCCTTTTACAAAATTGATTGCTAAAGTAGTAATTGACAATCATTAAAGAGTATGAAAATAATCTTTGAAAATGGATGATTATCTGAAATTGAAAATGCTAATCTTTCTAAAATGGATTAGCTGCAATAGCTCAGTTGGCAAAGGCATTAACTTAAAGCTGGATTATTTTGTATTCGAGCCTTCATCTGGTTAAAGACTGGCATATAGAATAGGTTCATATCCAATATCCTCAAGTTAAAACAATACCTCTAGAAGTAGCAGGCCAAGCCTAGTGATTGTGTGCTTGGTTCTTGCTTCCAAAACACAAAGACCCACTTTGAGCTAAAAGTTGATTTTCCTCCCTTGTAGGAATCTTCAAAACAAAATGCTCAACCCTTTGTGTTAAAATCGCATAGCCTCAAGTTGACTGGCTTGGCTCACTCAATTAGCATTAGAGATACTAATAACAATAACACTCTAAATTAGAAACAGTCTCTATGATAAAAGTCAAAATTGAAAAAGATAATGGATGGTAAATATAAGTATTGAAATAGCTATATTAAGAAGAAAAAAAACGTTAACTTTGCAGAGCATATATGCAGTAAAAGAATAGTTCCCCTGAAAAATTCTATTGAGCAACTTCCATTTCATAAAAACAGCTATTAAAGCACTCCCAACATCTTTCAAAGATAAATACATCAATATATGAAATATTCCTTTTAGTTACACCATTATTGCAAAACCAGACAATGGCTGAATGGGTAGGTCTCTGCTCTTCAGTACCAGAGTCTGTGGGTTTAACTCCCATTCCAATCATGGTTGTTTGTAGCTTTTGGAATTTGCTTTAAGCAGTAGGTCTCAGTCTCATTAGCCCTCGAGTAACAAAACAGTAGATCATAGCTTTCCAATTCAACTAACTAACCATTTTTGCAAAAGAACTTCAAGGGTTTTATAAGAGAGACACAATAGCTTTCATTTCTAACCTGCTAGGTCAGATACCTCATAGTTGAAACAATATCAAATACCCTAATTTCAGCTAGATAAGTCACACTAGTGTATATGCTGCACATGTGATAATTGACCAAGAAAAAATCAAAACATTGGTTAAGCCACCCCAAAATATATATCGTACAAATAAGAATAGATTTTCATCAGATTAATTCTCCTACAAAGTTCTTAATTTACACATTTTGAGCAGTTACTTTTACTTAAAGGCATATTCTACAACTGTTGACACTGGTATTTCCCTTTCTGTTTTGTCTATCTTTTGTCTTCCTCTTTTGCTCTATTGTCAATTTCTCAAAATTGACAACAGAGGCTATGATGCCATTCTAGTGCATTTGAATGTTTAAAAGCAAGATTCAAAATAACATAGACTTACTGTTTTTGGACAAGATGCACTTAAACACACAGTTTAAGTTAAGTTACAGTTAGGAAAAAAGGCTACTAATCTGGCAGCAAGCATACTTACTAATATGCAGTGATCTCTGAATACCATCATCGAAGCCAGCTTCAATGTATTTGCATATGAATAACACTTACTGATACTGTATAGCACTTTACATCAGATTGAACCTGTAGATCCCAATATATATATATAAAAAAAAAATACCCACACCAAATAAATTGAATAACATATGCACATGAAAAGCTGTCAGTTAAAAAAAATTTTTTTAGATTGGTAACAGGAATAATCAATTTCCTTCAGATATGTCTCAGACATTGTTTCAACTTTTAAACATGTATGTGTTGCAGATTATTTACCTGAAAATATGGTAGTTAAAACTTACATCATTAAATCTTTATATGTTCATCGGAAAATCTTTATTAGAACTATACTCAGTTTACCAAACAATTTAATGGAAAAAACTCTAGATTTAGTTAAATTACCTCCAACCAGTTATGCCTTTGAAAAATTCTGATTGGTTAAATTTGGGAATGGAGACACTTTTTGAGCAATAACATAGTCTGCCTATTGTTCCCAAAACTTAAAAGTTTTTTTAAAAAATTACCATGCCTTTTGTATTCCTTTTTTGTGTATATACACTATAATAAATACCATATCCTTTGTAAGAAAACTTAGGATTGCTTAGCTTACCTTTTTTTCCTGTAGAGGGATGTTTTCAGTATGTATGTTTAATAATATATGAATTGAGGAAATAATATACACTAAATCACTGAATTGATGGCTGGATGGATAGGGTGCTGCTTTTCGATCCTGGAGTTTGCAGGTTTGAATCCTACTGTTGCCATGGATGTTTATAGCTAATCAAATTGGCTTTAAGCAGTAGATCCTGGTCTCATTAACTCTTGTAGCAAAATAATAGATTGTAAAACTCTAAAAACCATATCAGTAGACATAAAATCAAAGCTGTTGACCTCTCCAATCATATGCTATTTGGTCATTGTGTAATGTAGAACAATAATATGCAAGTTTTATTTACCAAATTTTTATCATCATTTTATGTTTTTAAATTTTAAAAATATTACTACTACTTTTCTGTGCTGGGTTAGATGTCATAAACAAATCACATTCATTAATAAATTTAACTATTATGAATAAATATCTATTTATATAAAGTGTACACCTATGAGGTTTGACTCAGTAAGTTAGTACAATAGAAATACCTGCAGCATAAGATGCATTGAGAAAATAAATGGCATCTGTAGACTTAAACTAATATAACATTTCTTTTCTTATTTTAACCCTGTGCGATGAATTCTGTTCTAGCAAATTAAAAAATATATATATTATTTTGGTGCTCTACCTTCTCCCTCAAAAATAAAACAGCAGAATTTTTTTAATTTAATGTGTCAATATGACTCTCTCTGTAACTTAATTTTAAATTTTAAGTATATTTTAATGGCAGTGTGCCACAAAAGGTTAAAGTGTTGCTTATAATACTGGATGTGCCTTTTATAAAATGATCAGTTACATAATGTATAATGCAACAAAATTATCAAAACATTATACAAATTCAAATTATTGTTTTATGTAAATTTTATGTAAGGAAAATTCAATACCTTTTTATAGAATGTTATCAGATGATTCAATTTCTATGATTTTTTATTATTCCTTGAATCAAAAATGCTTTCATTGTAGATCTTACAGCTTACTAGAATTTATAATCCTATTATGAAGATACAATTAAAAGTTGAATGTTTAAAAATGAAAATATTGTCCCAGCTCTGATTTTGAGATTCCATGTATGATTTTTCTGATTGACATACACTTGGGAATATTGTTCAGACTATATATAACATGCTTTTAGGTTTGGAACATGAGTTCATATTCATCCTCATTTTAGTCTTTCAAGCCATGTCTTTTATATTTTTATTCTGTATTTAAATTTACTTTTCACCACAACAAGTTTGTGAAAAAATTGTTTTTATATCATGTTTGAACTTTTGTTTACATGTCTTCAAACCGATACTTGTTATGTTAAATTCTAGTTGTTATTTAAATAATTTATACCATATATTTCTGTGTATATGAGTTAATTTTTCAGGCATTTTATAGACCGCAAGTAGGGAATCAGTTTGTTTACGGATCCATGAAACAAATGTATGTATTTCTTGCTGACATTTTTTGTCATTGGTGAAAGAAGTTGCAAAATCGACAAAAATAATGAGATTGACTTTTAACTGATATTTAATCGTGATAATTAAATAAAATTTTTAAATGAAAAAAAATAATGAACACAAAAATTGAAAAATAAATTTACAATGATTTTCAATTTTGCTATAATCAAAATAGCAGTGCTATATTTGTAGTAGATCAGGCTAATCTTTTAATAGACCAAAGCCAGAAGTAATTGATAAATCACCAAAAAAAGGCCATTTTAAATTTTTTTTTATATTTATATAGTTTAAATTTATGATGGTGCTACTTTTAGATATGGTTGCCAGAGTTGAAACTACTTACACTGGCATCTAAGTAAAAATATTTTTGGCCACATGGTCTAGCACCATGGGTCAATTAATTGGGTGAAACTAGATAAATTAGTAGAAAATTGTGAAATTAATAAAGATAGCCATAAAAATTAAAATGGAAGTTATTTTAGTAACGTAAGTAACAGGCTAAGAGATGTATTTGTCTCAAGGTGCGATCAATCCTCTCCCTCCCCAGTACTTCCGCAGTAAAGAAAAGTTTGAGAAGCATTGGTCAAGCATTTTACTCTAAAGCAATTTGGAAAATATTTTGCCCATTTTAAATGCTTTGCAACATTTTAAATTTCTTGGCGACATGTTTGTTCCAGAAATCATTTTTCTAATCTCAGCTTATATACGAGTTTCAAATTTTGGGTAAATTATTGATGAAAAATCACCCTCTCAGCTTATACATGGATTGAATTATATTCGGAAATATACAGTATTTATGTAGTCATGTTTTGAATTATTTTTCAGTTTAAATTACTACTTTTTACTAAATTGTTTTGTAATGATTGTGGGTTTTGAAATCATACAAGTATCTGACTGCCCATTTCAGTGAGTGACAAAGAATTTGGTGTTCAAACCAAAATACCATATATATATACACACACAGACCATATTTGGATTACAACTTATTTTCTCTGATGTTTAATTTTAGTGACACATTCCATTGCATCTTGCATATGTCTTTCCTAGTATATTACAGTCACTGACATGCTTAATATTTTATTTTTTCTGACTATAAACTTAATTTTAGAATCAAATTTTAATTTTGATAAATATTTCAGTCTCACTTTAGTATTTTATATTATTACTTTTAAACAGTTGCTTTTAAGTTTTATTTCTGTGTATGAGACGTATGACTGAATATTAATGATATGTACTCTTATTGTTCTCAAACCTTGAAATGCATTTTTATCAAAGAAGGCAAAGTGAAACTATGCAAAAAAATAAAATAAAAAAAAAAGTAAAAATAATTAAAAATAATGAAAAAAAAACTTCATACTATGCATACTTCAGTTCAAAATGAAAACAACAGTAATAATGATAATAGTTTGGACTCTGTTATGTAAAGCTGTGATACTTAAACAGCAGAACTGAAAATGCTATTGCATTTTCATGTGAAATCTCTTTTAGGTACTGTATATTGTGTAATTTTTTGTTGTCTCCTTAGATGCTTAAAATGAAAGTAATTTTTTTTACTTTCCTTCCTTTCATCCTTCAAGGCTACTGCAGTTGTATTTCAGCATGTTCTCCATTTTTAGTCTATGATCATCCTTATCAATTGTAAGTCAACCCACACAAAACTATGCAAGTAAACAAATCTTTATATGCAACTATGGACTTTTTATTTTGATATTGTTTGAATGAAACTTGATTAAAAGAGTACTAAAGGTGCAGTTCATATGGTGACTTGTGGTTGGTTTATAATTGATAAACAATGTGTGAATGTGATGTATATTGGGAATTCTCTGCGAAATTGGATTCGACTGTGTTTCTCCAAACTGCTACTGAAAGTTGAATTGAAACACCCATTCTTTCCAGTCTCATTTCTTATGCATTCCATGCCATTGAGAACTTAATAGAAATTATTTATGGCAATTAATAAAAGTTTTTACTTGCTTTATGGAAATCAGAGCAAATTATCTAAAAGTGTGATTGGGATTAGCTTATTTTTTGGGGAGGAGAGGGGGGCAGGAAAGAAAGTGGGATTTTGAAAAGAAAGCCATCTTTTACTTTGCTATTTCAAATCCATTCTCATTGTTCAGATTCACCTGTTATTAAAAAAGTTCACTAATTCATAAAATACTTTTTACCTCATCTAATTGAGATGGACAGTAAAAAAAAGAAGTTATTTTTGTAACATTCATCCGCTATTAAACTAAAGAAAGTATTGATTTTGATGTTAAAGTACAAGCTTTTTAATTTTGATACATATACATATTACTGTAGGGCACTCTCTTAATAAGGAGAAGAGTGAATAAGGAAGCTGTACTTAAACTTTACCCTTATTCCTATTAATTTTCCAACCAAATTGTTTAAGTGATTTTAGAAATTTGTGTAGGGGTCATAATGAATTCCAGTACCAAACCTGCTTCACTAGCTCACGATTTCTCTGATATGTATAGTATGATGTGAAAGGAATTCCATTTATATACTGAGGAGATCTGCAGCATTTTGTTAGTGAATCATTTCCTATTGGATCATCAAGAGAAATCTGCACTCCAAATGGCCGAATGGTTGGGTTTTCTGCAGATCCAAATCCTGCTGCTGTTTTGGATGTTTGCTACTGTTCAGAATCAACTTTAAGCAAGTAGGCCCCAATCTCATTAGCCCCAGTGTAGCAAAACAGTAGGTCATAGCCAAACCAAACTAAACCACTCTAAATGATTTGGACAGTTCATTCCTGTCAAATGAGTCTCACATCCCTGAAGTTTACCACAAAAATAAACTGGTTATTCTTAATGAGCAGTGAGAATGAATTTTCTAAGAGTTTGTTTTTCTTTCCTTCAGAAGTTCTATTGAGTTGAAAATGAAGGGACATGCTCCCAATTTCCAAATCATAATTCCCGTCCATTTCGACCCCAAATTTCATTGTTGTTTCCAGTGACCTCCCAGACAGTTATTCAGATTTTGTCTCAGTTAAATTAAATCTGTTGAGAATTGGATACAAAAACTGCATTCGGGACCACCAGTTTTAATTATTTTGACTGTATGTATTATTCATAGCAATCTAATTTGTATTTTTGAGTCTCATTAAAAGAAACAGATACTACACTACTCATTCAAAAATCATTTAATAATAGTATTCACTACAAAAAAAAACTTTCATTTTTTTTCCTCACTATTTAAACTTTTATGTAGTATCGTATTTATTTACTTTTCTTCTTCATTTCATGACAGTGGTTGAATTGTAATTATGTCAATATGAATTAAAACAGGGTATCTACTGTCAAAAAAATTAGTTGTATACATTTTTTTTAAGTATCCTGTACATGGCAATTCTATAAACTGATATATTGAAAAAAGGCTGAAACCATTTTAAACTATATTTGATAATTTAAGTAAAAATACTTATAATAAAATGGTGAATTTTAAGTATTGGTAATTTACTGCTTTCACATTTTGGTCATATTAGCTATAGTATTTTCAACAAGGAAAAGCATAATAAAAAATAATTAAAATTGTTTTAATTTATTTTTTAACTTGAGATAGTTTGAATCTTTTCCTTTAAAGTAGTTCTTTGCTACACATATTCATATTATATATGTGGTTTTTTTTTTTTTTTTTTTTTTTTTTTTTTTTTTTTTTTTTTAATATCTTTCGGGAAAATTCTTCAAAAGTACCTTTCAAAATGTCAGGAAATGGACATATAGCAATTCAGTAGATACCTTGTAAAACTTTGATTTTAGCAAAAAAAAGAAATTTGCATCACAGTAGTGCACTGTCAACTAGCATGTGTTCAATTTTGATTTGTATGTTACTAAAAGTTAGCAGATTGCTCTGTTTTGTTTCAAAGTAATGCATTTTGCTTGTTTCAAAAAGCAATAATATTTGTACTTTATGTATTTTCAACCTTTTTAATCTGAAATCTGTTCCATAGACTTTGATTCGATATTTTGTTGTATGAAAATTGAAGTCTGTAATGAAAGGCAAATAAAACTATAATCAAGCAATATAATCTCTTAAACACTGGGTGCTGATTAGACAAATGTATGTTCCAGTCTTGCACTGTGTAAAATATAATTTTTTATAAGACTGCTCTACTAGAAAATGATTGGCCTTGCTTTTAGAAATTGTTAACACAGCAAAATAGAGAAAATAAATTTCATTTTAAATAGCCTGTGGATTTTTTGTTTTTCTCTTATGTACCACACCTTTCAACTACGGAAATAGATATTTGAATTTGGTTAAGATAACGATTTGGGTAAAAGTCGAATAAAATTATTTAAGGGGTCTATTAAGACGTTTTCATTCAAATATACGAGAATGAAGTGGTCACATTGATCTCTTATAGTTTTTACTCCGGAAAATTTTAGTTATTATCAAAGTCAATATTATATATATAGACGGTTATAGAGAATCTTTCATTAAGAATTCTAAAAAGACGACTAGTTCCTCCCATTTTTGCAGTATTATTCTGTAGTATGTAATTTTGTCACATGTGTTGAACAGTAGATATCAACGGTTTTTATTTCGGTACTGTTTTCTGGTATCAACTTATTTTCCAGCTAATTAAATGAAAAGTATTATTTGTACATAAATTTACCGAGAGTCATCTTCAGTTGGTTGGATTGCATTGTTCACAAACCTAAAAGAAAAGTTTTTTTTTTTTTTTTTCGGTTTAATACAAATGTACACACCAAATATAAAAACAATTTGGAACATTTATTACGGTGTACAATTTATTAAAAAAAATTACAGACATTACAAAACGAATTAGAGGTTTTAGCATCCATCCAGAATCTCAATTTCCATCCCAAGTTGACAATTTCTCAAACGGACTAAAGAAACAAATATCTTCGAATATATGGCAAGACAAGAGCTAAGAGAATGGTGATAACAGCTGTCGGTTGGATGCGATAACCTGCGGAAGAAATGATTGGTATGAAGTCCAAACAACAAAAACCCGCGATGCCAATCAATAAAATGAAATGAAAACGTTCTGTTGATGAAACTGTTATTTAATTTGATAATTTTGAAACATGGTGAACAAAGAAATGGATTGCTCGCGAGGAAGATTTCTGTTGTCAACGGTAGTACAGATCCATCGATATTTTAAAAACAGGATTTTTTTTTTAAAAATAACTATAACCGTATTAGCTTGCTGCCTGCAGCATTGGTGATTCCACCTCATCGTGGTGTTATGTGTTGTCGATGTTGAAAGCTTTGGTAACTGGCAGGGTCACCAATACCGGGCAGGTCCTCCAGGTTAGGAGTTGGGCGTAGGACTGCCAACTCTACCCGATAAAAAAAAATTATCTGTTTCGAAATCTCATAAAGTTTCTAGCCGGGTAGAAACGACCTGGAAACTGACTTGAGAATTGGAAACTGGAATGTTGTATCTAGTTATGTTTGACGTTTTTCAAAGGACACAAAGTGCAAGTCCCGATGCTCCTTGTATTTTTTCATTAAAGGTTTTCTATTTTGATATCAGAACACGTGGGAGTTTGGAAACATATAATATATGCTGTAATGATTTCTAATTCCAGTATGACGTACGGAAAATTCCCTTTTACTCAGCGAAAAGTGCCCTCCCATTTTAATAAAACCTATTTTATGATAAATGTACTCTGCTTCTTTTTAAAAGAAATGTGAACACTAACTATCATTATACAAAAGCAGAACACTTTTGAAGCTATTGCAGCTATAAGATCAATGCAATGTTGATATATGTGCACTACAAGATATGAGATAGACTGGTAGCGGCACTTTTGACAGTAAGAGGAACAAAAACATGTTGAGGGTACATGATTTTTTGTAAGCAATGGAATAAAACACCACATAATGAATTTTCAGGCTATATTTCCAAGTAAATTGAGAATTAGAGGAAGGTTTTTCAACTGCAGTATTTTATGTTGTCATTATACCACAGAGGAAAAGTCTGATTAAGAAAAAGAAACATTGTCTATCTAGACTTTACAGTGGTTTGGTTTCGAGCGCTACGGTCTACTTTTTGCAACACGAGGGTTAATGAGACCGGGATCTACTGCTTAAAGCCGATTACGAACATCCATGCCACAGACTCTACAGTGGATGTCCAGGAAATGATATTAAAATTAAATTGTTATTGGTGATTTTAATGCTAAAGTCGGGAAAGAGGCAGAATATAAGAGAGTTCTTGGAAGATGCAGCCTACATGATTTGACAAATGACAATGATTTAGGTTTGTGGATTTTTCTGCAGAACATAACTTGATTGTAAGAAGTACCGTGTTTAATTCTAAAAATATACATAAAGAAACTTGGAAGGCACCAAGCGGACTTTGATCAAATCGATGATGCCTTGATTGATTCAAGGCACTGCTCCAAATTGATGCCAGAACATATCGGTACAAATGTTGATTCAAATCATTATTTAATTACTGCCAAAATACAAGGAAAGCTCTCAAAGTTTAATGGGGTTGGCGGTAAATGACTAAAACCAAGTATATGCCTGTACAAAAAACTCACTCAGTCATCTGGAATTTGGCCCTCATGCATTTGAAACTCTAACCTGGGATCGCTGAACGCTGGCCGATTGGTTAGGGCGCTGATCGTCGGTACCAGAGTTCGTGGGTTCGAATCCCACTATGGCATGGATGTTCGTAGCCGTTCGGAATCGGCTTTAAGCTGTAGGTCCCGGTCTCATTAGCCCTCGTGTACAAAACAGTAGACCGTAGCGCTCCAAACCTAACCTGGGATCTTTTGTTAACATAAATTACGACATTACTGAAATCCAGTATAGTATCTCATTGGCTAACAAAACGTTTTTTTTTTTTTTTTTTTTTTTTAAATCTTGTTTGCTCTACAGAAAATAAAATGATTTCTCTATAAAATGCTCAATAGGCCATTCCTGATGACCTAAAGGGGTCAGAAACTTGGTCTATAAGGATGGAGAATACAAATCTCAATTTTCGAAAGAAAGATTCTATGAAATATCCTTGATGTTTGGAATGAAAATGGCATTTGGTAACGACGTATGAACTCGGGAATAATACAATGAACTGGGCTGCTCATGTTATAAGGATGGACGAAGAAAATTTGATGAAGTTTTTCATTGCTGGGAATTTTACGTCTTGTTAGAGAGGGTAGTCTAAACCCCGTTGGACTGATTCAATTGCATCCGATTTTAAAACAATGGGAGTAAAGAACTAGCAAACAAATTCGAAGAGTAGATTATCATGGAAGAGTCTACATCAGAAGTCCTTGACCCACCCTGGGCTGTCGTACCAATTATGATGGTTAGCTTGCTGTAGATCACTATTAGTGCTGTTATACCGATGAGGAGGAGAGGGAAAAACTCAGAACACTTGCTGATCCTCATTGTAAAATATCGGTTGGCGAGCTAGAAAGCGGTTGGCAATGCTAGAAATACATTAGTATTTCTAGCATTGTAACTCTCTGCGGAATATTTGTTGACACAGATACGTGATGGTATTTTGAGGTGGTTCTCAATCAGGATTTCATTATTTTTAATGGACAGTGGGATTAAAAAAAAAAATGGTTTTCACTAGACGAAATCAAATGGAGACTGACTTATCGCTTTCTCTAGTATCTTGCCACTGGGTTAATGCATTACTTGAGCGTTATTTCAATTCGTTCTTAGCTTCCCCAGTGTCTGATATCATTTTATGGTATTAATGATATTTTCGTAAATACCCAATCGAAGACTGGAATGAATTATATGATGTCAGTGGGTCCACCCAATCAGAGCCCAACTACTTAGTGTATGACAAACGATCCAAAGGGTCTGAATTTGATGGTCAGTGCACTCGAGATTTGGTTTATGGGATTTCCCATCTACAAATCGGAAGCTGACAGGGCTTAATGCTCTACCCGCATAGTGTTTTGTATTGAGATTAGAACGATAAGTTTGTCACGCTTTATTTAGTCGCCCCAGCTGTAAGTTCATTGCCTATGTCTGTTCTGAAGTAGTCGATTTTTTTTCTTATCTCTTGAGGAGAGACGTATTAGATATTTAACTTTTGAGATAAGTTTGAAAAATAAACTCGGTCTAATTGTCAGAATTTGAAACTTTAATCCTATTCTAGTGATCTACAGACTTAAGATAATAGCTAAATATATAGGGCATCGGCCAAAATTTGTGGAAATTAGGAATTGGCTGCGGTCTGTTAGTGGAATGGATCTGTACATTCCATCTGAACATTCTAATGGCTTTAGCGCTCATTTCCAAATTGATAGAATAGCAAAAATGTGAAAGCATTATGTCAGACTGCCTTTCAAATGCTTGCCTTTCGGCTGCCTACTGTTCAGACTGCTTTCGAAGCAAGTTTAATGAAGCGAAATATTCCTTTGAAATTTATAAATGTTTCTAGTATTAGTGCAGATTCATACAATGTCTTGGTTTATTATTGCATGTTAATTATTAAAAAGATTTAAGCACATTTCAATAAAATGGTTACATCTTAAGTTTTACTTAAAAATATCGTTAGATTGTAATGTTAATAATTTCGCGCACGAAAATAACTAGATTACGGGAGCTTCGGTAGACCTAATGTTTACATAGGGTTTCTATGTATTTCGCTGAACTAGCGAGATATTGGTTCATTGGCGGTGTGTTTGGCGACTTTTGTGGTCTGGTATGTCCCATACCCGGAAAGTTCTTCAACCTTAAAGAAACAAGATCCAGTCGTTTAGAGAGTTGTGCAAAATCGACGCATGTTACGAGTTTTCTAATCATAGATGTGATAGTACGCCACGCTTGTTGAGCTGTATCATACGTTGTGCTTGTTTTGAACGAGGATTATTTCCTTATTAGTAATACTAATCTGTATTACTGCTCTTTAAATATTTCAATAAATTTCTGCTTTGTTTCCGAAAGTCATTCAATCTGTGAACCCTGTAAGCTTGCAACACTAAAACACACGTATCTCAAATTAAACTAAATTCAAAAAAAATTTTCTGATTTTTACCGTTTAAAAAAGGCAATTTATTTTTAAATTTTGGTTCACTTGTTCAAATAGTTGTTGCATTAAAACTACTCTAATTCGACTAACTTAATCGATGATTATTTCCACTCGTCTATTGATTAAACGCATAATTGCAGTTTGATTGTTTATAATGAACTTATTTTCTATTTCTTAAATTGAATTGTAGGTTATCCTACTTTGGGATAACAAATGTAGTGGCTGTACTCATCGAATTCCTCGAGCACGGCCGTGTGCTATGAAACACTCCGCAAATGACTTACGGTGGTAGTCCACACAAAGTGGGAGCATGTCGCCTTGCTTCAAATTGGGAAGTACTGTCACAGTCACTGGAAATCCTTAATAGGCTCAGGCCTCTAGTGCTTACTTAAGAATATAGACTTCAGTTATATTCATTTCAACAAGGTAAGAATATTGTAATTAAAATGAATTCATATCGAATTTAGGTATTGGACGTCAGTGTCTTTTATTTTAAACTTTTTGTACACCCAAATGCCAACATATTTAAAAAGGTAATACTTAGATTAATATTTAATGTACATATCAGTTGTCTAAAATCCCTATTTTCAATCAAATGTGTCATGCAGTTTCTTTTATCGTAATGTTTTGTTTTTTTTTCTAGGTGATTTCCTCTTGAGTTGAAAAATGTTTTGCTAAAAATCGGGATTTTTCTCAATTGTACTAAAATTTTGTAATTTCCTTCCCACTATAGGGAATTTTCTCTAAAATTAAAGATTTTTTAGTGCATTTTGATTTTTTTTTTTCTCGGCAAGGATTCTATCCCCACTTTAAAAGTTCATTAAAATAACCTTATTTTTATTAGCAAGTAAGGAGTAGGAATTCTGTGTAGTATGAAGTTTTCAAATTGTGTTCGTAAATGTTAAAACTATACTGAAAAAAATTCTCTTGTTTGTATCTATAAAATTTTCAACCTATATTTTCAGTTGTTGCACTATTTTTTCTAAACAATTATTTATTCCATTTAAAATTCATGTTTTTCCTGCTATTTTTTAGGAGAAATTCACTTTAGATTCTGTTTATTTCGTTGTAATAAATCTATGTTTGTGTGAAACTTAGTCCCTTTTTTATAAAGTTCCTATTTTTTAGGGTCTAAGCTGCTAAAAGTTCTGGTGCATACTACCATTCTAACCGGAATTGTAGAACTGTATCAAATTGAGTATTGTGAGTTATTAAATCCAAGGATTTCATTGAAAGTCCCAGCTGTTTCGTTGCCGAACGATGGCCAAATGGTTAGGGTGCTGATCTTCGGCACCGGAGTTCGTAGGTTCGAATCTCACCGTGTTCGTAGCCGTTCCAAATCGGCATTAAGGAGTAGGTCCTTTGTGCTGCGAAAGAGTAGATCGTATTAAAACACACGGTTTGTCACCCATGACAATTTCCAAATCCTATCAGAGGGTTTTCAATGTTATACTGACAGGCCCGTTCCTGGGGCCTCAGATTTTTTTAACATTATGTCATCAAAGAAAACAAGGCAGTATCATAACGCCTCTGAAAGAAGAGGTAACTTATAACTGTTATCCGACAAGAAGGCAGGAATAAAGTTTAATAATAATGGTTAAAAAAGAAATTAATAGAAAAATCTTTACTATAAAAGTGATAAAGTGTAACAATATGCTAATCTACTGTGCTTGCTACATTGGTAAAAAAAAAAATCATTGGATAACATATTAGTCCTAGCACAGGGAACTTTCACTTTACTGGATACCGAACGACCTAAATTTTGAAACCTGTATACTCTCCAGAAACGGCTCTGAGTACTGATATATTTTAAAGATGTGATACTATGTTTAGTGTACTTATTCATTTTATTTCATTTGTTTATCTTTAATAAAAGTATTGTGAGCACTTCCCTTGGTTGTGAGTTGGACAGTTGAGTGGAAGATTAGTTCCACTACACAAGTATTTGGTCATCTTAGTGAGAATTGTCCAGCCAGTTGTTAGTTGATCGGTTCTACGGGGATTCGAACTTATCATTGTATCAAACTTCTTTCTCGAAATTTACTATATATTTCTTCTAGCTAACATATTTGCTTGAGTCTATCTAACAATAGAATGATTACTTTACAGTCTGCTCTGGTTAGCTTTTTTTTACTACTTTCGTTTTCTTGTATTATGAGCGTCAACAGCGAGCGGGGTATGTTTCTCTTTCTGTTTAATGTATTCGTTTCTCTTAGAGGGTGGGTAGGGTATTGGATATTTATTTTTATTCCATTAGGATGGATTTGGGAAACAAAGATGATTGAATAAAGTCTAGCATATTAACCTGTTGCTGTAGCCCGAGTCAATTCGACCAGTGTCGCCGTGAGAGCGTCTGCCGTCTTTTTGGCAAATTGTAGCTTTTCGGGTGACATTACTGTTAGGTCATCGCACTCACTGTGGTAACATTCTTTCATTTGACCTCGGAATGGACCTACAACAGAAAAATCAGTACAGCAATATGAAAGAATTTCCACTTAACAAACAAACTTAGTCGAGAAATAAAATTCACATTTCAGAAATTTTTTAAAGTTGCTAGAGTTGTGAGTTGTCCCAATTTACGGGACTTTCAGCTTAAAATACACAAGTATTCAAAATTAAGAGAACTTTCACATTTGGCGATTATCTGTAGAACTACTGTACAGATTTTAATTGTTAAATTTGTTTTAATCATGAGTTGGTATAATGCCAAAAAATAAGCCAAAAAATAACCATTAAACAGTTATAATACATACACCTAATAGTGCCTAATACTCAGCAGATTCGGAAAGAATGAAACAGTGGTTACAGATTCGAAGACAAAAATAAGTTAATTAGTCCCCTCTTACAAAAATATACATGCCTCACACTGTATTATAATAAGGCAGTTTAGGAGTTCTTGTGGTAGTTGGTCCCACTCGTTCAGTAAAGCTTTTTTCTTGAATGATTCTCGGAGGGGATTGCAGAGTGTCCCAGTCTATACGGTTAAGGTCTGCGTCATACAGCGAATATCTTCACTTTCCAGAGTATAGTCAATCAGATGAGCTTCATGGGACTGCGCATTGTATATTAAAATGAAGTCAGTTCCAAATGCACCCCTGAAAAGCTAAACATTGAGCTACTTATGCATCACACCAGTCACAGTACCTCTTTTAAAGACATGGAAAGGGATGCGTTTATCGCACTGACATCGCATCGCACTGGAGCTTCATTTACTGGCTCTCCTGGGCCAAACCCTCTAAGCCAGTATACTGGAACACATGGACATGAGAAATAACAATAATTGCAACACGATAATGAGGACTGGGATACTAACAATTAATTAATTTTAGGTATAACAAAAGTAAGGTTCACGAGTTCGGTGAAAGGTACACAAAAAGTATAAAAACAAGTTCATTTAATATAAGTTAAGTGAAAAGAATAGTTCATTGATTGTACTTGGCATAGTTAATGATGAACTGCAATTACTCAAAATTATAAGTTGAAATTTTTTTTTTCAAGAGAAGATTAAGAACTCAGCAGTCTAGCAATCGATTTCGCAGGTAGGATCCTGCTTGAGAAAAGAAGAAATTTCATTGGATCCTGAGAGCCAATGAAATTTTTGCATGTGCAGAAGAGCCCTCGGGAGAGAGTTTTAGCAAGTTCTGGAATGCTGGTGAGGGATTCAGCTCTATGCAAGGAGAAATTTGGTTGGTCGCTGAGGGCCAATGAAATTACTCAATAGTTCTGCTGAGAACGGCTAAGGGCCGTTTTGAGTTAACAGGATCCGCATGGTCATATTGGGCTAAGTCCAATAAATGGTCAATTCTAATATTAGAAAAGAAATTAGTGGCTAAAGTTTTGAGAAAATTTGGAAGAGTGGGGAGATCAATTTCCCTGTGGATCTCATTATTGCGATAGTACCATGGTGAGTTAGTGATTTGCCGAATTATAATGTTTTGAACAGCAGATAAAGTCTTAATGGGAGTCTTAGCTGCGTATGACCATGGGGGAGTAAGTAAAGGACGTAAATAAGATTTATAAATGAGCAAAATTCAATTTACTATTTCGAGCAATTAGGGGGAACGTTTATCCAATATCTATTAAACTTCCGCTGCTGTCGATTCTTTGGTCATTGGAGTGAGGGTCTCTATATGAAAGTACGTCGAGAATCAGAGGACTCATTAGTGAAGAGAACGGTTGTCTATCGATCTGTGCTCAAATTTCTATGATGTTAAATGGATTCTCATGTTCAAAGAAGTGAACGGGATGCAAACAGATCTCTTTAGTGAAGCTTTCTGGTAACAGTAACCCTTGAAACTCGGTGCATAGAAGTCCCGAGAGCCGAGAAGCTGTAGCATGCTTATTATGTCTAGCTGTAAAGAGCAAATAGCGATCTTTGACCGACATGTCTGTTAGAAGACGTTTGGACCTCCTCTCAAATGTATTCGGTATCCTGAAGCTGTTTTTATAATTTAGACATGATGCTGGATGCTACATTAAAGTCTGTACAAGTCTGGACTTGAGACTAATCTGCTTCCCACGGTTCGCAACCTCATTTCATCATCTAAACGTTGGTAGTTAATTGTTTTTACTGCTTAAATTTAACCATTTCCGAAAAAACGCCAAGAAATTCGGTAAGGGGCGCGAGCGAACGAAGTGCAGATTTTGCCAGGCTCATTTAAGAAGCCATTTTTCTACTATCTGTGCCCATATATGTATAAATACCCTTCGTATTCGACACAGAAAATTTGCATCTTTGTTACGAAGCAATAGTTTTATATTTTGTTCATAAAAAAATTCGACAAAATATGCAAAATTCTCTTAATTTTGAGTACCTAAAGCAAGTGAAAAAATGTCGATGTTATTGCAGGAATGTAGACTGAAAGAAAGATGGCGAAGCGGTCGATGCACAACATCCTTGTGGATAAAGATGGAGATGATATCCTTTGATTGGTGACCAACGATACATACATTGACATCATATTTGAATATCTGCCTTTCAACGAAGAATAATCAGCATCTATACTTGATGTCAGCTTACCAACATGAGGGATTTATTGGGGATTGACGACAGGGCTAGTCGTATTTCCATCTGTATGTAGAAATAAATTATTATTGAAACAAATTTAACGGAAATGTAATTAATATATTCTCATAACAATCATGAACCATGATAAGGTCTCAGCCACCTTCCTTGGTAGTTGGAGGTGACGTCATCAAAAGGGGCATGGCTTATGGAGTCACGTGACCAGAAGCGATGTCATCTGTGGGCTGAGTTCGAACCGGAAGTACCGCCATGAACGTCATAGGAGGACAAAGTTAGTTTTGGTTTCTGGACGTGGATGATTATTTTTAAATAACACATGCAAATTGAGATAATATTTAATTACTGATTAATTAATGATGTGCGAAATGAAGAATGATTATATTATCGTGAAAGAAATTTGCGGATTGCATAGTAAAGGGAAAAGCAATTCTTGTATTCCCATGAAAGAAGTATTGCATATCCAAGGGGGAAATCAATTCTTGAGACGGACGATAACTATAGCGCTCGTTAAAAACTATTCTATTCATTGAGGAAGTTTCATTAGTTAGGCAATAAAAATTACTTTTTTATTAGTATCCTTTAATTTTTCGCCATAACTTTTTAATCATTGCAGCTAGATGTTTTTCATATAATTTTAATTATTTACAATATGTTTTTATATTTGTAACGACAAAAGCGGATGAATTTTAAAAGTTTAAATTTCTTTTTTAACTTTAAAATCGTTTTAAACACCTTTTTTCATTTTCTTGAAAGATTTATATGCTGTGCCAGAGGATGTTCCCAGTTTTGATACAGTGGATATTTGAATAGGGATATTTTCGTTAACAATTTACTTTCTTGATATGAGTTCGAACAGTCTTAGTGTAAGGTTTTGCTATCCTTTTTAATTCTTTGAATTGCGCGAACACAGCTTTATAATTTGTTGAAGCAAATGCTCATAAGTAACCTTAATTAATAATAAGTAACCTTTGAGTCATCTGTCAATTTAAGAAGGGATTTTTAAAATAAATCTTGAAATAAAATTTAAAATATATTCTACGTTCGAACCAAAACAAAACAGGCGTTTTCACTGAAAGTATAAATTCTTTACCTCAAAATACTAAATATACACAAAATCGTTTTCATAAAGCAATACGAAAGCCAAAGCAACGTGTTTGGCTCAAATCCAAACAGAACTGCGATTCTGCTTATTTGTCTTAGCATTGAAGATATTTAATAATGATTTGAGGTGTAGATGACGATGGCATATTTATTACCTGTGTCTGTCAGCAGTACGGCATTCAGCGATTCTGGAAAATGAGAGGAGGAATTGTGGTACCAAAAAGTGGCGTGATCACTCCGCAGGAAGTTCAGGTGCTTCTCGATCACAGGCAAAGGAGGAATTGCGTTACCCATGTCTACCGCCAAGTTGAACAGTTTGTATTCGTCACCACCCAGATCTTGCCAGGCGTCCATCAACTTCTTGGAGAGATGCGCGTCCATCTCGTGCCGAGAAATCATTGCCAGAAAATTACCCCGATTTCCAGTATGATTAACGAAATATTGTAATCCAGGTAAAGACTGAAATATTAAATGCATTTTGATAGAACTAATATTTTTCTCATGAATAATTTTAAATAACATAAATCAGACTAATTTTTTAACAGTGTTTGATTCTCGAGTTCTGTCTATGGATTATAAATATTCTTTTAGCTGTTAGGGCTCAAATGAGACGGTATTGACTAAAATGTGTACGTTTAGAAAGAAATATTAGTAATGAATAAATTATAAAAGGTACCTAGTGTCGAGTGATATAGCATGATATTGAGTCTTGAATTGAACCCGAATATATTCAAAAGCAACAATCTCTGTCCATTAGATATTGTTTATTCGGCGCTGTCTCATGATCACTAAGAAGCACCCACTGTAACATTCAAAGTTGATGAAATTTTGTGTTTGTTTTACTCTGCAGTCCATAATATTTTAGAATTAAGGTATTACGATTATTTATCATTATATATTCGGCAGAAAATACTCTGCCATTAATAGATAATGAGGATTAGAATTTCAATATTCCTATAGATATAATGAAAAGTTAAATTTGGTTTTTTGAAGGGAAATTTTTTCCCGTTTTTCGAAGGGTAGAGTGTGGTGCTTTTATGACTCGGCGTTGTCAGAGCCCTGGGCCCGCCTCATCTGACCGGTCTCATACATTTTACCTTTCTTGAGTAGACAAGTTTATTTTATATACTGATATATCAGTTTACATACCCTGTAAGGGTATACATATACCTAAATATTTTGGGAATCGAAAATAAAAAATTTAAAATTCCACTAAACTAGCTTTAAATATATTACAGATTTCTGTGCAATATATATATATATATATATATATATATATATATATATATATATATATATATGCGTGTGTGTGTGTGT
The DNA here is from genome assembly GCA_032207245.1 of Pardosa pseudoannulata. Taxonomy (NCBI): domain Eukaryota; kingdom Metazoa; phylum Arthropoda; class Arachnida; order Araneae; family Lycosidae; genus Pardosa; species Pardosa pseudoannulata. Next base: position 7,666,939 of record CM063502.1, on the reverse strand, counting down.
AAGGATATTTTTATCACTTTCGGTTCCGATTCTGTCTATTCCTTTCTAACGGACCTAGCGAATATTTCCCTGTGGATTTCTTCCGGTTTCATAGCTAAAATAGATTTCTGACACTTAAGTTACGTCATCCACGTGACTTGTAGTGATTGCTGGAAGAAACAATTCGAAAAAGAGAATATACAATGTTTGCGAAGAGTTGGCAGCTTCGTTCGTAAGAGAAAACATTAATAAACGATAGCTTGAGATTCCATTTGTCTTTATTTTCGTGGTTCCGTTCCACGATTGCAGGGCTAAAATATCAGCTCGGAACTTCCTATCGAGATGAGGTAAAATGCCTCATGTCATATATATATATATGACAGACTTTGCAGCCTCAGATATCCAATTAGTTCGTTATAATGTCTTTATTCATGTATATTGCACAGTTTAACACCCAACCATCAAATAGGGCTGCTCGTAGATAGTGTCCACACTCTAACAAAGGAACCCCACTTAGCCATGGTTCATGCAGCAACCCTTTCTCAAGACGCTCTCTCTCAATTCTTACGCGTCAAGTGCTTTTATAATGAGTTATTAAAGAATCATGTGCCTGCATTAAAAGAGTGTGCTGCGTTTATGCTCTCAAACCCCTAAATTCATTTTACGTTTCCATACATGACACACACACACACATATATATATGGAGGGGAGGGGACATGACACCCTAGACTCCGCTTATCAGCGAGTTATCTTACATTCAGCGAATTTACTCTGGAGTGAGCATAGAAGTTTTGGAGATGCAGATTGGCAACAAGCAGAAAAAATTTAAAAAGATGACTACGAGGGTGAAACGCAAAAACGGCGGCGTGTTTCCGACAAAGCATTTTCTTTTGAAACAAAGATGCTAATGACGATTAGCATCGAACGACGAATATTATTCTTTTAGGACATTTCTAAATCTCTATATGTTTCCTTGTTAATGTGCGTGTAATAAATGTTCGCCCTTGTTTAAAGAAAGTATTTGTCGTTAATCTTAAATTTAGAACCCATATATATATATATATATATATATATATATATATATATATATATATATATATATATATATATATATATACGCTCAAGAGCCAAAACATTATGACCACCCCTACATTTTTCAATGAACTCGCCTGGATGACGTGGAAGACACGTGATCAGGTGGAAGTGGTATTTAACTGCTGCTGGAGAGTCTGAAGAATCATTCTTTCACTTACTTCTGTGTATGATGGGAAAGGCTGCGGATCTAAGCGATTTTGATAGAGGACAGATTGTAATGGCTCGAAGACTCGGAACAAGTATTTCCGAAACTGCAAGACTCGTGGGTTGTTCGCGATCTACAGTTGTTAGTACTTACTACAGTTGTTAGTGACACCAGAAGTAGACGACATGGTGTTGGACGTCCACACGCTATCAAAGGAAAAGGTCGTAGGAGACTGTCTCGCATGGTGAAGCAAAACCGGAGCCAGACAATGGCTCAGCTGACAACCCAATACAATGCAGGGCCAAGTAGAATAGTATCGGAACACACTGTTCAGCGGACACTGTTGGATATGGGGAACATCGCGACTGGTCCATGGATCAGTGGGAGAGAGTTACCTGGTCAGATGAATCATGGTTTTTCATTCCTCATGCCGATGGCCGTGTCAGGATACGCCCTCTTCCAGGCGAACAGTTGCTCCCTCAATGTACAGTAGGTCTTATGCTTTGGGGGACGTTCTTTTGGGACCTGTGGTTGTGGTAGAGTAGACCATGAATGCTACAGGGTATCTGAACATCATTGCGGACCAGTTGCACCCTTATATAGCCTCTGTTTTTCCAGCTGGAAATGGAATATTCCAACGGGACAACTCCCCGTGTCACAAGGCTAATTGTGTGGGAGTGGTTCCAGGAACATGATGCTGAATTCCAGTTAATGTCATGGCCGCCTAACTCATCGGATCTCAATCCGATAGAACACATTTGGGATGTCATGGGACGGCAGCTCAGAGTTCAAAGACCATCCATTTCCAATATCTCGGATTTGCGTAACCGTTGCTTAAATATCTGATACAGTCTGTCTCCAACCATCTACCAAGGACTTGTGGCATCCATGCCAAGGCGGGTTGAAGCGGTGTTGCGCGCCAACGGTGGACCAACTCGTTATTGACAGGTGGTCATAATGTTTTGGCTCTTGAGTGTGTGTATATTATATATATATATATATATATATATATATATATATATATGTGTGTGTGTGTGTGTGTGTGTGTGTGTGTGTGTGTGCATGTGCGTGTGTGTGTATATAAGAGTCAATGAACTGAATTTTCCTGTTGTAAACCTCACCTCAGCATAACCGAAATGAGGAAGCATCCAAAAACAAGTTGTTTCAAGTATGAAAACTATTCCTACCTCAGCATAGTCGAGTGGTAATTCCTGGGTGTTCGGAACATCATTGTAGTTCAATATTCCATCCAAAATAAAAGCTCCTTGGAATCGAGCTCGAGCTCTTTTTAGTTCCTCCGGTATCAGGTAATGATCCACAAAATAATTACTGCCCATGGCACCCTACAAATAGTTTGGAGAAAATATTATTAACTACAAAAATGAATATATGTTGAAAAATAATTATATCTTCCACAAACATACAGTCCACAAAGTATTGAAAAATAAGTAGTTAATAAAGAAATAAATTATGGAAATTCATAAATACTATAAAAGTGTAAAAAGGTGTAAATCTTCATTCTTCATGAATATACGGTAAAGAGGGCATAAACTTTTAAAATAAGAGCAGTTAACTAAAATTAAAGAGTGTATAAAAATTTCAAGAACTGATAATATATGGTATTTTCTCCAACAAACTAATTTTGAGATGAATTTCTAAAAGAAAAATGAAATTTTCCTGTATCGTAATAAAAACTTTTCATTTCAATTTTCGCAATTCTTAACGAGCTTCTTTTGTGACTGAGTATTAGTGGGAGATAAAGTGTACTTTTTCTATAATGTATTATTATTACAATTTTTTTCTACGCGATATCAAGGAACGAGTTCTATTCCGATTGGGTCAACTGGCTTTTAATCAACACTGGCCAAATTATACTACTCAGGTTTTTCTACTTTTGAGTCTAATTTTTAAAAAATTTTTTCATTTATTATTGCTACTGGTATCATTGTTTATGACAGATGGCAGCACTTGTTCCCTGTCATAAATTTCCAAAAGTGAGTTTTATTAGCGTTCCATACTGCTATTGTAGAGGTGATATAGAATAGTTATTATATTTTTAATAACGAAGGGTACTTGTCTGTTAAGCATCGGGTTTTCTTCAGCATTTTATGATTGGCAGCCAAGCCAGTCTTGGCCTGTCACCTCCAGAGTTGGACGAACCTATTTTACAGGCTCCAGCCGAATACGGTGGATCTCAGGCTGGCTCCAGTCTATCCTGTCTAAACTAATCAAAATATAAAGATTTTATGTTTGATGTAATTTTGCCACATTTTATGAGGAAATGTAAATTTTGATAACAGTGTGCCTTGATATTCTTTTATTTTAATGTGGGCAAATCTTTAGACTGATCGCCAAGAATAATGACAATAAAACAGTGAAACACTGTCACTTTGCTCCACACATTCCGAGATAGATTTCGTAACGAATTAGAAATGTGTTGAATCCACCGAACTAAAATAAAAATACATCCAAACTAGACCCTAAAAGTGAACCGTGTAGGAAGATAATCACTAAAATCTTCCTATGATGATAAACGACGAAGGAATGGAAATTTCCAAATCCCAGGATTTAAAAAGAAAACGATGACAACACAGGAATAGGATTGTTGCAAGCTGGAATCAAAAAATAGAACTATATAAAATAATGTAGTCCAGAAATAAAGATTTCTTAGTATCGTTATAAATTTGTCAGGTAAGCTTCACCGGTGAATTCAAATTTTTCATTTTAGTCTACAGCAATTCATTCTCCCATTTCATCAAGACACAGTTAAACCATTGATTAGCATCATGGTGGGGTCGGTGACCTCCTTCAAGGACATACGATGGCTATACATAATGCAACGAACCAAGACCAATTAAAGCGAATACTAGAAATTTGACTACTGCTATAACTCGAGGTGTGTTACTGTATTTCTGACAGCAAAATACAATGCCATTAATCCTCGATTCGAGTTTGTCTGCGATAGATAATATGCGGGTGCTCACCCAATCGGCAAGGAAGCGAACACCAGCAAGCACTATTTCCTTAAAATTCTCCGCAGAACATGACATCATAACACCAAACGCCTACAAAATGCAACAATCAGTATATAGACAATGTACAGATGCTCTTATTCCAGGAAATAATTGCGCCACTAGATACTAAGGTTATTTCTATTAGATTTGTATTAATTAATGCACATATTACATAAAAAAGTTTTGATTATTTAAATTATTGTTTATATGACCTCAATAATACACTATAAATAAAAAAATGCCTACGAGACCTAAAGCTAACTATTTGTTGAGATATTCAGTTAAATTAGAAAATTAAAAAATCTAAGTAGTGTCCTTAGTAATCTGGCCATCCACTGTAAAAAAATAAAAAAATTCAAAATCCCAAATCAAAACGATTTGTTCGATATTTCGTGCCCTAGACCTTTTAGATAGACTGAACTCGATGTCATATTCTAATTGGGTATGACGAACTAAGATCAGAACATGATGTGTTTTCTGATATCACACAACCGAACGAAAGAGTGATGCTGTTATGTTCCATGAATACGCACCATCACCAATGGAATATTCTTTCACTGGGATTGCTATTTTAGGGAGTGTAACCTGTAGACTTTTCTACATTTTAAGATGTCCACTCCGATTACTATTCTGATTTTTATTACCGTTAAACTTTCTACTTTGAACTAATTTTATTATTTCGATATTGAGAACATTAACTGATTAACATGCAACTAGAAAATACGTCCTATGACACGCGGAGAAAACATTTTGGGGAACAAATGTTAAATTAGATGATTGAATTTAACTTTAAAAATTGAGGAATGACTGAATAATATTTCGTCCAGTTAATAAGTTCCTATTAAATAGATTCCTTCAATATTAGGTGTCATGACTAGTGGAGGGTAAATAAAAGAGAGAGGGTATAGATTTATTGTCTAAATAAGCAGCTTGATTGATATCTTCCATACGTGGATTTGAATCGGTCTTCATCGTAACAGTTCGGAGCAAAAGGGTGACTTTTCCATCTATTTTGTTTTTATATATCCGAGCTGCCAACTCATTTTGAATTCCGTTCTTTAGCATTTATTTGAAAGCGCTGTTATTTTGACCCACTCACGTTTTCTTCATGGTCGAAAGCAACGAACATAAGGGTGTTATTGAGTCGGCATCTGGCTTCCATGATGGTTCTGGCAATTTCCAGCATAACAGCCAATCCACTACCATTATCGTCCACTCCTACAAAAAGAAAAACTATGAAACAGAAGAAGGAAATCTTACAGTAACGTTGAGAGGCTTTTTCAGGTATTTTATTTATGTCATTAACGATGCCGTATCAAGAGCGAGTCTTCGTCCATTCTTGAAGTGAAGTTAAGGAAAGTTTAACACATCTTATAAAAGCGGTAAAGGGAAGGAATTAGAATGCGGAATGTATTCTAAATCAAATCTATAAATGTATTTTAGATTTTATCGGTTGAGTTTGAATTCTAAACTTGCACTAAATGTTGCTGAAATAAGAAAACGACACAATTAAACATTTCTTCCCAGCTGCAATTTTCTTTTATATTTATATCGATTGGATTTGAATATCACCTAAGATATATTTTCGATATTAAGTCTTAATAGAGCATGTTATTCTCCGTGAATAATCGTGATTATCCATCGTGCGTTATATGAATATACCTTTGTAAGGGCTGATACAAACAATTGGGAGATCGAAGAAAAGCATGAAACTATCCCAACTGAAGATGGAAGAATCATCAAGGCCGTAGCCAGAGGAGTAAAATTTACTATATTGTATTTTAACATAGAAATAAAGTACAATTCCTAATATAAGTTTTTCAACTATATACTTAACCAAAATTTTATTTTTAAATAATTTCATTTTTTAAAATTTTTTATCTATTTTTTAATTTTAATATTTTTGATCCAAATTGTTTTATACATTTACTGAAGTATATTACACAAAAATGTGCATTGACTTTTAGATTTATATTATATTAAATTTTATGTAACTTTTAATACAATTATTAATATTTTAAAGAAAATACAATGAGGAATTTGCACATGTGGGGGATTCGAACAACTTAGTATTTTTCGGATAATTCCAGACTCGTAAATTCCAAAAATGTTCTCAAAAATGGAAAAAACTGGGTTCATCATTTTAAAAATTAATTTTAAAGCTAAGCGAAAATCACGTGACATCAAAACGCTCCTTGATTGGTTGTGACATCATAGTTCACGTTATCCAATATTTTCTTATTGCTTGTAAGCGTTTCGGATTTTGTTTTTGCAAGTTTTTGGAATTTTCTCGCTATCAAAATTTATTTTTATTTAAACCTGAAGATTTATTTTATCATCTCGATAGCTTACTTATCTCAGTTTGTTATAAATGATTGTTCTACCTGGATGAACCAAAGGACAATCGGGCAACCTCCCAAAATTGACATGATGTCAGTGTTTTCGTTCTTGGGAAAAACCCCGGATGTTATGGGGGCAGGAATACGGGGAATTAAAACCCAAAGGTATGTAAAGCATTTATATATTTATCCAGTTTTACTTTACATACATGTATTAATATTTTATTCATGCTAATCACAGCTCTGCTGTTTGTACACATAGACAAGTCAATTAAATATACATATATCATATACACACATTTGTAGTAGCATCGCTTTTTATAAATAGGGATGGATGTAATATTAAAATAAAAATTAGAGAAGGTATTTATTGTGAGGTCCCGATCTCATTAGTCCTCGTGTTGCAAAATGTAGATCGTAGCTCTCCAAAACCAAACCAAAACCAATTCTTAGATATTTTAAATTTAATGAAAAGAAATTTAAAATCTTTAAAAGGCTTTACTTAATTATTTATACATTTTTAAATAGCAATACAATTTTTATGCCTTTAATATTAATTTTAAATTAAAAAATGTATAAAGTTTCTGAAATTAAATTTAATTTTTAAAGTAATATCATTATTAAGCATTTTAAAAATATTATACTTTTTCAAATTAGTCACCAATTTAACCGAAAAATATCACTGTGAATTGATACACATAAGAAAGTATGCATCTCTGAAGAAAATATTTGTAATACATTGAAAATACATAATCTTCCCCTCCCCCGAGTTATTTATTAGATAATTATATGCTTTAGATATCTATAAGTTTTACGATATTTATCAAACATTTATTGTATTGGAACTCTGTAATAATACTCGAAAATTAGCAGTTTTAAAAGTTAAATAGCACTGGTTAATCAACAGTCCTTTTAAAGGTATAGATGTATTTTTATATACTTTAATTGTTCTAAATTAGTAATATTTAAACAAAAGCAAGCATTTATTTACCATTTATTACCATTATTTATTTACCATTATTTATTTAGCATTTATTTAGAAAAATGGTCTTCACAAGCCCATAGAGATGATTTATATGATAATATGGGGTTTAATTTCTCATCCCTTTTCATCGCAGTTGTCCTGATTTTACATGTATGTGGGTCTTTCGGAACGCTGAAAAATATCTTCTCATTGCAATTATTTGTTGTATTTTTACAGAGTGGCACAATACAATATTTATGATATGATTTTTTAATGCCAGACATAATAAAAAAAATGCCTATTATATGCGATACTTTACACAGAAACTAATTTATAAGTCGCCTTTTAACATGTAAACAGCATAGGCGCTCTGTGTCAACGTGAGCGATGACGTCACAAACGCGGCGGAGGAAAAGTATCGTTTTTGAGAGACGTTAAAGAGTCCGCTATAAAACCCATTAGAAATCACTAATTAGGTAACCAAATGAAAGAAAAATAGGTACTGTCCTGCTTACTTTTTTGTTTTCTATCGTTTAAAATTAAAATTAGAAAACGTGAAAATTCTTCATTGGGCGAAGAGACAAAAATCAAATTTCATGAAAATCTTTTTAGAGGTGCATATGTTAAAAGATTAAAAAATAAAATTATAATATATATTTACTAATTTATTTAAATAATTACAATACACAACTGTTATACATTCTAAGCATTGCAAATGAAATTAGGCTTCTTTGACTGCACTTTTTTTGCTCTTAGCTCCAACTGAACTATATGGTGTATCTGTTTACGTTTTTGTTAGTGTTGTTGGTCCAAAAGCTTAATTTTTTTTTCTTTTTCGGGACTCACATACTTTTCAATGATACATAACTGCGTTTATGTCTAAAATACGTTTTCTCAGATTACAAGTAATGTTATTTGAGATTTCCACAATTAGAAAATTTTAAAATGATTTATAAGTCAACAGTCATTGGTTGATCATTGGTTCATCACTAAAATGAAATGTAAAAATGTATTTAAAATCTTCTAAATAATCTTTACAAATTAAATAATGATAACATTTCTTATGCAAAACACTTAAAAGCAAATGAAAGAAAGCATAAAACTTTGAATAAATGAAAAGATTTAAGTTAATTATATCATATTAAAATGTTAATGACTGCAAACCGTTTAGGCAGATTTGATTGAATTTTATATCCCCCCAATTGTGGGAGTGTCCCCTTAGCCCTTACCTTTGGAGTCAGCTACCGTGTCGTAATGGGCGCCCACCAAAACAATTTGGTCGTCCAGGTGACCTCGCTGAGCTCCCGGAATTACGCCCACCAAGTTGACACCGTCTTTCGGCTCCAGGGTACCATTCTGAAACAAAAACACACCCTCACTGATCAATTCATCTTCAATTATTATTTTTCGGATACAAAAAAATTAATATTGTAATAGTGCTAAATTGTCGAATGTATAACGCCATCTATGCAATATATTTTCATGCTTGTGATTTAGATAAAAAAAAAAGGGTACAATTTAGTTAAGTGATGCTCTAGTGAATGCAAAACAGTGACGTAGCCAGATTTTTCTTTTTTTTGGGGGGGAGGAGGAGATCCAAAGTTTTAATCCAAAGTACAGTGAACTTTCAGTCTCACAAAAAAACTTTATTACACAAAGTACATACATAAGTTATCCATAGTTTCTATACGTCATAAAAGGGATGAGCAACGTTGTACGCAATTTCTTGGAAAATTTACTTGTAACCACACTGATTCTTTTAATTTACGATCTAAATTTTTATGAGGTTTAAACTTGTCTAGAACATATTTAATTTCGGCTCCAGAATTTACCAGACGAAATTAAACTAAAGTAATAACTAGGAAAACAGAAAGTATTGAAAAAGGAATTCTGATACATCCTGTTAATTTTCTTTTACACCTTCTGTGGCAGTAAGATCGGAAACAGTATCCCATAGTCATTAATTTCTAATTGAATGTTTTATAGTAGTAAATGAATTGTTACTTTTAAGGCCAGCTGTTTCAAATGTTCAATAATCATGTCTCTAAGCATCAAAATTAATGCTCAATTTGTCAACATCTTGTGACTAGTTCTATCGCTAAGAAATTTTTTTTTCATGTTTAAAAATTACCTTTCAAAGCTTGTAGAGAAAACTAGTGATGTACACAAATTTGAATAAGTTTAAAAATTCTTGTAATGCATCCATTGAAAATATTTTGCGTCTGGACCCTTTCTATGAATAAGTCCTTGGTGCAGAAGTATATTCATTTTGACAATCATTAAAACATTTATGAAATATATCAATTTCTAACTTTTTAAGGATGACATATACGTCAATCTTTACTGACATTTTTGACAAATATATTTTACTCTCCATAAAATAGTTTTATAATTCTCGATGCTTCTGAAAATTCTTTCCTTTAGGTGTGATCTCGAAATTACATGGCGTTTCTCAAGTTCGAAATCCGGTGTACTTGAGGCAAATTTTACCTGCAATCTAAATCTGTAATGCTTGGCCATCAGAAAATTTCTTCTAAGGAATATTAAGTTTGAAATAATAGTGCTTATTTGGTTTTTTCTATAACCACATAATCGTCACAATAAGTTTTCATTTTCACATGGACCCTGTAGTATTTGTTAGAAGCCATCTGCGAATACTCTAAGGTTGGTTTTTGTGTTGTACATTCGATAGATTAGGAGAGTACTTCTCATTTTTAATCTTCAATAAATGTCTTTTTTGTTATCTTGAGGAATAATTTTATCTCCTTTGATTGTTTTTATCTGCTTCGAAAGCCTTCTGGTTTTTTTTGTTTTTGTTTTGTTTTGGAGCGCTACGGTCTACTTTTTGCAACACGAGGGCTAATAAGACCTGGACCTACTGCTTAAAGCCGATTCCGAACGGCTACGAACATCCATGCCATAGTGGGATTCGAACCCACGAACTTCGGTTGCGAAGGCCAGCACCCTAACCATTCGGCCATCGTTCGGCACGAAAGCTTTCTGGAGAGATCTTCCATTTTAAGATAGTAATTAAAATTTTCGATATTGGAAGTGTTAAAAGAACAGATTAGTTTTATCAAATCAAATGTTTTTGAAGGTTTAAAGGTCATAGCTTTGTTGAAAAATCTGCTATGTAGTTTTTATCGAGAAAAATCATCCGTTCTATTTAAGACATTATTCAAAAAGACATTTCATTAAAAAAAGTAATTTGTGCCTCGCAAAGACACTTGGGAGAGGATCCATTCAAACTACTTTCAGTTTCACAAAATTGATTTCTATCGCATTAGAAAGTTTACAAGATTCGCCAGTTCCTAATGAACAGGATTACTAACTATTTCTACTATGCGACTTGATTCAAATTCGGATCAACATTAAAACATGAATAGATTTATTCCCCCTCCTTCAATCTGCTTTTCTCTTCTCTGTATATCCCGCGTAATACACAGTTTTTCCTTTCGATATCTTGAAAAGATGCTAATAAAATATAATCTTTTTATTTCCCCTAAAGCTGGTAAATAAGCGCAAGGTAATTGTAACCCAAAGGAACTTTGATTAAAATCAATTGTCTAATTTTTCGCACCATGAAAGAAAACAGAATAAAATTGGTATCTGAAAAATGAGGTACGAGAAAAAAAGTTTTGTTTATAGGTGAAATTGAAAACCTTTAGTTATATGTTATTTATATAGTTCTTAAATTATTTTAGTCAACTCGAAAATGTGGCCAATAGACAGAAAGTTAGCATTTATTCCAAAGTTAGCTTTGGGAGACTAGATAAAAGTATTTGGGTCACGAACATTCCTTCAAATCTGAGGTTTTGTGGCTGAGAAATTTGTACGAAAGATTGAAAAGGCGAATTTTAGATAGGTATTTTAGGTATATAATTTTGATATATCAAATGTTTATATATATATCTTATATATGTGTATATATATGGAAAAAATTTCCTTTAGCCATTATTTCTGACGGATTGAAACGAAATTTGGTGTATTTAGGTTTTCGAGGATGTAGATGAGTAGTGTTTACATTTGAACTTTCGCAAAGCATTTCTTAACCATGTTTCGGGGGGAAGGGATGCACATTACCTCCATTGTTTTAACATTATTTTAAAATTCTCTCAAATATTATTTTATTCCTTACCTTAAAATCCATTTTTCACCAAATTAAAAAACTCCTATTAATTATAAATTAATGTATAGAACGAGATTAATTTAAATACTTCATATTTCTTATTTCTCCCATTAATTATATAATTTCTATTAATTTTAAATTTGTTCTTCCAATAACATTTATTATACAATACAAGTTCTGTCATCAACATTCTTTCAATAACTTTTGTATGTAAAATGCAGTCAGATCATTTTCATAATGGGATAAAAGAATATCCTAATTTTAATAACTTGGCTGGTACAATTTTAACATGACACATAAATAACTTGCCATTTGTACCATCCCTTCGTTTCAAAGAAACACCTGTCGAGAGGGATTAGAATGATGATTTTAGTTTGCTTCAAGAGAGCTTCCGAACGGTTACGTCCATGCCCGCAGTGTTATTCCAACCCACAAACTATGGTATAAAAATCCCCGCCCACTACAACGATGAAATAGGCTAAAAATACCCAAGAAGTATATTTGACTATTATGTATTACTAACTTCTATTTACTATGATAGTGTAATCCTAATTTATTAGAATGCCATATTAGCTTCACAAATCTAATAAATCTAAAATTTTTAACCCTCCCTTAATGATGCATAAATTTTGAATGATTTTATTCTTTCGACCCAATTTAAAGTTTAAGAACCCTTGTATTAGAGCAGATATTTTGAATCTTCTATAGAATGTGAGGTCATTCTTTGCTTCCAGAAAATTGGATCGGATGACTCACCCGTCTTCGAGCCATTTCCATTCGAAAGTTTACCAAAGAAAAACAAATTGATAAGCATTCAGTACTAACAAAATTGCTCTGCACCGAAAAGAAATTGAAAGAAATCTCGCAGTTGGCACAAATTCGGCCCTTCCATTCACATTTTAGTTCTCCGTTTTGATACAATCATTGAAGGCAAAAACAATATAACATCAAATGGTACAAGTTGAAAAGGCAATGGTCTTTTCAACTTGTACCCTACAGTCGCGAATGTAATCAAGAAAACGACTAAAACTTGGGAAATTATATGAAGATTCTTGACTCTTAGGCCTCGCTATAGAGACGCTACAGAAAATGAAAGGGACATGAAAAGAATTCATTTTCTTTTTATCAAAATAAGTCAGTTTAAATTTTCATTCTTACTAACGCTTTAGAATTTCATCTCATTTTCTATCGTCTTATGGGTGAATATTACAAAAAGGGTTAAGGTTAACAGTTATGAAAACTGTTAACAAAATATTGATATCTAAATGGTTAAAGGTAAAATACTGATCTCCTAAAAACGGTGATATAATTCCTTAAATACTTTATTTTTTTATCTGCACGATGGTGAGGAAGGCATTCTAATCAGGACATTTTCCCTGGGAATTGACATTCACTGAAACAATAATGGTGAAAATCCTCTGCATTATTCTAGAAAACCTTTTGTCTCACACAAAATTTTATGAATCGATAAATACTGTATTCCGGAACGTATTAATTTGAATGCAATTGAATTGTATTCTAGCCGAAGTTCTTACACATGCTCGTTTGAAGTCCTATTTGGATTTTCTTCAACAAAATGAAGAATAACATTCTCCCGATATCGATTTCTAAGTGACGTCATTTGAATTCATTTGAATCCGGACACACTCTAAATGCAATTCGACACAACAGGTCGTTACAAGAACTGCGGCATTGTCACTCAAATTCCGTTTGATCTTCCTATTACAACAGGTAATTTCATTGGACAAGCTGTGTTATGTTTTCACTTACAATAGAATTCTATCCTTATGTTTTCGGCACGACTTATTTCAAACTGAAAGCTTTATGTTACCCATTTCTGTCTCTCTCTTTTTTAAAAGCGTTTGATTTCATTGTGACTAGTCAGAAAGAGCATGAAGCCCGGTGGCGTTGGGGGAGCGCTCCCCCGACACAGGTCCGAGGTTCGATCCCCGGGCTGGGCAAGGTTGACTCAGCCTTTCATCCCTTCAGTGGGTCGATGAATTGAGGACCAAGCGTGCTTTGGAACTAAACACTGGGAGTTCTGCGTAAGACTGACCATCTAACCAGAACATATGCTCCGCACCTCAGGGCCCCTGGTCACGAAAACGGAGATTGGCCCCTTGAGGGCTGTTGCGTCAAGGAGTTTAGTTTAGTATAGTCAGAAAGAGCATTCAAACATTTTAAGTGGGTTAGTGTTGCGTTACCATCAACGAGAGTTTGAGCATTTTAAAATGGGAAATGTCTCAACTTTAACGTTTTACCTCATTAATACCACCATCCAGTGCATGAACAATCGTTGCACAGCTTGCGTGACTACAAAACATATTTACATCGTTTGTTAGAGTTGCCTTATTTTCCTCAATAATGGAAATCACGTTTTGGGTATTTTGTATTTCAAATACATTTATCTTCAAATTAAAAGAATTTCGTTCCATATTTCAGTTTTTTTATGGTGCTTAAACACGCTTAGCAAGTTTCCCTCCACCACGACTAGCTATTTAAGGCATATTTCAACACATAAAAATTATGATTGATTTTATAGCATAAATGTGTGTCAACCAGTGTTTTTTTTTTTTTTTTTTTTTTTTTTGGTTATATAAGAATGTAAATGTTCTTAAAATAAAAAATATAATGAAGATATTAAAATGGAAGAAGGCCAGTAATCTGTAAGTAACAGGGCGTGACAACAGATTGCAATTTTTATATCTTTCTACGTGAGAAAAAAATATTATAAAACTATTATTTCCAGAAATATGAAATGTTGATGCTAATAAGAGAGACTAACAGTTCGCACGTGAATGTAATTTTTTTTTAATACAAGCTGCGTTTCTATTTATAAGAGTATAGGAAAAACCTTTTCAATATGCCTTAACCCTCCCGCGATGTGAGTTTCGTCTCCGACTAAGGGTCACGTGAAAATCAATTCCCCCCCCTTCCCCCTTATTTCAATAGCGATCCCGTTATTTCCCAGAGTATGTTCAAAAAACATCATTGGATGCTTATTTTTTTTTTTCAGTTTGATGGCAAACTATCTGTATCAGTTTTCGAGATAAAAACATCACATAATGTTTTAACTTATAACCGGGAACCGTATTATATATTTTTTAAGACGTAAAGCTATTAAAATTCTTGTATTATTTTAAAAAAACTGATGAAGATGTGAATTGTAACGTATGTAGATAAAACAATATAAAAAGATAAAATAAAAGCGGAGGGTTAATCCTAAATAAGTCTACCTTATTAGCAAAAAAGCAGTAGACTGACATGGAAGCCCTTCTGTACACACAGATTTCGTTATTCCCAAGAATTGCTTTCATTTAACTCCAAAAATTGCTCTCAGAATGTTGCCTAGTCAATCGGGGGAAAAAAAAAGAGAGAAGTCTGTGTCTAATGAATATTTAGCTTAAGGATACTCCAGCTCATGATAGTGTTCCATTATAGAAAGTGAACTTTCTCGTTGATTTCATGACCAAGGAAGTTGCACCAAAATTGTATCTCCTGAGGGAATAAAACCTTAGATAAATTAATCCTTTTATGAATATATTTCTAAATATTTTAAAATATCTTATATTTTATGGCATTAAATAGATAGATTCGTAAAAATTCGTGTGTTAACATTTTAATTTTTGTTATATTTGCACTATTATTTTTATAAATTGTCGATATATTGTCGAGTATATTGTCGATATTTAAATGTTTTATATTAATTACCGTTCAGTATTTTATATTTAAAATATCATAAAGCCACACAAAACAAACATTATATTGAGTATACACTGTCTACTAATAAGTATTTGGACACCTATGATAGAAAAGAAACACTAACTTTATTCAAAAGCAATAGTTGGTAGAGCCTCCACGAGAGGCAATTACAGCGTGAACCTTCCGGGGCATAGTCTTTGTATTACAGCTAGTGGTATTGTCTTCCACTCGGCCTGGAGTAGACATACAAGTTCCTTCACTGATTTTGGACGGGTAGTGCACCCCTTCATTCACCGATCCAACTCGTCCCAGAGGTTCTCAATAGGGTTCAGATCTGGGCTCTGGACAGGCCAGTCCATTCGATGAACTCCACTGGCATCATACCAAGGCTTGGTTAACCTCAAAACATGACAACTGGTATTGTTGTCCTGAAAGTAACAGGGGTCCAATCCGTAAAACTGCCACAACGTAGGAAGCACATCGACGTTGAGCTTACCATGAATGGGGACCAAGCGTCCCAGTCCATACCAGGAGAAACAACCCCAGATCATAATTCCACCTCCGTCGAACTTGACTGTTGGCACAATGCATTCTGGCAGGAGACGTTCTCCAGAACCTACCATCCGAATGGTAAAGGGTGAACCTTGATTAGTCGCTCCGTTTCCACTGATCTACGGTCCAATTTCGAAGTGCTTTGCACCAAATTAACTGAGCAGGACTCTGTGATCAAAGGCTTATGGGGAGCAGCACGACCGTGAAAAACAAACAGATGTGCTTCCTTACGGATGGTATTCATTGAAACAATATTCCCGGATGCCTGTTGAAATTCCTCGCGGATGAGGGCCATCGGTTGGGTGCGGTTCTTTCGAATTTCTCTGGACAGCACTCGTCGGTCTCTATCTCCCAGTTCCGTTGGTCTGCCGACTCGGGGCACATTCCGAAAATCACCGCTCACTTTCCACTTCTTAATCGATTTTGAGTACTTCAGATAGCTAGGTATATCCCTTAAGGATCGGCCACATATGTCATACCCGATAATTCTACCTTTCTCGAAATCAGAGAGCTCCGATCTTGTATGTGACTCATGCCGATGTTGTTTCGTACACGATGTATACCTCACGACCGCAGATATCGTCATTTGCATACTTATGGTCGACTGTGTTATATTACTTATCTATTTAGCTATTTTTCTGGAAAATTGTTCGAGACTGGAATATTCATTGTGGTGGCCTCCCGTTATTCCATGTCATTCTACCAAATCCATCGCAACCAGTTATTTGTATTTCAATACATGTGGACTATATTTGGGAGTGGAAATGAATGAGTCTCGCTACAATTTTGTACACGTTGAAAAAGAAAATTCCAAACTTCCTCCTTAAATAAATATCGAATTAAGCTCTTAAATCAACTGATCCCAATCTCTTGTAGCCAGAGCCGAAATTCCCCTTTTTGCAATTTGGATACTTAATCAAAATTTAATTTTGAAACAAAATTTCAATTTTTGAGTTTATAGTATTGTAATTTTGATAATTTTGGGCCAGATATTTTAAACATTTAACAGAAGATTGGGCATAGACTTTTAGAGAACATATATTCAATTATATAATTCTTAATGCTATCCACAATGAATTTTATATAAATTTTTAAAAATGTTTTTTAGTTAAAATATAATTGCTTCAGTCCAGTTTGAGCCGAATGGTTAGGGTGCGTGGGTTTGAATCGCACAATGGCATGGATGTTCGGTTTGATTAGCCCTTGTGTTGCAAAAAGTAGACCAAACCAAACCAGTTTCCTCGTTTCTCTAAATGGGATCTTTCTCCTTTAGCTATTGTAAAAATTTTCATTATTCTTTCTAAACTTGAATCCGAAATGTTGAGAACAAAGAGTGATTCCCAAACTGTGCGAAAATATTTCGCTGTCTTCTCCAGCAGTGATCTATGCTTACGATCCCAAAACTATTTATCTAATAATTATTTATTAACTTAATAAGGGTAGTACTTATTAGAGAGAACAACATGCTCATTCATCCCATCAATTCTCTGATAAACATGTTAAATTATTATATTTTTAAAGGACGCTAACCACATGAACTAAGTTAGATAGCTCAATGCTTTGACTAAAAAATTACCGGATTGCTAAAATGAACAATGTACCTAATGAAGATAAACTTGTATAGGTTATTGGAATGATCCAATAATTGATGAATCCTATCTGGCATATTCTTGAGTTGTAAGTTAATTTCATTATATAGGTTGATGTGCGATCACTCTAGAACATTTCCTATGAGGGGACACAGAATCCACTAGCTGGAACATTAGGGACGGATGGATCTAGACATTAAAATCTCAAAATTTCAACTCATTTAATTTCGATAGAAAATTGGAAAAGGCATTGCATGTGTATATGTAAATAGATTTTTTTCCAGTTTAAAGAATTTTGTAAAAAACTTGTTAATTGCCCAGTCTTGCTCAAACAATACAAAGAATTTTGTAAGTAAAACTTTCATATTAATGCTGTAAATTTTATGAAGGAATGTAATTTCGCTTTGAATGAATAGGGTAGAATATGGGTATCTTGAAATTCGAATTTTTGTTTGTAATTTGTAACATATATAGTAACATGTATTGTTACAATATTTTCCCAAAAGCCCAGTGGCTGCTCAAGGTGGTCTCTCCAGTGGGTAGATAAATTGAGGAACTCAACACTGGGGGTTGACCACCTAACTGGAACATATCCTTCGCCCTTGTAGATTGGGGCTATTGGGGAGAGGAGCTTATAATATTCTCGGACACGCTCTCAGATGTGAAATCAACATATCCACTCATGCGTCAACTAAATTGCTAGTTTAAAAATAATTTCTACATTGATTTTTACTACATATGACTTGAATTTTTCCTTTATCCCTTTTTTAATATTTGTAGATTACGCAGTTTTATAGTGAGTTCCAGTTCACAAAAGTTGGAAATCGATCCAAAAGTTTTCATTTAATGTTTAAGGCCCCAAATGAAATGGAAGAGTTCATACTGAATGATAACGTATCCGCTGCAGACATATCTTCCAAACGAAGCGATTCCTTACACAGAATGCCTGAAAGTTTGTTATATCAGCGTGGACTGCTCCATTCGATAAACCGAACTCTTGCAACATGCTTTGTAACCTTAACAAACTTCCTCAAAAGTCAGTGATACCCAAAAACAAAATGAGCAGTTCGTATATTACTCATTAATTAATATTCAAGGCAAAGGAAAAAATTGACATTTTTCTCTGTCATATTTTTTCTTAGGTCAGTAACAGCTGCCGAGCTCGAGATACGGATTTTGGTCAAGGTCAGCCCGTCAAGTGAATGATTAGAGAAAGCGAACATTAAAGAAGTTGATCTGTAACAAGGGCAGGGAGGGGCACAAAATCGTCACTCGCTATATACACAAATCAAGCTTTATCGGAATTACATCTGACTTCATCAAACTCCATGGTGAAATTAGGATAGTTCCTTTGTCTACATTTTAGTAACAGTTTCGTTAGTATTTTGAAAATGGAGGAAAAACATTTAGAAGCCGAAATTAGCTTGATTTCTAAACAAAATTTCATTATTCATGAAAAGTCTATCTGATAATCAATTCAGTATTTGAAATACTCTATTCACTGTTCCTACGAGGATAATTTTAAAAAGCCTCTTCTTCAAAAATAAATATCAACTTTATAAGTTTATATAGTCTACGTAATGGACTCGAAAACATTCTTAAATTATGTTGACAATTTTTTTCTCATTTTATAATATTTGAAGTTACCTGTATATTTCTAGTCTTACTACTCTTTTCAAATTTATTCGATTATATATATATATATATATATATATATATATATATATATATATATATATATATATATATATATGTGTGTGTGTTTAAATTGAGGATATGTTTGTATATACATTTGTTTTTCTATAAATCCATGCGGTTTCCTTAGACATGTAGACACTGAAGATTCGAGAGGACTTGGTGTGAGATTTTGAAAGTATCGCTTGATTTTCCAAAGGTGTTCTACTCTGGTTCTTAGGATATCTTATGAAATTTCTTTTTCCGAAAGTTATGCTGTAGGTGGTTTCCAAATCCAATATTTAATTAGCCCTTTCGCCTCATATGCGAAGTCAGGCAAGCAAGAGCGTTCTCATATCGGAAAGGTCACAAAGTTAATGCATTTGACATTATTCGAGAAGGTCTTAATTATTATTTTTTTAATTTTTTACCGAGGGGAAGGTTAGAGTTGCGGTTTTTTCCTCTTTTCATTTTTTGATTTTGGCACCAATGATCTGTAGCATTCGGAGCGTATGACAAATTAAAAATATGTTATCCGAAAAGGATATGATCTCGGAAAAAAATAAGTACGAATTCTTTTTACGAATTTAGCGTTTGTGTCTCATTTTGATTTTTCGCTATTGAAATCCATAGATTTTCATTTTAAATGTTATAGAATACTCTAAATAGATGACTAGTTTCTAAATAATTCATTACTTAGTGGCAGATAATAAATGTTAGTAAAATCGAAATAAGCGCAAGGGTTTGGTTCATTGGACAGCTAGTTGAGTTAATGGAGAAATTGTCGATTCCTAGTTCAATTTTTTTTTAAACTTTGTTTCTCCGATACCTTTAGAAAAACTTTGATTTTAAAAAGCAATCAAATTTTTTGTACTGTTACCTGTTTGGAAATGGTCGAGGTTTAAGCATCTGCTGCATGTTCATCAATTTCGAGTTTTTTTGAGTAGCATTCTGCCTTATTGACAGTAAGAGTAATTTTGATTGAAACACAGGTTAAAATGGAAGCTTTTTTTTCCATTGATGGAAGTTATAGGTGCCTGACCAAATTCATACCCCCGAATCCAAGTGGGCTCGCATTACTAAAATGCTATGCTGACGAGCAGGGATTTTAGAATCTGTATATATTATTAAACAAAAACGAAAATAGGAATTATTTATATGTGGTGTGTTGGCAACACCAGAAATGTAAATAAACTTTAACTATAACAGGAGAACGTCAACTTGCTAAATTTGCGGCGATATAACTTCAAAATATATAAAAGAAAACCGCGAAGAAATTGAATGAAGAAAAGAAAAGCGAAATAATTTAGAGAGTGAGAAGTTAAAGCGAGCGTCAATGCCCTTTAAATAAACCCCATGGGAGGGAACATAGAAATCTAAGTGGACTTTCCGAAACAGTAATCTATGCAGTTTTTGTTATGCATTGTATTGGAATTATAAGAGTTAAAATAAAGTTAATTTATAAAGGGGATTTTATACAGCGATCACGAAAATGCTTAGCACTTATCGGCGATTAACAGATATTTTCAAAAGAATGTTTTTACTCATATGAATATAGAGAACAACCTGATGGAAATTTGTTTGGGCCCTCTAGTAACATCTTCATAGACCCGTTATGTATTTGAGATTTATAAAAAAAACGAGGTCGATTGTTTGAATGGCCCTTGAATTATTGTCCAAATATTAGTGGTTTCAAACATTCTCTTTTGGTCTCGTGGGATACAGTAATTGCTAAGAAAAAATACATCTCTCGAAATCTATTTTATGACATTTCTATTTTTCAACGAAAAGCTCATTTTCTATTCTGAGCCTTTTTTGGTTTGCGGACAATAAGACCTGATACTGAGAGGACAAAAAAATCAATTACAAACTATAAAAAGCATTTTAAAAGGAATGCGGTAGGAAGCCCAATTCTAATCACGTCTATTTCAGCTTCGAGTAAATTATACAGTTTGTGTGAGTGAGAAGATGAAGATTAGAATTTGCTACCCGAGAACTTTGCGAACCCACAAACATTTGAAAGAAAATATTGAAATATTACTCTAGCTTTACAGGTTAAAAACAGTTTGGTTTTAAAAGATGGCCAAAATATAAAAGGAAGTTCCGAAAATAAAGATTTCATAAACGTAAATAACCAAGGTAGTCATAAAAGCGTATAAAATGTTTTTTTCCTCAATGCATTTTTCTACGTTTGGGTCGATTTAAAAAAATGTTAAAGATAATGTTTCCCTTTAAACTATTTCCGTAATATCTAGTGTGTAAGTAGAGTAAACCTGAAAATAATAGAAATTTTTGAAGTAGAACAGGGTGAATTAACTTATTGCTGGAATTCCTAGAGATTGTAGATAAGTTGCAATAATTACTATCAAATGCTATTTACAAAAGAGTCGCTTTCTATATCAAGAAGTGAGGCAGTTGCAAAAAACTTCAATTCTCAACAAATTGCTTGAAAAAAATTTCATAAGGAAGACGAAACATGTCAACTGTTAATATTAACAAAAGTTAAAGCGTATTTATTTTTAAAGCAATTTTTCTCAAAATATGTGTATGTTTAACGCTGTACATACCTATATCTCTTGTAATATTTCATAGTTTTACATGAAATCTTTAGTGGTAATGTATAATATGATCTTAAAAACCAACCTAAATTTAGCTCAAATTCTCCAATAAATTTTATGCAGAAATAACCTAAAAAAACTATTATCAGTTACATTTTAAAAATAAGAAATGAGTTCAAACTAAAGGAAATTTAAGCATACATTAAACTTGAAATTTAATATCTTAAAGTTTGTTAAAAATAAAGTAGCTATGAAAACATAAGCTTTGATATCACTTTTGTATACAACAAACTATGTATTTAAAACTCTCTTTTTTTCCGTTTTAAATAGGAAAAAAAGTATAACATATAAATCATATTTTTTCTTATCATCACCTTAAAAATTATGAATTTCAATTCCATCCTTTTAAAGATATAAGCAGTCAAAGAATGGTGAGACTTGTGTTTTCTCGATTTTTAACAATCATTGCAAACAGCACAATGAATTGAAAGTAGTAAAAGTTTACCAAATGTCTGAATCCTTATGATGAGAAAATCTCCTTTTCGCATATTTAATCCAAAGAATTGGATAGAAATGTGTTTTCTTTCTTCCGTGAGTTGAAACATTTTCCTTTGTCTTGTAGAAAAAGAACAGAAAACGAGAAATACTAGACGTAAAGCGTTGGATTGAAGGTAGCATTTTTTCGTATTGCAAGCTGGGTGTGGGGAAAGTTGGTCTTGGTTAGAAAATGTTAAGAGACAAAAATTCTTTTATTTTAAGGAATTATTTATTACTGGCTTTAGATTAAGAATAGAATATTGTACATATAATGTTGAATTTGAGACAAATATCCTTGCATAATGAAAGTGAATGACCTAAAATGAAAACATTTTTTGAAATAAAATATTTTCTCCAGTAAATATCTATTTTTTTAAATCATTAAAAAATTTGATGCAAAGTAATGATTTTTTTTACTTGCTTAAATTTTAATTTGTGTGAATACAAAATTTCATCACTCTAGGTTCATCTCATAAACAACTACAGGGTTCCACGTCTTCTCCTAAACTATTGACCCGATTGCAAAGAAGCTTGGTATCGTGATGTTTCAAAACACGTCGAAAATTACTGGCTACTTTAGAACTGTAGAAATCTACCCTATCCCCCCCCCCCTTTTTCAAAAGTTTTATTTCAAATGGTAATCGCAGTCGTTAAATTTGTGGATAATTTTAGCTGAAAATAAAATAACCACCAAAAGTGTTTTAAAAAAGCACATGAATACATGATTACGTCAATTCTATCTTTTATTTTGAATGAGTTCATAATTGAGATCGTCGATAATGAAAGGCGTTCATTTTTTCCATTTGAATGGAGATACTTTCAAATGCACTTCACTCAGTACATTATTATCTCTATGGTTTTTATTATATTTTAACATTTTTTAGCACTATGACGCCATTTTCTTATGTCTCATTTACTCATTACTTAATATATATTATTCTTCATCACTACATCATTTGAATCTGTTTTTTCCCTCATATTAAGATGTCCCACGGTAAATTATACATTGTTTATACAACGAATCGTTTAAATATTTTATATAAATGCATTGCTTAACGATATAATTTGTAATAATTTTAAATGTAATTCCTCGCTTGATTTTTACTAAACAATAAAAGTTTTTTTTATCTGCAATTTTTGTCCTTGAAGTACAAATTGTGTGCTAACGAAGTCGAGCATTTATCTATTTCTATTACATGCACATTTAAACTCAATATCACTGTTATTCAACAACACTTGAGTACATTTGCACACTCAGAAAGATTAAAAAATCTTAACAAGAAATTACAGGTTGAAAAAACATATAAGCCCTTTTATTTTTAACTAACTATATAGAAATAGTATAGGGATATCGAATGGCGGTTTTCCAAGCCACGTTAGTGTGGGCCTCCTTCTCAATTGGTTTCAATAGATATTTACATCAATAATATGTAAACAACTTCTACAGGTCGTTCTTGTATCTTAATTGCTCTTTTCTATGTGTTTGGGTCATTGGCCAACTTTCACAACTATAAGTGATTACATGTCAAATAATGGTTTTTATAGAATATAATTTTTCTTTTCTCTTTCCTTGTTTTGTATTGTAGAAAATTTCTCATTCATTTAAGACAACGATAAGTAGCAACACTGTTTCATTTTATCTCAGTAACCAGTTTGCTCTAACATAGAAATACTAAGAAATTCAAAGTTTGGAAGAAATGATTCTGGTTTTTTTATACAGTTCAGCTCTGCGGGATTGTTTCTTCAGTAATCAACCCGATTATACGAAATTTGTGTTTAATTCAAAATACCGAACTGTGAAATGATTATTCGGTTAATTTTACGCTATTGTGCGACTCGGGATCTATTGTTCTCCTGATCTAAAGATCAATTTCCAGAATTTTATGGTATAAAATAGATGCGGATCCCAATTTTAAACATACGATTTCCCGAGCTCGAAAATTCAGTCTAAGCATCATTCTGAGGTTTCAAGTTCCCATGTTCAGAAAAAAGGATTTGTTCTTGAATTTGTTGCATTTATTCCATTACAGGAATGTAATTGGGTAGAATAGGATTAAAACGGAATAATGAAACTATATAACTGTTAAATGGAATTGCAAGTTTCAATAGTATTTTTTCTTTGCGCACGCGATTGCTAAAATAGCATTTCTGATAAAAACTTTTGTGAACTGATGTTTATTTTGGAGAGCAACTGTCTACTTTTTTTAAAGAGAACGGGATCTACTGCCAAACGCAACGAACAACTATGCCAGCAGTGGCTCCCCCTTTAGCCATCGTTGAAAAATAAGATTTCACTCCCCAAATCAATTTGTATTCCTTTGAGTTGAAGCAAAGGAATTCTTCATTACAGTTATCAAAAAGAAATCCTTCTGAAAAATAGATACTTGAATAAAAAGCTTTCTATTAATGATTGTCACGAATCGAAATGAAAGTTTTCGGGATTCAATGAGAAACTTACTAAATTACGACTTTCTCCTGTTCGTGTATGTTATATATGAATTTCGCGAATTCATTCTAAAAAACTGGTTGTCTATCTTGTTTGGATTGGAAGTACTTGACTGATGGTCCAAATGGATTTTTATTGTTTGGCCACCATTAGCCGGTGCTTCTCTGTCTCTCTAAAATACAAACAGCAAGGAAGTACTTTTAGAAGGTGTGGACCCCCGAAATATTTTTAATGGATGAATTTTTTTTTTTAACTTAAATTGAGTACATTACTAGTTTTTACAAGTACTGAAAGATCGTTTTGAAGCATGAAAGAGTCAAAATATTTCTGGTTCCAAAAGATTGACAAATTTAACATTATTTTCAGAGCATATACACTTGACTATAAATGGATATGAAAATTTGACAAAACTGTCCTTAAACTTAGTTTATAATACTATAAAATGGTTGTTTATAAATGACTGATCATGCCATACTGTTTACAAATTTAGTTGTCGTACCAGGTATGTAATTTTGTAAAAGAAAAATAAAAGATGTGTCATCATTTTTTTTTCTAGCCGGATGATGACTGCACCGGAGTAAGAATCCGGCTCCTGGAATAGATATTCGTAATCGGCATTAAGTTGATCTCATTAGCAAAAAAGAAGACCGTAGCGCTCCAAGCCAATTTTTTTTCTTAAAATTTTCTCCAATATTTAAACACTTAAAAAGTCAAATAAAAGACGGCTACAAATATATTTCATAAGATAAAATGAAATCATGTTCACATACGTTTTATGAAATATTTAAAACTTCAGATAAATGTGTAAGACTTACATGTACTTTGTATGTGAGTATGTATGAATGTGTGTGGAATGAATATTTTTTACTGAGATTGAAAGTTTACTGGCTATGTCACTGACGAACAGTGTTGAGACTGACCGTTCCGAATGAAGTGGATTTCCAAAATGAAGCCTCGAAAATCAAGTCTTCAATATTTGACTTAAGTTTGGAGGTCGATAGTAAATAATGGGCAATATGCATAAATTATTTACCTCGGTTCTGACTTTAAGTTCCTCCTCTTTGAAACACACATTTCTATTTTTTGTATTTCTTTCAAATGTATGGTGGTCTATATTATTCAGTAATCGATAAATAGATTTTGAACACTATTAAATCTGCTATGAATGAGTTGACTTCTTAATGGCACGATCGCGGTATTTTTAATAAAAAATGTTTTACAGAAATTTTGAATTGGTGTCGAAATAAATAAATAATAAATTACTTTTAAACGAACAATTTTTAAGAAAAATCCTTTTGGTTCTGTCTTTATAATTGGACTAAAATGAATTGAAATGCTGAGTCGGCTCATCTTACAATTTCTGTAAAGTTTAATTTGTAATGCTCAAATACCCTATTGTTATCTTAAATTAAACAACATTTTAATTAATACAGAGAAAGTGCAGTTATAAGGAATTAAAAATACAATAGATATATGCAAAACATTAATAGAGTAATGAGTCAATTCAATTTTTGTTGTGTGAATGCTTTAGAGTGATAAAATTTTCACTTACCCTCTGACACAGTTTTTTTCTCCGGACTAAAAAAACCTTTTCGAAAAAGTAATCTTGGAACGATTTCCAACGAAAAAATCTCCCTGGGTGTATTTCTTTACTTTTTTTCTTAGCCCCTCCTTCGGGAAATTATCCACTGTTGAAAATTCAGATGTTCAGTTCGCAAGATGTGATATCTGATTCGATTAGAATTCCATATATATTTTATTTTTTTACGTAATTTTATTTATTCGGATAAGTTCTTAAAAATATGCCCATATACTTGCTCTTCTCTTTTTGTATTGGACCTTTTTTTCGTATACAATTCTCGAAAACATACTTCTATATCTTCCAATTTCTTTTGTATCATTTGAGTGGGAGTGGCATCCGTAGAGGTTTATTACCCACACAACTCTGTATGACTTCATTAATCAAGCAGGAAAATACTTTTCATTGCTAAATCCTTAGAATTCCCCACCTATGTTCTATACATATATTTATACCTGTTGCACTTTATTTGAAAAAATCAAAAATATTGCTAAAAATTGTTTTTCAAAAGTTCACAGTTTACGTAAGGTTTATGAACCGGTTTCTTTTGAAGTATTGACTACATTTTCAGTACAACTCTGAACACAGCGTCCTTTCTCCAAGACACCTCGTTTCAAAATTCTATTTTAATCTGGAGGTGTTTTCTAAAACCCCAGTTCTATGGCCCCGGTTACAGAACACGCACAACACGGATATTTCAGTATCCTTGTAAGTTTTTGGATTACATCTACCAGATGTGACGTGACTCTACACATATTTGCGAAGAAAACCCTTGAATTTGAAAAGAGTTACGGAAATAGGTTAGGTGGCCCAGAAAGACCAATTTTTTTTACCCCATAAATAAGAATATATAAAATCATTCAAAAATTAGTGAATCGATTCTAAGAATCCAAGAATAAAGCTATTTAAACAGATCACTGAATGACATTCGAAACTGAAAATTTTCTTTTATCCTCAAACTTAAACCTACAATATCGAAAACGGGTTAATGTTTTCTCATTAGTTTGCAAACTGTTGACTAAGCATATATGGTTGAGTAACTGCTCGGAAATGCTTGGATCTGTGTGCATTTTCAAGCTTCGAATTTTACCATTGGTCCTTCAGCTGAGGGAAGTGGAAATAGCTAGAAGAAAGAGAATGAACCCTTTATGTGTCATATTAATCGAGGATGCTCTCCGATTTGGATCCAAATACAACCTAACGAACAACTAACTTATTCACAACTCCTGAAAAGATATTGTAGAAATAGCTGAGATAATGCCCCTCAAAATCCAAAGAAAGGAATTTCCAAAACGGTTCATTGCCACTCATTATTTCGATGTGTTGTTTGTTAGAAGCTCAAATAGAAAATTGGGAGTGAATATTTTTAGCTATTAAGATTGAAATATTTGAAATGGTAAGCGATTAAAATGTACTCATTTTATTTTTAAAAAAAAATCAATTAGAAGCTCCTGTTAAAATTTTAAAATCTTTCACGAGCATGAATTGAATCAAAACTGGGAGAAGACTACTTGAAATGACCTTAAAACATCTGTTGTCAGTTTTAAATAACTTCTGTGTGCCTTTTAAAAATTGAACATTTTATAAATGACATTTTGACGACTATTTATAATATATTCGATAGAAATCTGTAATAGAATAAACTGATATTCCTTTTCTATACAAAGATGGACTTGAAATAAAAATGACCACAAATTTCTCTCTAGCTGGGCGTATTTGTACTTTCACTTTCCCATGACTTGAACTCAAATAAATGGCAGTTACACGGACCAATCAGTCACTTATATCCCATTAGAATTCATTAAAACAAAAATAAAAATATTGTTAGCTAATTGAGACTATTTTGAAAGTCTTTCGATACTCCCAATCCAGTAGTTAGCCCCAAGGTGCTGCCATGAATGTTAAAAAAGTAGCAAAACACGTGGAGCTCCTAGCCTCGAATTTCTATATGTCTGTCCCCACTTTTTTGATAATCCTCCGCTTTTTATCAAACATGGAAGGGGGATCCTCTTATATTTCGGAGAAGCAGAGAACCGCAGCAACTCTGAGGTATGAAATTAGGACATTCATGTACAGTTGACTTCTAAGAAATGTTTAGAGTATCTGAGAGCAGAGGTAGAACGCTCTAAGTGAAATGGAAATTATATACACAATTTCATTTGTTAATAATGCAAATATTAATAACAGTAATAGTAATTACTGTAATATCAATGCTAATGTAATTAATAGTAATAATTCTGATAATTATGAAAGACCGAAAATACACGGAGAGAAATTACAAATCAATTTAATGTGGAAGTTAAAAGTAACTTATCTCTTCAGGACTCAAGCAAGTTTATTAAAGAAGATGTAAAATAATTTAGGAGAATTTAGGCCTTTCTTAGAAAATATAACAGCTTATACAATAAATCTATGAGAAGATAGGTCCCTGAAAATAGTTATTCTGTGATTCACGAAGTTGAAAACGACCTCTCTCAACACAAATAAGAAAATTTAAAGATAAGTCACCTTTATCGATACTTTTAAGTTGAAGTCTGATAACGTAAATCTAAATGATTAATATGAAATTCGTGATTGTGAAGGTTGAATACAAATTCGGAGGCACCAAGCAGTGCTATAACTGCATGAAATTTAATCCCAGCATTGAGATCTGATATTTAGATCTAAAATGCGAACAAAACTAGTGATCTGAAAAGCCCCAATGTGTTAAATGGGGATGCAACCTGAGTTTAGAATCTCATTACAGCATTCTTTACATTTGCTTATTTTCGTAAACAATCCAAAGCCAAATAGATGTTTCAATAAAATGTAAATAAACAAATTGTTTCCAGAGCTGATCCAGTTTTAGAGTTAAAATGCGGATATAAACATATAAGACGAATTAAATAGTTGTATAAATGAAAAGAAAATTGTTATCAAAGCAAAATCATTATCTAGAAAAAATGAATAATGAAACTATTGTAATGTCAGTCTAATGAAATAAATATTTCCACTATATTGACTGTCGTCGGTGTTAAAAAGTCGAGAAAATGAAAACATCAGATAGAATTTACAATAAAATAAGAAGATAAAGAACTAAAAGTTTAAAAAATAGCATATTTTATTTATTTAAAAATATGGTGAAGGTGTATTTTTAGTCTCTCTTTTATTAAAGGATTATTATTATTAGTTTTTTTTTCTCCCAGATTCTATCTACAGAGGCAGAGTAAGAGTTGAATCGAAACTTTTTAATTGGGTGCAGTGTGTTCAAGCTCTAAATAATTTCAAAACGCTGTAAGTATCCAAATTAGGAATTGAAATGTAAGGAGCAGGACGAACAGAGACGGTTATTTTTGATAATAGAAGCATATTTCTAAAACTTTTGATTAGGAGTTAAAGGAAAAATAACTTACCTCATTTTTCGTGGGAGGTGTAGTGAAGTTCTGAGTCCAGACCTGGAGTCCTAATTCTTTAAATTTGTTGATGATGTCTTGGCGGGCCTTTTCTTTATTTTCAGGGAGCTCTCTGGGAAAACTAAACATCTTTTCAATCATTCCTCTCATCGAATGAATATCACTCCCTGATACTTGACAAGGTTCTGTTTCGTTCGAATTCTTGTTGCCAAACCAACCGCTCAAGAAATTCAATCCTTTTTTCGGTTCCAGTTCATTGTCTTCTGCGTTTTCTATTCGTTCATTTTCATTCCTCTCTAAGTCGTCTGTCGGCGTTTGGACCGAAGTAGTACTGTCATCGGTTTCGAGTTCGGGAGACACTCGGTCGGTTTTATCGGAAGGAATCATATTATTGGTATCTGGATCTCCTCTGGGAACGATATTATTGGTAGGACTGTGACTATTAGAAGGAACATGGGGATGAATTCCGAAGTCTTTGGCAAAATAATTGTTACCGTCCGTTTTGAACGGAACATTCTCCCACCACGTATATTCGCTGTATTCTTGGATACGGACATAGTTATTAGGATCAGTATGGTGTAACGTCTCTACATACTTGTACGTTGTCTTGGGTTGGCCACTGGGATAAAACGGCGGGAAATGAAACTGCTCATTCCACCAGAACGGTAGGGCACAAGGAAAGCACGAATCGAAGTAAATGGTGAAACTGAGGTATAAAAGAAGTGCCTTCATGTCCAACAGTTTGAATGTCAAATCAATAACTATGTGAGTCTCCGACGAAATTAATCCATTGTCCGATCGAAGGAAATGAAAATTACGACTTCGTGCCCCTTCCTTCGTGAAAGTAATTCAAGTCTGCAAAGTAACCGAGACAGGTTTCGGCTTGACCTACTTTTGCTTTCTGTTTACAACGAACGGGTTTGCATTAGGAGTGTCCTTGCTGCTTTATATTATGCTTGAAAGCATACATCACGAGAAATCATATGAAAGATCAGATAACGCATGCAAAAATCTTCCTAACAAATGAAATGGATTACATTCAAAACGGTTTATTCCTTAAAATAAATATCACATTTAATGTGTCGGAGGTGGATTGTAAACAGAAGAATTTATTGAATAATTGATTCATAAATAA
The DNA here is from genome assembly GCA_032207245.1 of Pardosa pseudoannulata. Classification (NCBI taxonomy): domain Eukaryota; kingdom Metazoa; phylum Arthropoda; class Arachnida; order Araneae; family Lycosidae; genus Pardosa; species Pardosa pseudoannulata. Next base: position 7,636,110 of record CM063502.1, on the reverse strand, counting down.
AAGAAAAATTCATTAACTGGTAATTTGAAAGTTTTTAATAATTTCCAGGAAAAAAATCATTTTTCATTACTCTAGATTGCACAAGTCTGACACAATGAACAAATGAATATTATTGAATGTCGAATTCACTAAAAGAGGGACCTGTGCCATTAATATGAACATGTGTTTGAACAATTTTATTTAAATGGCTTTAGTCTTTCTTTGCTTGGTCTTTTCAGAGGACAAAAGATGGTTAAATAGAGACAATGAATATTCCAAAACTATAAGTTTAGGGCCAAATTGGTAGGGCGCTAACGTTGGAATATCGCTGCTAAGCATTACTGTTACATTCTTCCTTTGATGGCTGAATGCTCCCACTGTGGCTCGCCCACATCTATTTACTCAAAATTAATCGGGGAATAACGCTGTCAACTACCTGTCTCCACTTTAGAAAATTCTTTTTATTTCTTTTCCAAAATATACTTATTTATGCCTTACAATAGAATGATTTAATCGGCTTGTGAATAATCGTAAGTAAAATTAAAACACAACAGGATTGGGATAAAAGGAATTCTTAAAAGTTATCACCTTAAAACTGAACAAAACCTAGTCTATCTCATTAATTATTTCAATAAGTTTGTAGAATAAAATGTTTAAGAATTTCAAATTGTGCTATATTTTTCAAATAGAAATTTCCTAGTTGGATTTTTTTTTTTTTTTTTTTTTTTTTTTTTTTTTTTTGGAGTGCTACGGTCTACTTTTTGCAACGCGAGGGCTAATGAGACTGGGACCTACTGCTTAAAGCCGATTCCGAACGGCTATGAACATCCCTGCCATAGTGGAATTCGAACCCACGAACTCCGATTCCGATGGCCAGCACCCTAACCATTCAGCCATCGTTCGGCTTTCCTAGTTGGAAGGCATTTCAAACAGAGATATGAGTATGAAATAATATAATATGCATAGTTTAATTAAAGCAAAAGTTTACTTACTTCAAAATCCCTGTGTTATAAAATATATTACTGTGGGCTCTGACATTTTGAAATGGAAGAATAAACATGTGAAAGTAGAAAAATACTTCTGGTTGGACCTGTCCATTCGAACAGTGGATCCTCGTCATTTTAACAAACCTACCGTTAATGAGATATTTCCCATGCTTTTCTTACTTGCCATCACTTTTTTTATTTCATACTCCAATGCTTCTTTCTACAAATTTCTTATATATCTAACCTTAAATACTTATAAAAATAATAAAAAATATTTTTTTCAAATATATATTTATGACTTGATGTTTTTGTTCGTTTTCATTTGTGAACACGTTTCTAAGATATATTCTGCACACAAATGTTCAATTTGAAGTTTTAAATGAAGAACTTACTTGTAAAATTGAAACTTACTAAAAAACCCTCACAAGTTTAAGTCCATTTTATACTTTTTAAACATATTTCAAATTTTACCCCTTTTGGAGGTGTCACTTACCTCTCTAATACGAAAAGTATTACTCTCATAGCCGTCCTTTTAGTTCAATGACAAGGAAACATCATTATTTTGAATTGCAGAAAATTGGGTGCTAAAATATTAAATAGGTTTTCAGAGATGATTAAAAATTTCGATTCTGAGAAAAATCAACTTAAAGTAATGCATAAACAACTACCAAGCACTAGAGTGGATTTTATATTTTTATCACAACTTTTAAAACTAAGCGGGTTTTTTATGCCGTTTTTTTTATCTAATAACATTTAAAAAAAAAAACCAAAATTTTGTAGGCTTGAGGGTCCTTAAGCAAAATAGTTAAAGCTCTTATAACATTATTTTACAATTGCATAAAAGAGTGAAATTAAAAATAAACTCTATAATACCGCAAACAATTGAATTTTGAATACAATCATTCGAGGGTGTCAGTTTGTTTATATTAATTATGACCAATGGCAAGAGGGGAGAAAATAATCTAAGAACAAACCAAAATGAATAATATAATCAAAATAAAACCTAAGGTAGCCTGCCTAAAGTTTTTTTTTTTTTTTTTTTTGGCTCAGTTAGTTATGTATGTATTCCATTACAATCATAATGCAAGAATATATTGGATATGAACATTAATTGAGCTTACAATTTCTCTTTCATGCGCTGTTTTAAAATTATTATTATTATTATTATTAATTGCTATTTAATGCATTTTATATTGCTTTTCTTGTTGAAGAAAATAAAAGCGGTTTAAAAAGTATTTTGTTATATTAGTTTTGTTCACTGTCTATCTGCATCAACAGTGTTCCTCCGTTCCAAATTGAGAGAGCAGATACACGGAGAGAATGTGCTAAGTCTAAAGTGTAAATAATAAATTCTCACTTTTTAAAAAGATTATTATTCATATACTTATTTTTGCACGATGTACATGTTTAGAAAGGCTTTCCATTATTCTTTAACTTTATGCTACCATACATTAGGTTATGCTAGGTAGGATTTCTTTCTCGTGAAATCGTAAGATTTTCATACATTTTTATATTTCCGGAAATCCTACTTGGTTCCCAGCAACAAACAAGCATATACTCGCAACTATAATAAACCTAAATTAATTCCTGTCTTATCAAAACCCTTACTTTTGCCAGAACCCAAACTGTCTGAAACAAAAATTATATATCGGTTTATTGAGGCACTACACCTTTTTCATTCTTCCCTTCAGCCGTCCAATATTTTTTTTCTTTGCGGTTCAAATTTCCACTCTTTCGCCACAAAGACAGAATTTCAAAGAACATGTATAAAATAAAACAGTCCATTGAGATTAGAAAATTGAACAGGATCAAATATCTTTTTCGGGCACAAGCATTTTCCGGAATCATGGTGTTACAAACGTGTTTCCTGAGTAAAGCAACAAATTCTGTGGCAAGTTTAGAAGCAAACATTAACCTAACCTATGTGAAAAGAAAAAAAAAATATAGGATATGCATGGGATTTTTTGAAAATAGGATAAAATGAATAAACAAGTGAAGTAAATAAGATTCTCAATAGTTCTGAACTTGATATTTACAATATTTTAGTAAAAAAGGAATATTTTGGAATACTATATAAATGAGGCAGAAATAAAAATGCTTTCATGTGAAAAATCTGATGAAATTAGACAAATTTGCAGCGAAAAAAATTACCAATTAAAAAAAAATAAAACAGTTTATGTTTTTTAATTTTGCAAATGTTTTAATGATGCTTTGTGATGTTTTTGAAATTACTCATACGCATCAATGAAGCAAATCATTTTTAAACTTTAAATTTATAGGGCGGAAGTTATAGGAGGCGCTGGGACCAGAGTGTTGGAAATAATCCCTTGGACAGTTGAGATGTTTGCCAAGCAGTTTTAGCAAATTCTTCTCCATTTCTGTCACTCCTTTAAAACATATCTGGTGTGACTCCGGGCATTTTTATTATGCATGAAAACAAAATACTTGCGTGTTTTTTAAACAAAAACTTAATATTTGTTTAGATATAACAAAAGAAAAGAAGCATCCGACAGAAAACTATCTCTCGAAATAAAATGTTTAAGTTACTTCAGTTAGACCATAAAGACAGTCTACTCTTCCGAATCTCTCTTTGTCCTCTCGTAGTATTTACCAGTGAGGCAATCTCTTTGCATCCGGCTACCGTTTGCAGTCATCTTCCTTCTCATCTTTTCCGAAAGTTGATAGAACATTTCTCGTAACAATGATACTCAAAAGTCTTAATGTCAATGGCGATGATTAACGCGTTAGTTACATCCGACCATATATTGATGGATAGGTGGCTTTATTATCCAAGTCAGAGCATTCGTTTGTCTTCAATTGTTTTTTGTCGACGCCGTACACCTTTCGGTCAGATTTGGTTTTATTTCGTTTCACTTTAATACTGTATTCTGTCACTTCCTCAGCGAATGTGGTAGGCTCGTTATGTAATAAATATTTCCCTGCTTTCGAGGTTCAAAACTCCTGGTCACTTCTATAATATTTCACATTACTGTGAAGGCATGTGCATTTTCTTATTGTCCTGCCTTTCAACGGAAAGAAACTGTAGGTTCTTTGGCTGTACCATTAACGCGATTAAACATTCGCTCTGGAGTTATCGCATTTACATTTTCAGTATCTGTTACTCCTAATAAATTTTTTAACAATACTGCAAGAAAATTAAGAAATAAAATTGGAGTACGAAGCCAAAACTATTAATATAAAATTAACTTTGTCTTAAAAAGCTTGAAATATACATAGACTGTCCAGATTTTTAACACCCAAATATTACGTCAGCGTAGAAATAAGCTCGATACCGAATGTACTAAAATTTATATCCTACAACCTAAAGAATAAATCAAGGAACTGCCCATACAGTCTTAACAACAGCATCAATCACTCATTTGTTCTCCAATCTTCTAAAAATTTCCCTTATTTTTGACTTTTTCTTCCCATTCTTCTGCAGAGGCAGGTTTCAGAAGAAATGCTTCGATTTTTACAAATTTCCCTTAAGTTTAATGGAAAATTACACTTTGACTAATTTAGATATAGCTTCAAAAAGGTTTCTACAAAAAACTTCACTAAAGAAGGGTGTGCTGGTTTTCAGATTTTCAGATTTTTTATTCTCGAGTATTTATAAGCAGATAAAGGGAAAAAAAATATCATTCTTTTTTTTGTGCAAATCAGCCTCTCTTTATTAGGGAATCACGCATCTGGAGAAAGATAAAAACAATATATTCTGTTCCAGCCCAAATAGAAATCCGCAATTTTCAATGAACTTTTTCATTGACTTAGCATTAGTTTCGTCGCATCTGAGGCTCAGTGAAGTACCGCCTTAACTGTGAAACTGGCATCAAGCTGAGAACAACAGATATGCTAAACACGAAGTAAAGATACAGGTATAGGAAGAAATAATAGGAACTCCCATTTAAAAAAGAGTTGTTCTTCGACCGGCTGCCTCGTGCCGCAACAGTGTGTCAATTTATGGCGGCGAAAGGGGAAATATCAGTCAAGTATTTCGCAGTGTGAGACTTGCATGAGACAATGAGGAATTTTCACATGTAGGGGAATGGAACAACTTAATATGTTTCTGGTAATTCCAGACTCATTAATTCCCAAATTGTAAAAAACAGATCCATCATTTTTAAAATTAATTATGAGAAAACCACGTGACTTGAAAACGCTCCATGATTGGTTGTGGCGTCACAGTTCATGATATTCAATATTGACATTTTTGTTAGCAAATGCTTTCTATTTCCGGATTGTGCTTTGCTCGCATTTTAAAATTTTCTGGCCTCAATAATTATTTCTACTCCGACATTTATGATAATTTAATCAATCTTGATAATATATATGTACATTTGTTTAAAATGTCTCTCTTACCAAAGAACAGTCCGACAATCTCGCGAAAATTTACAGCATATCAATGTTTTCGTTTTGAGAAATAATTCGGATTTAATGGGAGCGGAAATACGAGGAACCCAAACCTAAAGATATGTAAAATAAATTTTCATATTTTTTAATTTATCTTAATTTATTTCAAATATATAATGCTCTGTTAATACTAACCACAGCTATTCTGTTTGTAGACACTGACAACACGTCAAACATATTTATATTTATGCACAGATACGCATTTGTTGTTGCAGTATCACGTTTTATATATACAGATAGAGGTAATGTTTAAATAAAAAATTAGAGAAGGTATTTATATTTCTTTTAGTTGGAAGTTATGTATGAATGTTATTTTGATCTAGCAAAATAAAAAAAAATATCTGAAAAGTATTTTAATAATAATGCTGAAAATATTATTTTAAAAAGCATTCTTGGATCCAAACACTTAGATTATGTATTAAAACCCCCATCATGTATGATTATAAACATCACCCTTGTAAAAATCCCCAATTATTATCTTTCCTAAAGGTTTACTTCTTTTTTTGTATGCAAAATACCAATTATTTCCTATTTACACTAAAAAAAAAGATTCATCTCATGAATTATTTTTAATTAAAACAGTCATGGCTATCTTGCATTAAAGTTTCTTTATTAAATAATTTATAGAAATGAATAAAAAAATTATAAAAGCATAAATTGATATGTACATATAACAGTATGGCCCTTTCGATTTAATGTTAATTTTAGGAGTATCATAGGCTTCACGTATAACTTGGGCCCATAAATTTAAACAAACAAGAAAAGTAATAGGAAAGGAGTAAATATACATTGGCCGATTTTATGTAAATAGAACCTGTTTTTGATGGCAGATGGAAATTGTCAAGTCACCTTGTTTTGGTTTGTTCACCGTTCCTTGTTTTGGTTTGTCCCAATCAGGGGGTGACCGCGACCAAGACAAGAGCCGGGGGAGAATAAGAGGGGGACCTGAGTGTAAGATAAAGGCGATGTAGATGTAAATATTGTGTCGTTGGTGTTAATAAAACCCTAGAAAATGCAAGAGTTCTAGAGAGGATTCTTGCTTACTGTTTCCCTAACTCGAACCAAACGCAGGAGCGGGGGTTTACAGAAATAATGATGTATAAATTGCAGAAAAATTAATTCTCAGATTTTATTTGTTTGTGTTGAAATATAAAATCGATATTGTGTGTTTATACTTTAATTATAAATATATATTCACTCTACTATTTATTAAAAAAATCACAAATCACTTTTTGAAATGTATGCATTGTTCAGATTCTTCATAGTACTTTTTTATACTTAAAGATTGTATTACTTTTGATTAATATATTAAATATTAATACATTTTTTATTGCCTAATATAAATGTTAAATAAAAAATGAATAGTTTCTGGAATTAAATTTACATTCTTTGAGTAATATCAGTGAGTATTTAAAAAAAATATATATAGTTTTTCATATTAGCCTCCAATTTAATTGAAAGATGTCACGGTGTTCAAGAAAGTTGGTATCTCTCAAGAAAATATTTAAATACCTTGAAAATACATAATTTTTTTAAGTTATGTATTAAATAATTATTTCAATTTATATCCATCTTCATAAACTCATTATAAAGTAAATAATCTTTGTGAAAATACTCCAAAATGAGTGATTTTTTAAAAGTCAAAATAGTACTGGTAAACCAACAGCACTTTTAAACGTAATATTAAAAAAAAGCAAAGGTTTGATTATTAGTAAACTGGTCTTCACAAATCCAAAGAGACGATTTTTACGATAATTTGGGGTTTAATTTCTCATCACTTTTCATAGTATTAGTCCAAGTTTTACGTATACTGGGATCTTTGGAAAGCTGAAAAATTTCTTTTCATTACAATTAGTTGTATTTGTACAGAGTGGCATAATACAATATTTAGAATGACTTTTTAGTGTCATTCATAATAAAAAAAAATTCTATTTATGCGATTTTTGAACAGGAACAAATTAAAAAGTAGCCTTCTAACATGTAAATAACATAAGCTGTCGGTGTTTTCATGAACTGTGACGTCACAAACTAGGGAGGAAAAGTAGCGTTTTCGAGAGACGTTTTCGAGGTACTGTCCTGCTTACTTTTTTGTCTTCTCTTGTTTAAAAATAAAATTAGAAAACGTGAAAATTCCTCATTCTGTTCGCAGCAAAGCGTGTTTATGTCCGACATGAAAAGAGGCATAATAACTGAAGCTCGCCTCGCTGGAGCGTCCAGCCAAACTTATGGGTTATGAAAACCTACACAAACCTGGGTAAGGTGTCTTCACAACAGTGGGCGAGAGTCAAAGGGGAAGGACCGTGATAGACGATTGTTAAAGCGAATAGTCGCCTGAAATCGCAAGACTGCACAGCCGTAGATGAATACTCACCTTCTGAACTCCGTAACTGTTGTGTTTGTTCACTATTTGTGCAGAGTGTGGGTGGTTTAAGAGATCAGGCAGGGAATACATCACAAAACATTTATATAATACGTAACACACTCGACATTTACATAACTGCTTCACAAATGAACAACCAATGTACATCACATATTTCAGTCTTTCCGTTCGGACATCCGGAGCGCGAACCTCCGTAGAGGTTATCCGTTAATTCCCCAGTTAATACACCCCATCTCCTCCCCCCTTAAAGATCAAGTCTTTTAGGAGGTCTGCGGATTCTTCCCGAACGTTGTGGCATATTTGCTTCAGGGTTTTGAAGTCCCTGCGATGAACTTGTAGCTTGATCACCGGGTATCCCCCGATGAAGATGATGGAGCCGGAACTGCACTTTGTACACTTGCAGGTGGTACCGAAGATTCTGCTGTCTCAAGTGTTGGAGGATCAATTGATTTCCCATCTCTGGTTTCCGAAATGGAATCTTTCGAAACCGGAACAAAGAATGTGATGAGTGATTTAAATTGACTACCTGATCACCCACCGAACGTATTTGATCCACATGTCGTCTAACTAATGTTCCTTGCACATTTATCGTATAATGAAGAGCTCCGTCTTTAGCTAATATTTTGCCAAATCTCCATTTCGAGTTAGCAGCTCTATAATCTCTAACTGCTACTTGTTGACCTATCTCAAATTTCCTATCTCTGAACTGGTAAACTCCTTTTCGAATCTTTTCTTGCACACGCGTTAGTAAATTCAGGCGTAATAAATAAATTCTTGAAATAGCATGGCCGGGCTATGCATTGTCGTGGCATTTGGTGCTTTTCTGTATTGAAGCAAGAACGTGCTTTACTTCTGAGTTATACTTCCCTCATAATTTTTCATTACTTGGAGTGACTGTTTTAACGTGAAAACATAGCGCTCAACTTGGCCATTACTCGATGGTTTGAAAGGTGCACACGTTTTGTGCTTAATGTCATTCCTGTTCATGAAGAATTTAAATTTGTCTGAGGTGAATTGAGGACCGTTGTCGCTAACCAGTAAAACTGGCAACCCAAATCTGCTGAAACAGTCCCTAAGACAATCAATAGTTTTCTTGGTGGTTGTTGATTTCATAACATACACTTCTAACCACTTTGAATATGCGTCCACTATCAGCAAAAATGAATGATCGAATATCGGACCTGCAAAGTCAACGTGTATTCTTTCCCAAGGTAAGATCGGATACTCCCAGTGATGTCCTTTTGCTTTTTTTGGGTCGGTTTTGAATTTTGCACATTCCGTACAATTCATCACTTCTTCTTCGATATCTTTATCGATGTTTTTCCAGAAGACAAATGATCTGGCAATTGCCTTCATCTTCACAATGTCAAGATGCTCCTAGTGTAACTCTTCTAGAACCTTTTTCTGATACATTTTTGGAACAGCGACCCTCTGACCGTACAGGATGCACCCGTCTTCTATTGTATACTGAGCTTCCTTCCCCTTTAAATCCTGAACATCTCGAAGAGCTCTTAAAAGTGGACCTAGCTCCGGGTCTTTAGCCGTTGCATTACTTAAGTCTCTCGATGTGATTGGCAATGTTTCAATTTGCGCCATTTGATTAATCAAGATTTCATCTTTAATGTCCAATTCTTCGGACTTTGTTGGTAACCGAGAGAGACAGTCCGCATTACCATGGTTCCTAGTATCTCTGTATTTAATGTCAAATTCAAAAGTCAATAAAATGAGAGCATAATGCAAAAGTCTTGTTGCAGCTAGAATAGGTATTCCCCTTTTGGACTCAAAAATCGCCACTAAAGGTTTGTGGCCGGTGATTAAAACGAATCTTCTGCATTTTAAATATAAGTAAAACTTTTGGAAAAAATAACTTCTAAAAAATATGATACGATTTTTTAATACCAGACATAATAAAATTTCTATTATATGCGATACTTTACACAGAAACAAATTTAAAAGTCGCCTTTTAACATGTAAACAGCATAGGCGCTCGGTGTCAACGTGAACAATGACGTCACAAACTTCGCGGAGGAAAAGTATCGTTTTTGAGAGAAGTTAAAGAGTCCGCTATAAAACCCATTAGAAATCACTCATTAGGCCCCCAAATATAAGAAAAATAAGTGTTGTCCTGCTTACTTTCTTGTCTTCTATTGTTTAAAATTAAAATTAGAAAACGTGAAAATTCCTCATTCTAGGGCATGTGACGGCATAAAATGTACTTAAGGTTTTGAATGCTAAGGTCCTAGAATTCGATCTCCCCGTTCAATGAATATTGACGTTTGAATTAAAAAAATAAAATATTAATATTTTTTTATCGCGTATTTGTATATCGGTGTCGAAACCAATTTTTTCCGAAAAGCAAAGACGTAGATAGGAGAAAACCGATTGTTCCTTACAGCAAGAGTCAAAAGAACCTGATTTCAGAACTATCGGAAGAGGTATAATTTTTGTATATTGGATTCAATTATGTATCTGTCCAAATGTAACCCTATAAGATTATGATGTACAAGGATGGATTTGGATGTCTGTCTGCTTGTGAACCGATAACTCGGTGGGGTAATGGATTTGTGAATGGTCCAACAGTACATGGACTACAGAATATTTTGTCGATTATATGTTTTCTTTTTTTCCTATGTCTGTCCTCAGCTCTCGTGAGCAAAATAGTCTCCAAACCAATGTCTGTCTAGATGCGAGCGATCCCCACTACCTATATCTAGAAGGATATCAAAGTGACTACTTCCGAAAAAGATGCACGATTCCTACGGTCTAAAAAATTAGTGTACGATGGAATTGAAAAATATGTAATATATACTCTTGACTGCAATTCATAGAGAGTACAAATACTCAAACATAATTCCAATTGTTTTATTCTGACATAACAATATACTTTTGCATATAATGCTTACGAAATCTATTAGAGGAGTAAATACGACTTTGATTTCAAATGTTTTATTTCCTATTGCAGTCAAGATGTCAAAGAAAGAATTTTAAAGTATCTAGGTTTAAATCAACACACACGCACACAAATGTTTAAAAAATTCAGTGTTTGCTATGTATGAACATGCGCATTTTATTTCATAATTTAAAACTGGACAAGAGAGAATACATAAAAGAAAACACATTACAACACTTTTCTACGTGTTAATAAATTTGAAATAGACTGGAAAAAAGTTCAGCAATTTGTTTAAGAATATTTCTGTTGACCTGGAGTCGAGAGAAATCAGTTTTACTTTTGAAGCTTTATATTTTTAAAAAGTTCAATTTTAACTGATCACAAAAGTCTTTTTAATCTCTTTTTTTTCAACTTGATGAGCGCTTCTCATAAACACAGAAGAAAAGAAAAAGGGAAAACATCATACCACTTTTCAACTGTTCAGAAAGAAAGTAAACCGTGTTGGCAACAGTGAACTTTTAACTAGTCTGAGTGAATGGAATAAAGTGTTTTATTTCCATCGTTATATTATATGAGTAATACGATAGAAATACAATAACTTTTTTTTTCAACATACCTCGATCTATCGCTTCCGTATTGATCGTCCGATTCATTTGGTCCCGAATTTATCATCATGAACCAAGGTTATTTTTCCTTGATCTATCGTCAAAAATTTCGCTTTTTTTTTTTTTTTTTTTTTTTTTCAAGTGTCATATATGAAGAATTTTTAGGCCCATAAACAAGAGAAAAGAACAACAGCAACAATAACATCGTAAATTTTTTGAAGAATTTTCCGCTGTATAGTGGTGTGAGCTAGCTAATCAGTGTGTTAATAATTAATCATGTGTTAGAGTGGTTGAAGAGAAACTAAGTTATATAAGGATTGTTGAGCTAAAGAGGAATTAATTTTGGTGTATGCGAAGTTACCAACTTTCCAGAATGAGAAGGGGAGATCAAAAGAGTATCGCCAAAGGTTGCAATTTTAGGGATAGAATCGCCAGAAATTTATTTTAAAATACAATTTGAATTAAGTTGGTTAAAATATCATTACACACACATACTTATATAAATGTGTGTAATATATCAAAATTATTACACCTAAAATTGTCCTTGTGATTCATCTAATTTTTGAGCCGTAAACTCTCGAATCGGTGCTAATTTCCCTCCCAAAATAACTAAATTGCTGCCAAACTAACTTAAACGTTGAAAGTTGATTCTTGGGAAAAAATTCCCGCTGCATTCGATGCTTGTCCTCCAAAATCCAAAAGATTGAAGTTAGTGGCAAACCACGTAGGTTCTCTTATTGGCGGGGAATCATACATGAAAACTTGGAAAAAATCATGAACCAAAACAGAATTCTTCATTATTTTAATACTAACCTTGCCCCCTTTCAGCGTAATTCTGTTAAATTAATAGCTGTCTTGAGCATATAAACAGGTTTGATTTATGTTTAAAACATCTTTTTTTTTCCATATTCATTTACACATACGTTATCCTAATTCTAGTAGTTATTTCCTACTTTTTGATTGAGCAGCGAGAGTTGAGGGACGATATTCCTAAGAGCTAATTCTTGAGGTTTAGTCAGTGTTCAGCCCTCATATTGCGACGGACCTTTCTGAGTAACAATTTTTAAAATTAATTCTATCCTATTTTAGTTTCTTTGATCAATCTGTTTATATCTTATTATTTCAACCCCGTTTATACTTATGAAATCTTTTGTATAATACTTTAGCTTCTTTTCCCTTACTTTCGCTCTATTCATATTCCTTATTAGTTGTTTTTACTTCATTAGCATTATTTCTTTCAATTTTTAAAATTTTTCCCAAGTTCAAACTGTTTATACTTATTTCGCTTCCTTTTCAGTTATTTTGCACTTTTACATCAATGCTAACTTCTTTTTACCCCTTGTTCTGTTCTTTTACTGATTTAGCATTTCATTTTCATTTTTTAGCTTTCGCTTGAGGTAAATTGTTTACATCTGTTATTTTTCATTGTTTGATATTTTCTACATTAGTAATTCATTTCTTTTCACCTATTGCCGTTCTGTTAATATTTCTAATTATTGCCATTTGTTATTTCCCAATTTTAGCATTTTTCATTAGTGTTTAGCTCGGTTTCACTTGTTTATTTTTAATATTACTTTATACCTTTTTATTCTTAGGGCCGGTACTGCCTTCCCAGTGGGCGGTGTCGTTTTATTTCAGCGCTATGGTCTACTGTTTTGCAACACCATGCATCAAGTGGGATTTGAACCCACAAATTGCAGCATTCTTCTATTCTGCCCTCGTTCGGCGTCCAGGGACGACGGCCATTTGATACATTATCAATAAATATGAATAATAAAAAATTAATCGAAAAATACAGCATTTATACCATAATAATAAGATTCTCTTATTTATAAATCTCGTGCATTCAATCGCGGTCATTCATGAGATTGAGTACTGAAATTTTAATCGTATTTGGTTGAAGTGCAGTAGCTAGTGAACTGCCTAAGAAAATGAATTATTTTCACGAAACTGGAATTCCACCAATCTCAAACATCTTATTTTTTTAAAATTTCCTATTGATTTTATGCTTATTTTTAAATTACTAATAAACAATTTTTTGCAACATTGGGCGTTTTAATTAGTTTCTACTTTGGGATTCTGAAGAGATAGATCGGCAGAAAAAATAGATAATATACCAAATTTTAATATTCTGTATAATTATTGAAAAGTGGGCGTTTAGATTTTTTTTTCTTGTATAAAAGGGGCGATGGTCGAGAAAAGGTTAGAAACAACCGCAATAATTCACTCATTGGAGTCAGTGGAATTAATATAAATCAGTAATATAATTAATAAGAGCATCTGAATGATTTTTCTGTTTTGAAAAAGATGGAAACTAATTCTTTGCAGTTAGGGGATTCACTTGCGCAAAGCAGGTATCATTTAAAAATAATTTTTTAAATGTTAAGTATTATTCTGAATATATTTTATAAAGTATTAAATTAGGGTATAAATAATTTATTTCTAGTCCTCCATCAATCCCGTCACTTTATAAAACGATAGATCAAGGTTCACAGTATTCAAAACTCCCACTCAGTTATCATCCTATCACTTTCAAATTTAAGTGTTTAAAAAATTAAAAATGGCTTAAACATTAATTTGTCAATTTTCTAGTTAAAATGAGAAAGATGATTTACTTTTGAATACAACCAAAAAAAATTTAATAAAAAAAAATTGCCCATTTGCATGGAAAAAAAAGTGTGAAACATTTTCTGTATAGCTTATTACTGAAACAATACATAAGTAACATTAAAAATAATTTTGCACAAATACATTGATAAGGATCTATCAAATTTTTCAGTAAACTGATATTTATTTTAAAAAGTTGACTGGAACGTTACTTTTGAATTCGTAATATTAATTAACATAAATCTCTGGAGCAAATTCAAAGATAAACTGAAAATAGCTTCAGTGCTTTCATTTTGTTTTATTCAAACTGTGAAGATCAATTTTAAAAGAAAGAAAAACTAAAGATATTTCTAGTTCACCAAGTTCTTCCTGATTTAAATGTTCAAAGACTGAGCAGTTTGCAAGTAAATGTAGTAAGAAAGAGCATGTACACAGTACCAAGTTTTTCCAAAAACAGTGTGTGAATATGAAATTTTGCCAGCATATGAAGAAAACTGCACTTTGTTCTATTAACATTATGTTGTGATAACCATCAACTGAGCCAGTATCCATATTTTTTTACCTCACTCTGGATTCTTAAAATTTCATTTTCTCATAGGTACACAAAATAGCTGAAAAGTTTATATAAAGAGAAATTGCCAGATAAAGGTTCTGAGGCTTGAACAACTTTGATTCTGAAGGGGAAAATTAAACTAGGAATGTGGCTGCATTATGTATCCACCAAAAATGCCCAGGTATCACTTTGTTTTCCATACTAAGTAAAAGCATGAATCTGTTTATGATAGCTCTAAATTTGTGTTTTGATAACTACTATTAGAAAGAGTCAAGGAGTAACTACAATACATGGAATTAATTCAAAATTCTCATAATATGAAAGGAAATGTTCATTAAATTTATCATTTATCAATTATAGGTATGATATCAATCACTTTTCTAAAGGGTAATTAAATTTTGTATCAATTTCTTATAGCCCATTCTATAAAGCAGTGATTTTGAAAAAATATTTTTAACTTTATATGAAACTTCATAAGAAATATATTTTTTAAAAAGAGAAATGAAAAATGAGTATAAGGATATAAGAACCTTCCACTACTGATTGCACTGCCACATCAAGATGGAAATCAACTTGATGTAATGCAGACAAAAAATATATTTTTAATCAACTTCCATTAGAGAACATAAAATACTGACCCATAGAATACCAATTTTCTAGATTTCATTGGAATTTCTTCTGCAGGTTGCAAGAGATTTCATAGTCATAATCAAGAAGTATTAAGTGACATCAATAACCTTTTTTTCAACCTGAATGACAACATTCATACATCTGAAATCAACTATTGTAATAACATAGTTTTCATCTGACAATTCTTTCCACATGAATCAATGGAAATGTATTTAATTCATTCTAGATTCTCAAAAACGCAAGCATATATAGTTTAATACTAAGAAATTAATATAAAATGAATTTAAGATTAATGTAAGGAATAACATAATCTTTCTGAATACTTTTTCTTGGAATGCAAGATAGAATGAAAACAACCTCCCATAAGGATCTAAAGTATCAAGGCACTATTTCTTGGTATTTGGGTACTAGGACCAGCTTCAGAAACTGTAGGCCACAAAAGGCTTTTTGGCTTCTTCTCCTCCTCTAAGATATGCCTTAAATGGTGCAGTAAACATGGGCCTTATCTGTGGGAGAAAACCTCCCAGATGAAGCTTTTCAAACTTCTCTTATACCACAAGGATTTAATATCTGAACAAAACAAATTCTACCAATTTTTTACTTCTCTTTCAAGGCAGCGAATGAAAAACAAATGTAAACCAAGGAATAACTGCAAAATATTTTCATTCTTACTACAATGGTGATAAAGAGAATGGAAAAAAACATTGCATATATTTTTTTAAATATCCATTTAATTGAAACCAGAGCTCTATATCCTTGTGAGGTTTCTTGCTTTTTTAAGTCAGTAGTTTATGCCCCCAAATATTTACAAGTATGACATCTTCACAGGAACTGAGTATAAATTTCCAAATAATTTCTAATTTACATAAGTTTTAATACACTTTACAATGAATAGCATGATAAAATGGTTAGTTCAGCAGCATTGTATGAATAATACACAATAGTAAAAATTTTTAAATTCTGAAAAACTCTCAATATAATTTATTATTTATTACAATCCCAAATTTGAAAGATAAAAAGCTATATTAAATATTTGACTAAAGTCAATGTGATTTTCATTTTAAAGTATAAGTACAAAAATATTCAATAACATTAGCAAATCAAAACTGGAGTTAAGGAGCTTATGCATTTTATCCCCACATTTTGTAAGAGAATGAACTATGGGCTATTTATAACTAAAGATAATGCATCTTTCATCAGGACAATCTTTTTCTCTTTAACAATTTTTTTAGAAGCCACAATAAATCTCTTCCTCAATTATGGAATGCAATCCTTTATTTACAAGAAAACAACTTGCATATATTGAGAGTTTAATCAAGGAAACTTCTATTGTAATAACTATATTGCCAAATATTAACCAGTAATAAAATTCTTTTTAATAAATAAAAGCATAATATTCCACAAAGCAACTAACCAGTACAAGTATATACTCAAACTGTTTCACATATTTCTTCCTACACACGCTAAGGAAGATAACACTGTTCTAGCACTTAAAATTTCAACTCTATACTATACAAATAACTTACATAGCAATCATTAATTTAAAAATATATATAAGTAAAAAATTACAATAGAAAAGATATGTACAAATGTATAAAAATCTACCATTCATGGCTTTCTCTCTCATTTATTTTTTTTTATTTTTTTTTTTTTTTATTTTTTTTGTACCTACTGTCATTTCCAACCTATAATCTGTAGCAAATTATCTACCAAACTGAAAAGTGAAAAAGACATGAACAGGAAAATAAGCTCGAACAGAACATTGGACTTTTGTCAATCATCTCTGAGTAGATCAAATCAAGGACTTGCTCAAGACCAGGTTGACATTATCACTGTCCATGCTACAAGAAAACATCATTGGCAGATACATAGCAAAAGGAAACTATTGTTGTTGCAGATTACAGGTAGGAAATTGTGTACTTTAAATTTCAGCAGCAGCAAACAATCTTTTGAAGAATGGACACATTTTTAATTTAAAGCTGTATAAAATGACAAACAGCAACAGATGCTATAGATTATGTATTAAAAGAAAGAAACTTTTGTACAGTATTTTAAAAATAAGCTATAATTTAATATTGCAAATGGTAATAAAAAAGAGAGTACTCATGTTAGATGATAAAGTCTTATACATCAATAGCTGAATTTTCTTTCTTTTTGTCATATTCATCTATATACCACTGTTGGTTTAGGTATATAAATTTGAGCATTAATTTATAAATTGTATTTCTGGCCTTGATTTCAACATACATTGCTAAAAAGAAAGCAAGAAAAAATAATGCACCACAAATAAGAGTGATAATTTCAGACTGTGTGAGTTCTAGATGTGTTATTTCAGATTTTGTGCCTCTATGCTGCTTGAAACACATTACTGTGACTACAGCACATCCAATCATGATTAAAACAGATATAAGAAATACAGTATGCAATATTTTGTCCTGCCAAGAGCAATGAGGAAACTGCCACTGTCCAACCTGAAAAGAAAAATTGCTTTAATAATGATTAGTATACATAGAACTGGTAATGTAATGCCCAGTCAACTAGTTTTTCGGCACCTGCTACATAACTTTTGACTAGAACAGTCATGTTTCAAAGAAAATGTTTAGCAATGTTTAAAAAATATTTCTCTGAGAAAATTGCAGATTAGGTGAACCATTATATGGTCTGTTAAATAAATACATAATGATGAAATGGTTCAAAGTATTTTAAATTCAGAAATATCTCAGACTGAAAAGAGTTTACCAGAATGCATATCAGGAGAAATACATTTAAGAAGCAGATGCAATTCATTTGCTTTTATTCTGTTGAGATAGCAAAACACAATAAATGAAGAAAAACCAAAACAGCCTTTTCTAAATCATTTATTTTAATAATTTTTAAAAGATAATATCAAACTATATAGAATTTTAAATCTTGAATGTGATTTGTTTTATTTTCACTTCTATTGTTTTACCTATAGTATTTTGCTATCACCTGGATTATTTGCAGTATTTTTATCTACAGCTTAATATTTGCACACCTAAAAATATCTCTTACTAATTAAAACATGTTGATTCTACAACATACTCCTGTACTTAGTGTACAGACTCACATAAATATATCTCTAAAAAGTGAAAAGCTTAACATTAAGGTACTGAACCATATCTATGCAGCCTGATCTAGCTATCCTTTATAAGTATTACATTCTTTAAATTTATTATCCTGCATTTTAGATTTGAAATTAACCTTTTCAATTCTACTTAACGATACAGGAACAAGAGATACAATGAATTCATAAAAATCCCATTAGCCCCTTAACAATCACATAATTTTATAGAAGACAGCAAGAAAAACATCCATTTTTTATTCAAGGAAATGATAACAGAACTGTATCTAGTTTAAAATAAACTATTTCCAGTTACATTATAAATAATAGTCTAGCACTGTCATGTCATATGTAAAATAAAAAATAAAAAATTTTGGGTATAAAAAATAGATTGCTTTAATCTTTTTGGTGCATTGATTTTTAATACTTCAGAAATATCACAAGCATGAGAATTAAAATGTGGATTTTCAACCAATGATTTTGGGAATGAAACAGAAGAGCTTAAAATATACTCATTACGCCAATAAAACCAAAAAATGCCATCAAAATATTTTTTCTCAGTAATTTCCTGGATATTCCATTTTAGAATACTGGCACTATCTTTTCTCTTCAACTTTTGTTTCATGAAAATACAGTTCTGTGTGATGAATCTTCTAAAATATCATGCAGTAATAAAACTTTTAATTATAATACTATTTAAAATTACTAAAATTTAAAATTCATTTAGAAAATTATATAGGTCTTAATTAGCATATTTTTTAAAAAATAGAGACAGTGAAATTATTATACCTACAGCACCAATTGACTTAAAGCCTTTAGATAAATTTGTCCACAGATTGCATGATGTATAAGTTTTAAATTATTTTGTGTTTCTATAGATTGTCAATAAAAGAAAATAGTTTGGAAATAATGTGAATACACGAGGCATAATATAAATTTATAGAGCTTTTTTTCTGTAGTTTCCAACTAAACTGATCTTGAGACATCCACAAAGCATAGAAAGAATATCAAGCCCATGATTTCCCTTGTTATGTTGAAAGGTCTAAAATAAAAGAACACTTGTGAAGCCCACTTATTGATTTCTAACAGAAGAAACCATTAACTATCAGATTTCAAACAATGCAACTTAAACAAATTATCACCAATACTCTGATCTTTACCTCATCATTGCAACTTAAGAGAGCTGAGAACCCACCCTCTCCTTCTCGCACATTACTAATGTCTTTCAAAAACTTATAACTTTGACTCATTAAAATCTAATACAGCAACATATACATATGATATCACTACATTCAATGTTCCTTTTTTTGGAAAATTGCATGTAATGATGTACCTTTTTTGCCATATCTCAAAAGTGATAAGCTGTAAAATGTTAAAATACTGTATTTAGGATTACTATAACATCTAGTTGTGCACCTCCTCTTACGACTGCAATCTGCACTTTGTATAATGAAAACTTCAATATAATATATTAATGCTGTGAAACAGAACTTAAAAACAATTAGCTGTAGGAGGTTGAAATCTTGGATTTAAGATTATTATAACACCTAGCTATGTTTCTCCTCTCATCATTGCAATCTGAACTCTACACAATGAAAATTTTTAATATTACATATATTACTGGTGTAGGGCATAACTTAAAGAATTATCAGTAAAATGTTGGAATTTTGTATTTAGGACTCGTATAAATCTAGTTGTACACCTCTTAATTTTGAAAGTAATCTGCACTCTGAATAATGAAACATTTCAATAAAATGGCCATTATCACTACCAATCTATAACAATGCAACTCAAAGATATTGATGTAGTCATATGTATTTTTAACAATATTTTTCAACAGTAGAAACAATTATTTCAAAAATCAATTTTTATAAAACCAAAAAAATCTATTTTAGAGAATTTTGCAATTTTACTATTTATTACCAACTGAACTATCCTGAACATGAGTTACAAGAACCCACTAATAATAAAAATGTGGGTCTGGCAGAAAAAAAGTGAGTCCTTTAAATTTCAAGAGGAAAATGATATTTAAGTAAAGAATATAATAAATATTACAGATATGTGCAATGTAAAAAGATAAATTTTATTTACAACTGTGGATATACAAATTGCATGCAAATTTTATTTTTTATTTTCCGTTTGCATTGAAGAGAACCTCACAAGCCTCTTTTAAATTTGGTCCTTATAATGAAATCATCCTTAATTTTTCAGTTTCTTTTCTGTAAGTCTACTTCTAGGACTAGTTTTGATTATCTTCATATAAGAGAAGCTTCTTTCCAAATGATTTGCCAACAAAGAAAACTTGTTTCTTAACCTTCAGGTATTTTGTGATCTGTGATATTCAAAATTAGTCCAAGTTGTGTTCTCAAAAATTGTAAAATTTTCACTCTTTTTCAAATGGGTTTTTCAAATCCATGGGTCCTGAAATGTCATCTCCCTATTACAAAATTTTCAGGTCTGTGGGACCCAAAATTTTGTTAAAGTTGCATCCCATTATTACAAATTAATATAAAAAAACTACTATGGCTTATAAATGTAAATCCTATATTACTGCCTGGTATGAAGTAAAGGAAGTATTGTAATCATAAGAAGCATTTTAGTTTAGAGTGAAATATGTATAACAAAATATCTTATTAAAATGAATTTTATTGCTTAAAGCCTCTGCCAGGAGAGGTTGGTTTCAACTCACAACATAGTTATCTTAGGAAACAAAACATACTTTGAGTTTTGTAGAGAATATGATATAATAAATCTGATAGCATATCATACAAAATAATAATAAAAATATTTGTAATAGGCATACAAAGAAGTTATATGGAGCACACATCAGATTTTTATTTTTTATTTTTATGCTAGAATTTGGAAGTTATTTACTTTTTACACAAAGTTTTTTACATTTTCTTATAAGAATAATACACTCTGTTATCCTAATCCACAAAATATCAATTGATATGACATAAAACTTTTTTTATTTTGTAATAAATAATCAATATATATATATATATATATATATATATATATATATATATATATATATATATATATATATATAACATCAATTAAAATCACCTTGAAAATATTTGCATATTTTAAATATAAGATCATAATTAAAAATATCAAACATATCTTTATAATACTGCTTTTATTTCAATTAAGAAAAGTGACACAAAAGTGTTTCAATGTGAAAACTACATAAATTGCTTAATTTAAAATAAGAAAATTTACTTCATAGATTAAAATTTTATAAATTCAGTCATTAAATTTTCTTTCACTAGGAAATGATTTTTCAGACCAATAAAATAATCTAATCATACTTGCCTTAAATTTCTTATGCCAGTGAAATTGATATTTACATAGTTCACAAGTAGGTGGCTTCCTTGATCTTTTATTGCATATCTCCAACCATTTCTAAAATAAAAATTTAAAAATTACTTATATATTAAATACAATTATTACAATAAATACAATATTACAATAAATTATTAATACAATATTAAATACAAAACTGGTTTTATCAATGATGCTAAAACAATTGAATTTTTCTGAAAAAACCTGTTACTGAAAATGCACTAATTAAATAAGTAAATTAATTGCTGTCATACTCATAATAGTTCTACACTTCTCCTTTCCTGAATAAGCACATACTACAAGAGGCAATAGGAAATAATACATTTATTCAGAAAGCTTATCATTAACACTTAACTTCCCTGAACCAGTAAATGTAAAAATGTACAGTATTTCAGTTTAACTTTTCATTATGTTGAAGACATCTTCAAAATCATATCCTATTTCATACGATGGAGGAAATTGTGTAACATATTACAACATCCCTTTATTACAATAACCATAACTTAAGTGTAAATAAATTTACAACTTCAAATTAAAAAAAAACATTAAGAAAATCTTAATAAAATTAGTACTCTATAATTAATATTTTCTGCAAAATTGGGAGAGTTTCTACTTTTGTGAAAGAGTTCTGAAAATATAGGGTTCAATATTATTTTTAAATTACTTTGTATTTTATTTATATATTGCTTCGTAGTTTTCACCAATTGTAAAATTATTTTAAAAACCTAAAAAGGAATAAAGAATTTAGAAAGAACATTGTCTGTTTTAGCTAAAAGAAAACAAATATTTCAAAAAATTATTCTATAGCTTCTTTAATATTAGAAACACTTTTTGACACTTGATAGATATTTTCTTTTTTAGCGAAATGCTTCATTTTAATATTTTTTCTTTCTTGTTTATACTTGCTTTGCAAATGCATTAAAATGGATATACCATAATTTTGAGTAAATAAGCTGTTACTTTTATACATTCAAAAGTTTAAATTTAATGTTTGCAGAGTATCTGCCAATGTGTTACATCTAAAGAAACTGTAACAAGAAATGTTACCAGACAAGGAAAAAAAAATTCTTTTTTAACTAAACATTTTTCATATATGTCTCTTGCAAAATTTGGATTTTTCATATTGTTCCATACAGTTTGAGCATGCTATGTGGTATCAGTGTATAATATTTAATAATACCTATAATATTTAATTTATGTGTTTCTTCTTTAATAAATTTGCTGTGCCAAAGAACTAAGTTTTTTTTTTGTGTGTGTGTGGGAGAGGGGGAGGGGCTTGGTTTTTGAACATCCCTTACTAATTTTCTGCCAACATAGTAATTTTTCCAAAACATGCAAATTTATTATTTTTGCAATCTTTAGAACTTAAGAACAAGATTACTTGTGTGCCAACAGTTAAAATTAGCTTTTAAACAAAAGTAAATACTAAAAAATTCAGGATTTAAAACTTTGTTAGATAGTCTATGATCAAATAAACTTTCACTTTTTCTAATCAATTATCATGTGAGTGATATATGCATGCATCAAAGTGGTTAGTCTATTTTTTTTTTTTTAAGGTTAGTAATAACTTGTACAGCTTATAGGCTAGCATGGCTTACTTACTCGCAATTAAAGTAATTGAGATACTAGTTGGTCTTTGGAATAAGATTAAATATAAAGGTATTTAATAATTGAAACAAGTTACTTATTCTAATGATACAGGCACATAAGCCTAACTATACATTGATTTCCTAAAATCCATTGTACATTAATACATTGAAGTCTAACT
Source organism: Pardosa pseudoannulata (assembly GCA_032207245.1). NCBI lineage: Eukaryota > Metazoa > Arthropoda > Arachnida > Araneae > Lycosidae > Pardosa > Pardosa pseudoannulata. The sequence continues at coordinate 7,612,872 of CM063502.1, read as the reverse complement.
ATACAAGATTGACATTTTGATATATTGTACTCTTATTTGCATTAATTTTACTAAAATTGATACAGTGAGGATGTGTGTGTGTGTGTGTGTGTATATATTTCAGCTTGTTTTATACCAGAGAAAACCTTAGTACACATTTAATAGATTATTCACAATACCTAAGACCTCATAATTCAATCCTTGTTATAATATTCAAATTTGCTTTTAAAATACAAAAATGAATTATATATTTAAAATGGTCTTTCCTTGTAATTCTAATCACACTGTAATTTTACAGTTAGGAGAGTAGTAGTTAAAAACATTGTAGAGGTATAAAATTTAGAATGAATATTTAAAATACATTGTACAATTGTTTTATGGATAATAGCAAAAATATTCTGATTCAGTGGATATATCTACATATTCCTGAAGTAACATATTTGGCCAAAATCTACAAGATTTGATTTCCAACCTAGTTTTATCCTATAGAATGTGAATCTGAAAAGCTATCAGGGATTTTCTTTATATGAAACCCAGAAGCATCAAGCAACAATACTGGTATTATTTTGGTCCATCCAAAATAGTATAATCCAAGTATGGGAGAAGCCCATCAACATGCTTATCCTGGGACAAAAGAATAATTCCTTCTATCTTTCCCAACTATTAAGGGGACAGGAAGAAATTTTTAGAAGCCTTCCATAGAATATAGTTGAAATTTTTATAACAAACTACAAAAATTTTATATAAAGCTATTTCCATTAAAATACAAGAATAAAACTTAAGTTTCATAGTTATTCTGTATTTAGATTAACAGAAAATTAGAATCCATGACAAAAGATTAAACTTAACACCCTGACCATTTAAGCATTAGACTTCCTCCCCTCATTTTTATTTTATATTTTAGATTAAAAGCAAATGATTTTAAAAATACACTTTAGTGCTGAATAATCAATAGCATAAGATTCTTAAGCACACAAACAAAACTAAATAGTCCTTTAAAACTTTCAAAGACCCAAAATCACAATAAGATAAATTCATAGAAGTGATATTCCTTAAAAGCATATATAGTTATCACAAGTAGCTTGTTAAACTAGAAGGAAAAAGGTTTATGGTTTCTACTAAGGTAAATAATAACTAGCAAGATTCTTATTCTTTAACCCTTTTACTGCCCTATTTGCCTTCACTAGTTATGTGAAAAATTCTACAGGCTGATATATCAGCTACCATTTTGGTTTTTTTTTTTTTCTTACTAAAAATTAACCTTTTTGCAGCGGGAATTTTCTTGACATTCATGCAGAGAAAGACAGGAAAGTAAGTCCTAGTGCCTTTCCCCTTCTGGGCATGTGTTTTGCACTTCCACTCTTCACAACATTAAGCAAACACTGACCTTTTTACTGCCCATAAAGCAGATGGTTTTTTTTCTCTGGAAAAATTTTCCCCTACTACATTTCTCCCTCTATTCAGATGGGAAAACTCATAGAGCGATCTTCAATACCCCGATTCTATGTTTATTTGGAATATCATATTTATTGAAATTAGACAAAAAACAATGCATGACATAATTTTAAAATTGTGAAAGGGGAAATTGTCCTACATATACAAATATTTTGTAATTTGTATTGGGAGAGATGTTAAAAAATAAGAAATGGAAATTTTTAAAAGAATGTGAAGAAATTTAAGAATATTTACATTTTAGTAGTAAAAATGTACAGAAAGATGAAATTATAACTATTAAAGTATAAAAACTATTATGAAGTTTCAAAATTTATTTTTATGTGCTCATTTACGATTTTACGCAAATATTCGTTAATGATATTGAGACATTTTATCTTATGTGATAGAATTTCTAACACTGAAAATATGACAAAAAAATTACCTAAAAATAAGTGCTATCAGAATAAAAAGTAAAATTTTAATATATATAAATATTTTATTTGATTATATTTAGATATTTTTTAAGTTGCACAACATTGATAACGCTTACAAATCATTAATATACATCACATTAAAATATACAGGTATTAATAGGTATATTATATATATTAGGTTACATTAAAAAGTATAAGTGCACAAGATTTAGTATATAATGAATAAAATCAAGCAATATTAAGGTAAGATATTTTGATGTTAATTTTGTAGACCTTTTGTATCTCTTTTTGTCAGATTTATTTCTCTATTTAAAGAAAGATAAAATTGTATCAACTAATATTAGATAGTCTATTGTGCACAGCCTGAATAAAATACTAAGGACCCAGGACCCAACCCAATATTTCTACCCCCCTCCCAAATTTGTAAGTATTTTACAGCATAATCACGTTCATATAAAATTATAACCTTAAATTAGAAAAACAGATTTTAATAGTATTTTGTTTTTATTTTCTTATTACCCACAGTTATAAAACTAATTGCTGAATTAAAAATTAAATAAGCAAAAAAACAAATAGATAAAGCATAATCATTGATTTGAAAGCAAAGGTAGGCAAATTATCAATAAAATTATCCTCTATCACCCTTTCTCCTGCAATGCTTAGATGAATGTGTAAAAAAAAAAAAAAGTAAATCTATGGGTCAGGCACTCTGGGCATATGTCCTAGGCACGAAAATTTGTGCAGTATAAATACTAGGAAAATTCTATTAATTTATTTAAAAGGCCACCTATAATATATGAATTTGATAGTATAAAAATAAACATTTGATTTAAAGTGTAATGTTTTCACCTTCCAAATTGGATTGTGTCCTGGACATGAATGTTACTTAGTCAGACCTTTATTGTAATTTCTAACTTTCTTAGTTATTTTTTAAAGATATCTACATACTTATTTTGTACATACCATTTATTATATAAGAAAATTTTCAAATTGTTCAATTATTTCTTTCCTTTTTCTTATTAATATTTAAATTAGCATTGAACAAATATGTACATATAGAAATAACACTGACAAATAAATCATGTTGAAATAGTCAAATGTTTTTCAATTTGCTATCAATTAATTCTGCATCTCTTTACAAATTTGAAAATTTTGTCTACTATAACAACCAAAATCATATGAATAATAAAATTTCCTTCACCAAATTCCTGACAAAATTATCATGTGCAAATGTAAGAAATACTATAAAAACTAATAACGATAAAAGTTGTTACTCTTTTTAGAGAATGACTGAAGAGAATTTCCACATTGGGGAGAAATGCACCCCTTTGGAAACAAGAAAATATAACCAGTGATAGATAACTATGTTTCTGATGACAACTAAACAAACACTGTGACAGGTGAAAAATGGACAGTGCAGAGGGAAAGTGCCTGGTTGATATTTCAACCATAGATGTCTTTTTGTAAACTTCACCTTCTGGTAGATATTTCAACTGCCCGCCGAGAGAGGGTTAAAGATAACTAGCATAATTCTTCGATGATTCTAATCTTCAAACATATCTTCAATATTGGGGAGGGGGGGAAGGGAAATGTATTAAATAAAATAAATGACAAGAAATAATACAAAATCTGAAATCGAGTAAACTTCCTGAAAATAACTTTGCCAATTTTTGGACATCCGATCTGATATAGGCTGGCAGTAAAAGGGTTGTTTAAAAATAACATTCACAAAAAATTATAGCTAAAATTTTCAACTATTATTGTGAAAATCTACATAACTGCAAAAATGTATAAACTGTCAAACATGCTAATTATTAACAAAACTGATATACCATTAAGCATCCACAATGTATATATCTCAGAGTTCCAGTGCAACGGCAGGGTGATATTAAAGGATCATCTGGTTTAGCTGCAGTGTGGCAAATTTTACAGGTGGGCAAACTACTGTCACCAAAGCTACTAGCTATACTAAGTTGGGCTGCAGAAGCTGAGCCTGAAATGTCAGCTCCACTGAATGTATGCCGAACACTTTGCATGAACCAAGCATCATCCAGACCAAAATGAGCATTATTTTCTAAGGATCCACTGTCACATGGCTCACCTGACTCACTCAAGGACTCAATATCAAATACTTTAAAGTTGACATTAGGGTTCAGATTGTAATTCTTATGAGGATATTTGTCATCTAAAACTCCTAAGTTTTTGTCCTCCATTAAATCATTAGCAACTCCAGATGCTCCAGGTTCTGCATCCAAAGCATTCAGATTGTGCGCTTGAAACGAATAACTGCTCTTTCGGGAAGGTACTGGCATATCACTCACCACTGGAGAGTTCAAAGATGTCTCTTTCTCAGAGTAGGAATTACCTATATCACAGTTTGATGGATCATCTTGAGGGTGCGATATCAATGCTTGTTGCTTAAAAAGAGTTCGTTGCCAAGAAGTCAGCAAGTTATCATGAGCTCGATCCTCCTGTGCATCCCTTTCAGTACTATTTTTGCTCAAGAAATATTCTGATATAGACCTTTTGGATAAGAAGTTTTTGCTTTTGGGTACATAAGAATCACTTTCTGGGAGCTTTTGATAGACTTTTATGCTTAAAAGTTTTTGCCCTTCTGGTGATGTATAATCAGATGCAATAAAAGAATATTTACAGGCTTTGGACATATAAAGAGATTTTTTATCATTTGAATATGCAGTTTTATCGAAAACATTGTGAGCATCTACAGGTGTACAAGTAAAGTTTGATGATGTAGCTGGTTCGTCGAAAGGTTTTGATGCTTTCATACTTGTGTAAGCACATTCAGGTGATCCTTCAGATGTACAATTTAAAGAATGCATCAAAGCCATTTTTAACATCTGATTGTGACCTAATTTCTTCTCTGATGTAGTATTGCAACTACACTCATGTTGAGCACACATGATACAAAATATCATTGAGCAAAACTAAATGTATGTACATAGTAGAAAGATGAATCAACTTCACACATTGTAACAAATGGAGATTTTAAAACACATCTAAAAGAAAATAACAGAAATTAGTCAAAAAAATGTACAGCTGAAATAGAGACAATACTCACATATAATCATTTTAAAGAAAATGTATAGAATAAACAAACTGATAAAGAAGGTAATTACAATCTTCCGCTTTCAGTAGAGTGATTTTTTTTTTTTTTAATCCCTAGTTTAAAAGAAATTTATACTTAAAAATGAACCAAACCCCTTTCAGATTAAAAAAAAAATCTCAAACAAAACTTTTAATTAACATAACTAAATATTCATGACAGAAAATTCAGAACTTAAAAAATCAAGATGAATTAATCAAGAGATATTAGGTAAGGGATCTTTGGGGTTCTCTCACAGTCTGTTCTTTTAAAGTAATAGATAATTTGAAAACTGCAGCCAAATTTAAAGACTAACATATCACTGATAATAGGTAAAGAATCTTCTACAAGTTTTTATTTTTTAAATTGCACTATAAGCTGAGCAAATTACTTTAAAATTATCAAACAGATGACATGAACTTTCAGCATTTAAAATTACTCATATTTTTCTTAAATCCAATTATTTTTAAGTTCAAAATCATAATTAAGAGATTAAGTTTGTTCATTGAGATTATATCTCAAGTTTTACAGAAAATTGTTATACAGAGTATATGCAAGTTAAATTTTTTTTATGCCTATCCTGGATGATTGGCAAATAGAAAAAGACAGAATCAGGAGGTGGGGAAGATTTATGAATATAATCAAAATTGCAAAGATGCTTCAAGACATATTACTACTCTTTTACATTGTACCAGTACAATACTATAGTCTCTAATTTCAGTTCTCACAAACTTTGAACAACTGTAAAACAGTGTAACTTGTTTTATGTAAGTATACAAAAGAAAGAATAAAAGCACTTTGTGAGCTCATACAGGTATAGGACAAAATAGGAAATTGAAAAAATGAAATTTTTTAATTAATAATGGATTGGGACAGCTAGATTGAATGACAGCTTGCATTCGACATGGGATTGATAAAGATCCTGAACAAAGTTAATCAGAATTCTCCCCAATTCCCTGTGCAGGGCCATCTTGAGTTCAGCTAGTTTGCAGAGGAAGAAACGGAGCTTGGACAATGTTCTCTAACCTCACAAAGACTCAATGATATTGAGATCAGGGAACGCAGGACACCAGGCTAGATGTTTCACTTCTTCATCATGTTAATGTAGCCATGTGTATACACAGCAAGATGTATGGAACAGTGGTGTAGTCATCTTGAAACACAGAACGTTTTCCAAGAAAGAGTTTGAAGCATAAGGGGAAATGCGAAAATGATTCAATAAAGGTTGCCTCAAGATAATAAGAGGCTCCCAATCCACGGGAAGATATTGCAGTCCACATAATCAAAGAACCCTTCTATGTTTCTAGAACCAGGCAGTCAACATGAAATGCTTTTGCCAGCATTCACCAGACAAATGTTTGGCAGTCTGGAATAATATAAATGAGGATTCATCAGACCAGATGACTAGTTCCCATTGTAATTGTATCCAGTTTAGGTGGTCTTGGCACCACTGTAGTCTCTTCATAGCACTCCATGCCAAAACTAATAGTTATGGAATAGCTACTATGCCATGAATGTTTGCAGCATGCAACTCTCGTTGAATAGTTTTAATGGATATGGGGTACAGAAGGTTGGTATTCATCTTGGATGTTATTTGTGGAAGTGTAGTTTTGCATTTTTTGGGTGACCATCCTCTTCATCCTGTCTATCACGGTCCTTCAACTTTGACTTTTACCACTATTGTGCTATATAGCAGATCCCTTACCCAGGTTTGTATAGACTGTCAAAACCTTTGACACAGTGGTTCTTGGAACACCCACAAGTTGGCTGTTAGGGACACAGATACTCCAGTGAGGTAAGCTTCAATCATGCCTCTTTTCATGTCAGAAAGGTCAGACATAACCATACTTTGCTGGGAGGCGAATTTCTTCATGTAACTCTCACAAAGCGAAATACTTGACTAATACCTTCTCTTTCTCTGACTGCCATTAGGTGAAACACTATTGTGACACAAGGTAGTCATTTACTGGATGGTTGAAGGATGACTCATTTTTAAATGGATGTTCCTATTATTTTGTCCTATACCTGTGGCAATGCATTTTTCCATAAAATATTGAACTAAACTACACTATAATATACAACAACATTGGCAAGATCTGCTTTAATATTATTTCAAACAAAAATGATAAAATAGAACAATATACTTCATGGGGTTTTGAATTAGCAAATTCTTTGAAATAGGAAAAAAAAAATCTTGTATAAACATTGTACATTATATTAATAAGCTGGAGCAAAGTTCCATTGTTGTATGTAGAATTTACATTTAAAGATTTTATTTAAAAAATAACTCGCATTTAAAAATCAAATCAGAAATAAAAATTTTTGGTAAGTGACATGCCAGTCATTCAGAAAGGTTATATATATATATATATATATATATATATATATATATATATATATATATATATATATAAGAGAATTATCCACAGTAGCTCAGTCTGCAAAAGCAATGCTCTTGTAATTGGAGGGTTATGGGCTCAGAGCATGAGCTGGCTTAAAATTTGCCATGTTTATCAAAGGTGACTCGTGTACATAAAATATGTTCATGGTCACAATGCACTCCAAGTTCTCAATCAATACTTCTGGGGATGACAGGCTAAGCCTTTAGGTCTTCTGCTTCAAAATTATGAGGACCTACTTGAGCACATCTGATTAATTTTAGAATTTGATAATACTAATCTAGAACTAAGTGTTGGTTACTTTGAATGAAGAAACTGCAATAACCCAAAGTGAGGAGCCCAGGATGTGGATTTTCTCATCTAAGGATTATTCATTGAAATCGTGTAACTAATTATATCAATGCAAGTCATTACCCTTTTCAATTGGATTGAGATTTTTACATTTTGACTAAGAAACACATGCTAGCATCTTTATTTCTTTCTTTTACACAAAATTTTTTTAAGGTATTCGACTGAGCTTAATTGATTATTGGTGAGAAATTAGGAATTGCTTATATCAATTTATTTGAAAAATCATAATGCTATCATTCCAAAACAGTTTTTTGTTTGCTTTTATAATCTATGATATAGAAGTTATGACAATTTTTGTTTCCAATCAACAAAGTGGAATCCTGTTTAATTTACCAAAAGATAAAATTTAAATATATTTTTATTTGAAAAAAAAAAAAAGTATAGTTTTTATTTTAAAAATAAACTTTTGCTGCTAATTTTAGTTCAAATCTAACTTATATAAAGCAAGAAATTCTTAAGTAGATGCAATAAACACTTTTTTAAACTTTTCTACAAAAAATCTGTATAAGCATTTTCCCAGAAACTTTGTTTTGACTTTTTACTACTCAGGAGTAGCGCAATAACAAAGAAAGATTTTATAGTAAAATTAAACTTATGACACACAATTTGCATAATATAGTGAGTAGAATGAACTAAATGTTTGATTATAAAAGCTACTTTTGGAAAAGGACAGCTGTTTTTATAAAATGTCTGGATTTTCTTAAAGAAAGTATCAGAATTGTTACATCTATGATGGATTTCTCTTACAAATTTAACCCCTTTCAGACCCAGCACTTAAATGCTATACGAGTCAGCCGTTGTGAAAACCATTGCTGTTTTTGCCAGCTAGTAATTAAATCTAGCATTTAAAAATTAGAATAAAATGTTTAGATCTCTTATTACACATATGCAATGTCTCTCAATATGAACTGGAGATCATCGCGTGGAGGCAACACTGGACTAATAAGAATGACATAGCTACATTGCGTATATAAGTCCTTTTTCACGAAGGTTAAAAATAGGTTTTACATCTAGTTGTATATCACTTTTTGGGGGGGAGAGGGGGAGGGAACAGAGGTGTGTATGTCACTCCAAAAAATTACTTTTAGAATGATATTTCTTGTCTTAATGTTATCGATAAGTATAAAAAAAAAAAAATCACCTAGATTTCTCCTTCCCCCTATGTGTTAGAAAAATGTTTTTTGGCATTATTTTTAAAAAATGTTCACTTTTACATGCTTTTATAAGTACAAATATTGTTGAAACAATTATAATTCTTGCTGTTTTTTAAAATATGGTACATGAACCCAGTCGGATACATAAATAATAATAAAACCATTAGAGATAATATATTCTGATGTACGTGGTCTAATGAAAATTGTATCACCAGGAAGTACAAGATATTTTGTTACATTCACCGATAAAAATTCAAGATATTCAAAAGTTGATTTTTTGAAACATAAAAATGAAGTACTAAAATATTTTAAAGAGTACAAAAGTGAAATGGAAAACTATAAGGGAAGTAAAATAAAAAATTTCCAGAGTGACAATGAGAAATCTGAATATTGTAACAAAGATTTTATGGAATTCTTAAAATATCACAGAATAAAGTGACGATTTTCTGCTCCTTACACATCTCAACAAAATGGTCTTGCTGAAAGAAAGAATAAGACTCTTATCGATAAATTAAAGTGCTTAATGTTAGGTTCAAATTCTTCACCAGAACTTTGGGCAGAAGCAATTCATACAGCTAATTACCTAATTGATAGAAGTCCTTCAAAAGTGATCCAAAATAAAACACCTTTTGAAAAATGGATTAGAAGAGTTCCATCAGTAAATAATTTACATATTTTTGGATCAAAAGCTTATGTATTAAACAAACAAAAAAAAAGGAAAATTCAAACCAAGACCAAATGTAGGTACATTTGTTGGATATTCTTGAGAATCAAAGGCTTACGGAATCTGGATGCCAAATCAAAGGAAAGTAATTGTTAACAGAGATGTAAAAATTTTAAAAACTGATGAAAGAAAGAAAACAAATGAAAGTAATAAAGAATATTGAAGTTTTGATGAAGAATAGACAATTTTGAAAAACAACTCATACCCAAAAAATGGAAATAGAGCCACCACTTTCAACATATGATTGTGACATAAATATGAACAATGACCCAGAAAGTTTGAATAATTTGTCAAACCAACTACAAAGAACCAGAAAACTTCCAAAATGGACTGATGACTATCTACTAGATGACTTTGCCATGTTACCTAAATATGAAATAAATGAAGCTCTTGAAGGTGAACATTGTAAAGAATGAGAAAATGCAATATTAGAAGAAATAAATGCACATCTTAAGAATGGCACATGGACAATTATAGACAAAGAAGATAATATGAATGTTGTTGGTTTTAAAATAATATTGAAAGAAAAATTTAAAGCTAATGGTCAATTAGAAAGTAGAAAAGCTAGGCTAGTAGCCAGAGGACCTGGATTTAGCCAAAGACCTGGGATGGACTTTGAACAAACCTATGTATTAGTAGCCAAATTAAGTTCTATCAGATATTTGTTAGAACTGGCAGTTGAAGAAAATTTAAATCTTCAACTTCATGTTTCAACGGCTTTTTTGAATGGAGAAATTAGAGAAAATATATATGCAAAAGCCTCAAAACTTGGAAAATATCATCCACAAAATAATTTTTACAGAAAGTGAAAATACTGATAGAAATACATTTTTAAAGGCTAAAGAAATGCTAAATGATCTATGCAAAAATACAAGATCTGAAAAGGTATGTTTGCTAAAAAAAAAAAGGCTATTTATGGCTTAAAGTGAGCTGGTAGACAGTGGTCTGCAAAATTATATAGAAAATTGAAAGAATTATGCTTTGAACAATCCCTTGCAAATCCTTGTATATATGTATGTTATTCTGTTATGTAGATGACATAATTGGTTTTTTCAAATCATGAAATTTTAAATGAATTTAAAAGTCAACTAATGACACATTTTGAAATCAGAGATCTAGGAAAATTAAGTTTTTGCTTAGGAATAGAATTCAAGCAAGAAAAAGAAGCTATCTAGATGTCACAAAGTATACTGAAAACATTTTGAAAAAAATTTCATATGGATGATTGTAAACCTGTTAAAATTCCAATGAAGTCAAACATGAAATTGGTTAAAGGAAAGGAATCAATAGATTTTCCATATCCAAATTTAATCGGTTCTCTCATGTATTTAGCAATTGCTACTGGACCTGACATTGCTCATTCCGTCAGTTACTTAAGCCAGTTCAACTCATGTTTTGGTAAAGAACATTGGTAAGCCACTAAAAGAGTTCTTTGTTACATCAAAGGAAGAATAAACTTAGCACTGAAATTCAGAAAATAGGAACAAAATTAATAGGAATGACTGATGCTGATTGGGGTTCTTGCCAAATTGATCGTAAATCATATACTGGTTATTGCTTTGAGTTTGTTGAATCTGTTATAAGCTGAGAATCCAAAAAACAAAGATTGGTTGCTTTATCAACAGCTGAAGCAGAATATATGGCCCTAACTGAAGCAGCAACGGAAGCCATTCACTTAAAGCAACTAGGGAATAACTTAGGATTACCTTTAACAACTGTGACAATTTTTAATGATAATCAACAGGCCAAAAGTTTAAAAGAAAATTCTATTGTTAGTTCCAGATTGAAGCATATCAGCATAAGAGAACACTTTATTAAGAGATTCTGTCCTAGGTGATATGAAAGTCTTATATAAGAACATAGAACAAACGGTGACAGATATATTCATCAAACCCTTAGCAGGACCCAGATTCTTGTTCATAAGAGATCATCTTGGACTGGTAGATGTGGACTGTGAAAATTAACTTAGAATCTGTGCTTGTGAGGGGGGGGGGTTGAAAATATTATAACGTCATCACTCGCCTAGATGTTCGAATAACCCTTCTCATGTTAACTGTAACTGCCTGTATTGTATGTTGTTAAGTTCTATTAAATTGATGTTGTGTATATAATGTGTTTCAATGATAACCATAAATTTTAAAAATATATTTGTCCATGCACAGTTAATTAAAACTTTATAGGATAATGACAGAATATAAATTTAATAGTAAGCTCCTGTGCATTGAGCTAAATTATGAATAAGAATTTGTAATGTCTGAAATCTATCTTGCACACAGACATCTAATAACCCAAAAGTGACCTTCAATATATAAACCAAATAGTCTTTGTGAAATAAATTATTTCAAATTTTAAGATTTTATTTCAAGATTGCAGTATACATTTTATTGGTACAGTTATTCACCAAAATTTTAAGACCGAATTTTTGGATAAATTCTAATTGTTTCTATACAAACAGTATCTGAATTCGTTAAAATGGCTTTTTGATGACAACATATAAATATTTGAGTTCACTTATATTACAATAAACAATGATTATCTTACCAAATATAGGAAAAGTAGAGAAGGTACACAGAGCAAACTGGAGTGTTTCACATAGGATCTAAAAGGAAAGAAGCGGGAATCAATTTCAATTCATTTCAAAAATAATTTCACTGTTTCCAGTTCTATTTCATAACTGTTTTGAAATATTTATAAAAAAAAATGAAATGGGACATTTTAAATAGGCCAAGCAGAGTCTTTTCAAATTCAAACAATAAGTCCCAGAGAAAAAAAAAATAAAAGCACGAGTGAGGTCATGAGAAATGCTCCATGCTATTATTACATTGTCAAATACAAATTTCATTAATACAATTACACAGGTCTTAAAGATAGAATACCGAACAAAATGGTTTGACTACTAAAAGGCTTCAGAAAAAGCAAAATTTTGCCCATCCCAATTATTATTATTATTATTTTTTTTTTTTTGTACTTAGAAAAAAAAAGTGGTATTTTATACCTTAATTTGACTTTAAAATGTTCCATTATTTTATCAACAATTCCATTTTTTTTTTTTTTTTTTAATCACTGTTAAGAAAATTGCTAAAACATTGTATAAATTTTAATATTTGTTTACAAGGATACAAGTACCCAGTTTTAATTCTATATAAATGAAGTAAAATGGGCAAATTGCTGGAACATTATTAAAGAATATTTTATATTTTAATACAAAGCTGTTCTAGAAGATTTCAATTTAATAGCATTATTTCTTGTTCACATTAAGAACATAGTTAAAATTCGATTGCTTTAACGTCCTTGTCTCTGTACATTCAGAGGCAAATAGTTAAAAGAAAGAAATTACAAACTATTATATCAATATTTAACAAAAATCATTCTTAAAATGAGTAACATTTAATAATGAGTAAATCGTTGGTCAAATCTATGAAATTAAGTATCAAAATTGCTATCGCACGATGATAAATGACACAGGAGAGATATTTTGACTTACATTCAATATTATTTATAAAATACAAATAAAATAGGCAAAATACTCAAACATAAAATAAATAGAAGATAATTTCTGTAAGACAATATCAATTACTTAAGTTTAACTTTCAATAATTAAATAAAACAGTACAAGACTAAATTTCAATCATTTCCTTATCAAACCCAATATGTTTTCTCTGAGGAAATGTACAGTTATTCAATTTGCATATTTTCACACACTATCAAGCCAAAAGGCAAGTGACTGCTCTATAAATTATTATTGTGTTAATAGTAATAACACAGTTTCTTCCATTTTATCTTATTTCATAGTTCTAATATCAAATCTTGATAAAACTGTTTCAATAATAGAGCACAAACAGATGCAGTCATAGAAAAATTTAAAGAATGAGGTTTTAAAAATGCATGTAATCATTCTATTAATAATGCATGTATAATAGTTTAATTTATATATTTCAAATTTGTAATGTGAGTTAAAATGTCTTAATTCAGGTTTGGTTCATAATCACTAAGGCACCTGGTCAACATCATGGTTACAGTAGAGATAGCAAATTGTGTGCTACCTAGCTGCATGTGATAGGTACATATGAAATTATTTTTCATTCACTTACATTTACTGAAAACATTAAAAAATCTTATCACCAAGAGTAATAGCCATCAAAAGTGAATCCATAAATGAGTATGAGCATGAGAATGCTATTATGTCATTTAGTGACACAAAAGGGTAACAAGTACACCCTCCACTATGGAAGTCAATGCAGGAGAAACTGACTTTCTTGGGGAAGTGGAATGAGTAAGAAAGAGAGAACCCAAACAAAATTGTCAATTATGGCATAGTTTGAGTTTGGATTTCTTATTTTAATATGAAGGTGATATACAACAAAACTGATGTTTTGAGGGACAGAATAGGGATTTTTTCAGAACGAGAGTACAATGAACAATATCATCTCCTATATTGATTCAGACAATTTGATTTTCTAAACAACAAATTAAAAATATAAAAAAATAAAAGGCTTTTACACCAAACAAAATTTGAATTTTTATATAAATGTCACATAAAACCTTTATTTTATAGCAGTAATTCTCACATTGTGACAAAAGAATAAATTTCAAAATGTACACATTTTTACATAGACTATAGAGGTTTAAAGATAATTTTAAATAAATATAACAAGTGATACACTGGACACCTGAAAATAATAAACTGCAATTTAACTGGCACACTAATTGTAAAAGGTTTACCTTCCCTGGGTTAGATCTGATGCTTGAGGGTATGGGTTCAAATCCTGCATAAAGTTTGGTTGTCATTTGCACAGATGCCAATTTAACTTTGAAAATATTACAATTTCACATACTAAAATGCATGAACTAAAAATCTGAATTAAAAATATATTTCTAAGTTTATATATATATACATACACACACTTTGACAAATCCTTAGAAAAGAAAACTGTTTAAGAATTATATATTAAATATAAATTTTTCATTTTTATGAAATTCGTTATAATAGGCTTAACCCTCTTTTTCTCTAGAAAGATAAGAGAAATACCAATGAACTTTATACACAAATTACTCTTATTTGTTATATGATTACATTTCCACATTAGCTTATAAACAACTTTATTACAGTTATTAGTACTCAAATAAAATCTTTAAATTAAAAAATTCATTTGACAAAATGCTGTATGTAATATAACAAAATCTAGAAAAGCATTGCTCAAAAATTCTCTTTTAAAAGTAAATTATTTTATTTATGTATTAAATAGTTATATGTGGCTGATTTTGCCTTGGTTAGAAATACTTTTGTCAAGAGTCTATTTAAAACAATGCTTGTGTATTATAGTTTTAACTATTAATATATCTAAATATTTATCAAGGATGCAACTTCTAAATTCAGTTCTTTTCTTGCATATACTGCTGAATATCCTCTCTCCTCTTATATTGTTATGTAGTATTCTTAGAATTAATGTACAGCATAACTTTTGGATTCTACTATATTTTAAAGTTCCATCCACCCATAGCCACATGAAAACTAATCCCAGAAGACATATTTATGTGATGCAAAGAGAATTTTTTTCCTGGATTGTGAACAAAGAATGCTCTATATGTTTAACTTGCAGAAAATTTTATTCTTTTTCATTTTTTTCTACTAAGTTTTTTCTTTGAAATTAACTCCTAACAGTATGGTTTTCACATGCAAATGTAAATCTTACAGTATGACCCAAATATATACAGTATAAGGCTAAACCATACAAGTTCCCATGTATGCCTTTGTATTGTTCCTTCATAGGAAGTAATGCTGACAGCCTACATGGTGCTCTCCTAATAATATGGTCAACAAACCTATCGCATTATAGTGATAAATACATGAATAAAGACACGTGCTCTTGCATTGGAAAAAAAGGATAGGGGTTTGTACATAGACACAAACATACAAGTGCAAACAGGAGGTAATAAAAGAAAAATTCAGACTATTACACCTTAATTTTAAGGACGATCTGAGAACTTTATCAGAATTTTATCTTTATAAGCAATTTAAAAAATAAAAAATCCTCCAAAATAACTAATTTTTTTTAAGTTAGTAAGAAGAAAAATATTTACCTTGTTAACAGGATATAAAGATAAGTGGCACAAAATGTTACAACCTGAGACAGAAACTTATTAAAAGTTGCTTTCTACAGCTTAGACAGCTTTAATATTTCTTAAGTAAAATATCAATCTTAATAAAAATTTCTTCTAATATTGATTTTTAATTTTAGAACAAAATAATACTTCAAAATTATTTTACAGGCTTAAGTCATTTTATTTATTCATGAGAGACAGTAACATAATGAAAAGTTACCTTGTAAGTTGTGTTAATAAATTAGAAGAGGAAACAGAAATATTTTGGAAAAATCTTCTGTAAAATATATTAAAGGAAATTTTACCCCCTTCTCCGCCAGATAAAAATTATACATTCAAAATTCTTGCACTGATATATAAACCAATAAAATTTGCAAAAAAAAAAAAAAAAATGTAAAAAAAAAAAAAAACCTTGACAGCAAAAATAACTTCTACTAAACACAATTTTTTAATGCTGCAAATAAAAATAAGGCACTCTTAAAGGCAAATTAAATTTTAAAAAATTCTGTAATTTAAAGACTAGCTGAAATATGAAAAATGATCTAGGAAAGATAAAGGTATCTTCATATCCAAAATCATAACATGGGGATCCTCTTCTTTCAAAATTTCAGGCAATAATTTATTGGCCTTATGGTATTTATAAAAGAGATACAAATGAGCAACTATGATGGGAAAATAAGAAATACTAAGTTATAAGCAATAAAAGGATCTTAATCTTATATCATCTAATATTCTCTTTCTATTGTATAGTAAAAATATAAAAGAAAATAAACATAACATATAACATATGTTTGA
The DNA here is from genome assembly GCA_032207245.1 of Pardosa pseudoannulata. Classification (NCBI taxonomy): domain Eukaryota; kingdom Metazoa; phylum Arthropoda; class Arachnida; order Araneae; family Lycosidae; genus Pardosa; species Pardosa pseudoannulata. Next base: position 7,596,397 of record CM063502.1, on the reverse strand, counting down.
GTATTTACATAGAAAGCAAGATTTAATGGAATAATACAATCTTTTAATAATTTTAAATCATTTCGTAAATGGGCAGAGAAATTTTCATAATGGGGAGGGGGGGAAGATTGTTCAGCTTCAACTCAAAATACAATATTTAAACAGCAATTAAACATACCCCTTTATTATATCACTGATTTAGCATAATAAATAAAAAAAAATTATGTGTAGTTATAATTTATTTCTAATTTAATCAGATTTTACAAACATTTATATGGCTGTGAATTGTCCAAATCTATTTAGTATCAATAACAACAGTTTTACTTTCAAAACACAACATTTATCAAAATAATGATTCATTAATACAGTATATATGTGTATGTATATATGTATATATATATACATATTTATTTATTTATTTACTGCTGAATTATTTCAACATAAAGAAAAACTACATAACTTCATTTTTTGAAATTTTAACAATTATAATACTTAATTCAGGAATTAATCGATATTTTAAAAATTTTTATGTGATAAACCCAAATTGAAAGTTTAACCCAATATTCCTGAAAAAGTAGTAATGGCAATGAGACTTGGGTTTAATATAACAGTTTCTAGATATCTTAGTTCCATTTTTGGTAAAAATCCTAAATACATTTTCTCCCCTAGAACTATATTTTACAGCATGAGAACTTAATACATAGAATTGAAGACATTCCCTGAAATAGATTAGAGATACAAAAAGGCCTTTAAATGAAATGAAACTTTTACTAAATAATTAAATAATTTACATACAATTGCCTAAAAGACAGAGCATTTCATTCTAAGTGGAGATTTTTATCAATATATATTTCTTCAAGCTTACTTCTTAATGAAAAAATTTAGTTTAATTTTTTTTTTCCTTTTTTGAAATTATGCCTGTGATTAAAAACTTTTGTACATGTCTGTGTGTGAGATCTCTTCCTTCTAAATTGAAAATTCTTTTGTTCTATAAAATGAAGTTTATTACAATTATGTACGTTTAGTATAATTATACATGAATATATATAATAAGAGTTTATAAGAATTCTATTATCCAAATCAAATCAAAGGTAAAACTTTTCAGTATTTATGTTTATTCAATATATGTTCAACATCAACATAATAATTAATTCAAACTCTATCCCCATTAGAACACTTTAGACAGATTAAAGGAAAAAAATAGCATTATAAAAACATTTGTCTTATATGATAAAATATATTTCAAAACATGTCACAAATGATACATACATTGGTTGGTAAAATATATTTAAGTTTTATAAATTTTTTAAACATTATGCTAAAACTGCCAATGTCAGTTTTCTACAATACATATATATGCATTTTATTTTTAATGAATTGTATAAATTAATTGCGATGTTTTATTACAGGAAATAAATGTATAATTAAGCACTGAAAATTGGTAAAAATTAAAAACTAACAAAATGAATTCTATTTAAAAACTGATTTAATTTTCAATCAGTCCTAAAATTATTACATTCAGCATTTGTTATATAATGACAGTTATCTAATCAGCCTGACTGCCCTATTAAGTTTCTCGTAAAAAAGACTAGAATTCTTTGCCATGTAAACATCCACTTCAAATTCTCAGTTTTCTTTTCTGTGAAAGAAATGAAAAGAGAAAGCTAGTAAAAGTTATTTTGCACAGATGAAACAATGATTTGTAGTTTTCCTCTTAATTGTTGGAACATATAATACAATTTAGACAATCTGAAATTCTTAAAATGCTAAAATCATAAAACCATAAGTTATAAAAGATTAAATATAAACAAAATAGAAATTAATTTGCCTAAATCAAAATAATCTATTGATATAATAAGGTGCACCTTATATAAAGCAAATGAAATAATAGTGAGATCTAAATAGATAGTGTGTATATTAGTGGAGTGAAGTTAAATAAATTCCTATATATTAAAATAGCAGGAGATATTCGTTTTTACAGTTTAAAATCTGTAGGAAACTTTTGAATGCAATATCTAAAAATTTTAATAATTTATCAATGTTTTCATGTTGTTTCTCACAGTAACACTTTCAGCAAAATATAAGTATTTTTGTAATGTAACCAATTCTTTTTTTTTTTTTTTTTTGAAAGGTGGGAGGTTAAATTAAAATATTAGAAAAAAATTAAATACAATCTAATATTAAATTTTAATACTAAATTGGAATCACTGAATGCATTCAAATAGTTTAAAATCAAAATACTATACTATTACAAATAACTGAATTTAATTGTTCTATCACACATTTAAAAAAAAAAAAGTTATTTTTAAAATTTATGCAGTAGAAATAAATCTGAAAATTATAACTTTCCTCAGTAATATAACTAATTTTAATTTGTAAGGTCTGAAAATACGTTTCAGATATATAATACAGAGATAATGCTTCTAAAAAAAAATCTCTAAAATGGATAGTCACAATAAAATTTCTATATCTGTATAATATTCCTTCTGTCAATTACCAATGTAAACACTTCTTACCAATGTTTTGGAATGATATTTACCTGTTCGGTTGATCATATAACAAATTACAGATAAAGTACACAACTGAAAAATTTGAAAGGATTTTCACACTTTTGAATTAAGAGAAAAATGTCATGTTGCGAAATGAGGGGTTAAATTTCTTAAATGACGCAATTTATCTTACTTTAACGATTTGTGATGAAACAAATTAACGCGAGTTATTAAACCTTACCTTCTTAAATTTAGGACAGTTGAAAGTAATCCTCATGTGTAACATATTTCAGAAGCAAAATTTTCAAAAATCGGATAGCTAAATTAATAACTTGTAGTTATGTAGTTAGAATAAAATCATGGAAATTCTTAAGACTACCTAATGCAATAACTGCTTACAGACATTAAAGTTTCATTTTCTTACATCTGAAGTGTACATATCAGGAATATCTTGATCACTCAATTAAGTATTTAAGTAAAAATTTTCAGAAGTATGTAAATGATTTCGAAGTAAAAACATGATGGTCGTCGTAATCCACTCTTCGATTTCATTACTTTCCCTTGGTTTCTGCCAAATTCACTCAGCTGACTCAACGTACACATAACTACAAGCACATGCCCTAAATTCTGCAGCATTAGAACACTGTGTTAGAAGGATAGAAATATGATGCCCTCCAACCACGCATCTGTGGTTCAAAACATACGATCAGCTTGCCTACCTGAGACCATGTTAAAATTTTCTACTTGAGTTTCGAAGCAGAAATAAAAAATAATAAACAAGAAAGCGCTAAGGGAATTAACAGGAAGTCTGCTAAAATTGAAAATGTTATTACAATTGAAGGTGATTTTTTAAAAATTTTCTTGAAACAGTGTAAATTCGCGTACAGTTATCTACAGGTGTATGGAAATAGTACATATTTTACAACTACAACGGCAGTAAAATTTTTAAAGAATGCTTTTACTCAAAAATAATTCTAAGATAAGTGTTGGTTACACCTGAAAAAATACGTATTAAAACCACATACTGTATTATATCTTTCAGCGCACAAAGAGCATGTCTAGTACGATTTGCATTCATAGTCATACAGCAAGTAATTTCTAGTCTTAAAATATAACAGCCTAGGTAATCCCGTCTCTTCTGTTCCAAATATGTCCCCTAGCTCTTTTCTAAAATCATTTTAAAGCTAAAAAATGTTAATTAATATTTATTTTCCTACTATAGTATAAATTACAAGCCCGTTTCTTATTAGGACTGTCTTTCTTTCACTCATTTTATAATATGCATAAATCATATATCTATTCAATCACATTATCTTATTTAGCATGGCCAAAAGATGTCTATAATATTAGCTAAGATTTGAAGTTTGACCTATCATAATATGTGCAAATGAACAAAATTCCTGTGGTAACAATGCAATGGCATAATTAATTTTAAATACATAATGAATTAAAAAATGACTCAAAATATTTTAATAATGAGGAATTTTCACGTTTCCTAATTTTAAATTTAAACAATAGTAGACAAAAAAGTAAATAGAACAATATCTTTTATTATTTCATTTGAGGCTCTAATTAGTGATTTCTAATGGGTTTTATATCGGATTCTTTAACGTCTCTCGAAATTTCAGGAACTTGCAAAAACAAAATCGGAAAATAGTGCGCGCTTAAAAGCAATACAAAAATATTGGTCTGCATGAACGATGACATCACAACCAATCACGGAGCGTTTTGATGTCACGTGATTTTCGCTTAACTTTAAAATTAATTTTTTAAATGATGGACCCAGTTTTTTACATTTTTGAGAACATTTTTGGAATCTACGAGTCTGAAATTATCAGAAAAACACTAAGTTGTTCGAATCCCCCACATGTGCAAATTCCTCATTATATAATACATAACTCCCAATGAAAGATTTTATGTATTTTCAAGGTATTTAAATATTTTCTTGAATATAACGGTTCACGCTGTGACATTTTTGAATTAAATTGGAAGCTAATTTGAAAAATTATGATATTATATTTAAAATACTCTACTGCTATTACTTAAAAAAATGTAAATTTGATTTCAGAAACTATATACATTTATTATTTACCACTTATATTAAGCAATGAAAATGTATTAATATTTAACATGTAAATCAAAAGTAATACAATCTTTAAGTATAAAAAAAAATACAATGAATCTGAAGAATGAAAACATTTCAAAAAGCCATTTATGAATTTTTTTAATAAAGTAGTGTGAATATAAATTTATAATTAAAGTACAAACTCACTATATCGATTTTAAATTTCAATACAAACAAAATCTGAGTATTACATTTTCTGAAATATTTACAACATTATTTCCATCTACCATCAAGAACAGGTTCTATATACATAAAACTGGCCAATATATATTTACTCTTTTCCTATTACGCTTCTAGTTTTAAAACAAACAACATTTATGAGGCAAAGTTATTCTTCAAGCTTATGGTACTCCTAATATTAACATTAAATAGAAAATAAACAGGCCATACTGTTATATTCATATATACATATCAATTTGCACTAATATAATTTTACAAAATTTCTTCATTCATTTCTATAAATTATTCTAAATAAAACTTTAATGTGAGATAGCCATGATTGTTTTAATTAAAATAATCCATGAGATGAATCCAAGGCCATAGCCAGAAATTTTTTTCGGAGGAGGACCAAGGAGAAAGAGTGTTTTTTGTGAATGATACTTCATTAAAACAACAGGTTTTCTTATGTATGTATATCTCTAATGAATAACACAATGCCATTTTAAAATAGGAAAATATAATGAATCAAATTTAAAGCTTAGAATGAGTGATGAAGTATTTGCATCATGAATTTAATAGTAAAATGAACATTAAAAACTATTTTTAGATTTATTTATTCAAATTTCTCTCTTATTTAGTTGTACACCAAAATCTAGTCAACTTAATAAGTGGAAGATATTTTAGAAAAAAGAATCTGTCTCAAAATACTCACCATGGAGCACTCTAGACAGGACGAGGATAGACAATAGATTAGGGAAAATGATCTTCAGACGAATGACCCTAGGGAATGGGGGTGTGGGGTAGATGAAAGCCTATGGCCCCGCAAGACATTTATGGTCTCTTTTTTAGAACAATGTTGTCTATGGACAGCTAAGCAGATGACACACCCACACACATGATCAATTTTCTTTCCATGAAACGGTCTTTTTGAATTTTGTAATTTCGGGGAGGGACCGGTCCCCTAAATCCCCTCCCTTGCCTACGGCCTTGGATGAATCTCTTTTGAATGTAAATATGAGATGATAGCTATTTTACATACAAAAAACAGTAAACATTTAGGAAAGATAATAAAAGGGGTTCTTTACAATGGTGATCTTTATAACCATACATAATGGTGGTTTTAATGCATAATCTAAGTGTTTTGTTTCAAGAATGCTTTTTTATATATTTCCAACTACAATATTAAAATACTTTTCAGATATTTTTTATTTTACTAGATCAAAATAACGTCCAAACATAAATTCCAATTAAAAGAAGTGTAAGTATCTTCTCTAATTTTTTTATTTAACCATAACTTCTATCTTATATATTAAAATCTGATTGTAACTATGTATGTATGTGCGTCTATCTCCTCGAGAACCGCTGGACGCAGAAGGGCGCCGAAGGTACCAAAATACATGGAACGATCCTGGGATGTCATTTCGCTCATTCGTGTTTCGACATTCCAATTAGTTCGAAAGATATCAACGAAATCCGACCAAAATGCCACTTTTATTTTTTCTCACGCGCAATTCCATTGTTGAGTTGGCGCCAAAAAATGGCGGTGCTTATTCAACGTTGGCATAATTATCGCCTGCTCCTTGGTATTCCGAGCAAAATAAAAATGTATCTACGCTATTAAAAATCAAGTAGAAATATATATATATATATATATATATATATATATATATATATATATATATATATATATATATATATATATATTTATGATGGCATTTATGTATATGAGACTCTTTTCGAATCTGCTAAAAGCTGTATTTATCTCTTTTAGAAAATCACTTTTTTTTTCCTATTTTATTATCTTGGCGAGATTTTTATTTTCATTAATCAAAAACATGCCAACTTCTATCAAATTTTTGTTTGCATTTCGCATTTGCCATTTCTCAAACAAAAACTAACATATGATTATAGGTATTGTTATTTTAAATTAGACTTTTATTTTAAAAGTTTATACACTAGAAAAAAAATAGGCAAATGATGTAATTAAGTGCAGGGAGCAAATTAGTATTTTTATTTTAGAAATGGCAACTATGAAATGTAAGCCAAATTGAAATATTATTGCAACTTTTAATTTGCGTTTAAAATGTATTTTAAATTATATAATTGTTCTTGGTGTTCAAGCGTTATTTAGCAATTTCGTTTTATCCATTCATCTGGAATATTTCATTCATTTTGAATTCAATTGCGCCATTTTTATTTAACCAATTCTGAGACGTCAATCTGTATTATATTTATTCTTAATTAGGGTTGGCGGAATTTGCTATATATTTTTTTTACTTACATAATATAAATATTGAAATCTCAAGTAATTTAATTCATATGATAACGTTTTAACGATAATATAATTGTAATAAGACAATGTAATTGTTCTCTGCTTTTGACCGTATGCATTTATTTTGTTTTAACAATATTAATTTCGTATATGTCCTTCATTTTCTAATTTTGAGACCCTAATCTTTATTCCACCTGTTCTTATTTAGGCTTGGCTTCATAGCTTAAGGAAGTTATTTCGGCCATTCGCATACAAATATTTTAATAGTTCAAAAAATATTAATGAAAAACTAACCAAAACACTGTTTTAATTATTTAATTAATTTTAATATTTTCCATTATTCTTATTTCTACTGTTGAGTTACTACTGGTAGCACTGACATGATTCTTCTTGCTGGCATCATTATCGTCATATATTTGGTGTCCTGTATAACTTACATATCAATTCAAACAAATTTATGAACGTATGTGACTATGTGAAGCTTACCTCGCACTACCGCTGTTTAATATATTATTTCTTTTTACATGGATAGATGTAAAACTTTTTTCTACTTCATTTATCTTTTTCAGGAAAGTATTATTTTTTTTCTGTTTTATCCTGGCCAGATTTTTTTTCAATAATTATAAACTCGCCAAGTTCTAACAATTTTGTTGTTAGAAAATTTAGTTGTTTTTTCAAAAAGTAAAACGTTTTTCTTAGGTTTTGTTATGTAGAACTGAATTTAACGTCTAATTTCAATACAGTATAAAATAAATAAGGACATTTTCAATAATTATACGCTCGATCTATTCTGTTTATTTTGTTTATACTTTATAACTGACATTTTTGAAATGAAAACATCCTAATTTAATACATTTGGACTTTTAAAATTTAGTTTTTTGAATTAAAAAATTAATACAAAAAATTCATCAATAGGCAAAGGACGAAAAATTTGTTTTCATTCACGATTTGGTAACTGTAAAATTGGAAGTTAATTTAATAGAACACGGCTATTTTTTATCTATAATTCCTTCATTAAATTTATTCACATTGAATTTATAGCCTATTGCGGTTTCATTGAATGTATACTTACCCTACACGTATTCTATTTTTTTTTATTTATACTTTTACACAAATATTGTTCAATCTAAATAAAGTTTAGGCTAAATAGGAACTGATGCTATAATCGTTGTCATTGAACTTTTTTGACGTTGCGGACCGAAACGTTGGCAAAATAGCGACCTGATATACGCGGAATGTAGAATGATCACAAAAGTAAAAATAAAATATGTAAGGGCTAAACATAAAATTAAAAAAAATTTCAATATAGAAGAAATTTGAAAGATGAAAGCAAATTTATAATGATTCTTAAATCTGAAATTAATATCTGCAAAATAAGAAGAAAGCGCCAAAATTGCAAACACACCAATAAGAACCTATACTGCATCCGCACTATTAAATGTATAGATATTATCTCTATACATAAAATAGTTTCCTTTTTATGTAAGGTTTGTTTATATAAATGCATACTGTTTGTTTTATTTTCCAAATTATTTGATATCGTCAATATTCACTGCCAAGATTAAAACTTCTTCCTCCCAATCTATCACGTTTAAAGGCAATCTCTGCAAGTAATATTCAACTGCAACAACATATTGTTTTTCGATTTTTCAAAATATAAACAAAATTTGACTTAAGCATTTAATAACGTCACAATATTTGTATGTAATCAAACTGTTCTGCAACATAAATTAACTAACGTAAAGATTTCGTATGTCTTTTTTAGTTTAAGCCTACGTAAGACAGATTGTATTCTTTATAAGAATTTGAAAAATCCAACAAATTCAGTTTGATTATTTCTTGGAGGTTTATATTATGCACTGTAAAGAGAAGGTGTGAAATCGGGTATGTAATAAAAAAAAATCTTTGCATCTTAAGCACGTGATGAAAATATTTATAAAAACAAAATTTAAGGAATAAAATTTTTTTTGAAATAAATTTTCACAGCAAAGACATTATATGCATGCATGTATATATTACATGTTGAAAAATACATCATGTAGTATAGAAAATCGAGGAATTGAGAATCATTACGCTGTGGTTCCTGGGCAATATTATTCACGTGCATATTTATAACCTGGATTGTCTGTTGTTTAAACTATCATATTTGTGAACAATCTGCAGCTTACGAGATTTATTCAATATTTCTATTAATACGTCTATCTTTAATAATGGTTCTAAACCTTTCATCGAAATATTTAGGCATTCAGCTATTAATAAACTGTTATAATCGTGAACAATCTGAAACATACGAGATTTATTCAGCATTTCTATTAATACGTCCTATTCTCTTTAATAGGGGTTCTAAACCTTTCATAGAAATATTTTAAAACCCAGACCGAAGGCTGGGTGCGAAGAAGCTAGTCTTATTTATTAAAATCTGATTGTAACTATGTATCTATCTATGTATGTAAGTCTATCTCCTCGCGAACCGCTGGACGCAGAGGGCGTCGAAGGTACTAAAAGACGCGGAATGACCCAGGGATGTCATTTTGCTCATTCGCGTTCCTATATTCCAATTAGTTCGAAAGATGTGAAAGAAAACCCGAACAAAATGCCGCTTTCATTTTGCAGCAAGCGCAATTCCATTGTTGAGTTGGCGTCAAAAAAATGGCAGTGTTATCCAGTGTTGGCATTATTATCATCTGAAATTTGGTATTCCAAGTAACATAAAAACGTATCAAAGCTATTAAAATGCAAATGTAAATTAAAAAAAATATATTGAAATTTATACATATGGAACTATGTTTGTATCAGCTAAACGCTAAGCTCATCTTTTTTTGAAAATCATTTTTTTTTCTAATTTATTATCTTGGCTAGATTTTTATATTCAGTAATTATAAACTCACCAAATTCTATCCAATTTGTTTTTATTTCGTAGTTGCCATTTCTTAAAAAAAAAAAAAAAAAAAAAAAAAAAAAAAAAAAAAACTAACATGTCGTTATAGGTTTTAATACCTAAAACTCAACTATATTAGAGAAAAAATATAGGCAAATAATTGCAGGAGAGAAATAAATCTTTATTTTAGAAATGACAACTATGAAATGTTCAGATATTATTTCTACTTTTGATTAAATTTTAAAATGTGATTTCAAATAATGTATTTGTTCTCGGTGTTTTAGCCTTATTTATTTATTTCGTTTTATCAATATTAAATTGGTACATTTCTTTAATTTTGAAATTAATTGTACCATTTTTAATGATCCAGTTTTGAGACGTTAATCTGCATTCCACCTATTCATAAAAGTTTGTCGACTTTCGGTATGTATTTCTTTTAATAACGTGTTATAAAAAATTGAAATCCTTTACATAGCTTTAATCATCTGATAACGCTTTCAGGTTATATAAATGTTCTCGGCTTTTGATTTCATGTACTTATATCATTTTATCAAAATTAATTTGGTATTTTTCTTTCATTTTCAATTTAATGAGGAATTTACACATGTGGGGGATTCGAACAACTTAGTGTTTTTCTGATAATTTCAGACTCGTAGATTCCAAAAATGTTCTCAAAAATGTAAAAAACTGGGTCCATAATTTAAAAAATTAATTTTAAAGTTAAGCGAAAATCACGTGACATCAAAACGCTCCGTGATTGGTTATGATGTCATCGTTCATGCAGACCAATATTTTTGTATTGCTTTTAAGTGGGCACTATTTTCCGATTTTGTTTATGCAAGTTCCTGAAATTTTCTAGCTATCAAAATTTATTTTTATTTAAACCTGAAGGTTTATTTTATCGATCTAGATAGCCTAGTTATCTCAATTTGTCATAAATGTCTCTTCTACCTGGATTTACCAAAGGACAATCAGACAACCTCCCGAAAATTGACAGCATGTCAATGTTTTCTTTCTTGGCAAAAAACCCGGATTTTATGGGAGCAGAAATACGAGGAATTAAAACCCAAAGGTATGTAAAATCATTTATATTTTTTCCAATTTTACTTAACATGTATTAATACTTTATTCATGCTAAACACAGCTCTTTTGTTTGTAAACACAAACAAGTCAAATAAATATACATATATCATATACACACATTTGTAGTAGCATCGTTTTTTATAAATAGAGACGGATGTAATATTAAAATAAAAATTAGAGGAGGTATTTATTGTGAGACCGGTCTCATTAACCTTCGTGTTGCAAAAAGTAGACCGTAGCACTCCAAAACCAAACCAATTCTTAGATATTTTAAATATGATGAAAAGAAATTTAAAATCTTGAAACGGCTTTACTGAATTATTTATACATTTTTAAATAGAAATACAATTTTATTGCCTTTAATATTAATGGCAAATTAAAAAATGTATAAAATTTCTCAAATTAAATTTAATTTTTAAAGTAATATCATTATTAAGTATTTTAAAAATATTATACTTTTTTTCAAATTAGTCACCAATTTAATCGAAAAATATCACTGTGATTTGATACACAAGAAAGTATGCATCTCTGAAGAAAATATTTATAATACCTTGAAAATACATAACCTTCCCCTCCCCCGAGTTATTTATTAGATAATTATATGCTTTAGATATATGTTTTTCGATATTTATATGATTTATAAAATATTTATTGTACTTGAACTCTGTGATAATACTCGAAAATGAGCAGTTTTAAAAGTTAAATAGCACTCGTTAATCAACAGTCCTTTTAAAGGTATAGATGTCTTTTTATATAATTTAATTGTTCTAAATTAGTAATATTTAAACAAAAGCAAGCATTTACTTACTGAGAAATGGTCTTCACAAATCTATAAAGATGATTTATATGATAATTTGGGGTTTAATTTCTAATCCCTTTTCATCGCAGTTGTCCAGATTTTACGTGTATGTGGGCCTTTCGGGACGCTGAAAAATATCTTCTCATTGCAATTAGTTGTTGTATTTTTACAGAGTGGCACAATACAATATTTAGAGTATGATTTTTTAATGCCAGACATAACAAAAAAATTACTATTATATGCGATACTTTACACAAAAACAAATTTAAAAGTCGCCTTTTAACATGTAAACAGCATAGGCGCTCGGTGTCTACATGAACGATGACGTCACAAACTCGGCGGAGGAAAAGTATCGTTTTTGAGAGACGTTAAAGAGTCCTCTATAAAACCCATTAGAAATCACTCATTAGGCCCCCAAATGAAAGAAAAATAGCTACTGTCCTGCTTACTTTTTTGTCTTCTATCGTTTAAAATCAAAATTAGAAAACGTGAAAATTCCTCATTGCTCCATTTTTATTTATCCAAACTTGAGACCACAATTCCACCTATTCATAATTAGACTTGGCGACATTAAGGAAATCATTCCGGTTACTCGCATTCTGATATTTTAATTAGTTTGAAAAAATATTAATGCAAAACCGACCAAAACACCGTTTTCATTACGTGGCAAGCTCATTTTCACTGATGAGTTGGCCTGAAAAAGAATGGTCAGATTCTCATTATAGCCAGATATTTCGCTTCCTGTACAACTATTGAATACATAACTGTTAAAACAAATATATGAACGAATGTGTGTATGTCAATATGACAAGCTTACTTTGCAGTAATCGCTGTTTAATAGATTAATGTTTTGTACATTGATAGATTTAAATCTTTTTTCTACTTCATTTATCTTTTTTAGGAAAGTACTTTTTTCTGTTTTTTCTTGGCGAAATTTTTTTTCGATAATTATAGACTCGCCAAGTTCTAACAATTTTTTATTTTTTTTCAGATTTGCCATTTCTTAAAGCAAAACTGCTGTCATGGGTTTTATTATTTAGAACTTGATTTTTATTTCAAATTTCAATACGGTAGAAAATATATATGCACATTTTCAATAATTATTAGCTCACCATATCCTTTTCTCTTTTAATTTACATTTCATAGCTGACATAACTTAAATATAAACTCCCTCTTTTAAATAGGTTCAGATATTTCAATCTTATTTTTTTCTTTTGTATTTAAAACATTAGTACAAAAAATCATCAGTAGGCAAAGGATGAAAAATGTAGTTTTCATTTAAGTGTTGCTAACTTTCAAATTCAATTTAATTTAATAAAGTACGACTATTTTTCATCTTAATAAATATGCCAATGAGAACTTACACTGGATCTGCACCATTAAATTTACAGATATTATTTCTGTGTCCGTTTGTATGTGTTTTCTTTATATAAATGCTTACGGTTTGTTGAAATTTCCAAATTCTCCGATATCCTCAAATGTTCACTGCCTAAATTAAAAGTTCTATCACTTTTAAAGGCAGTCTATGAAAGCAATATTCAAATGCAACAACATATTCTTTTACGATTTTTCAAAATATAAACAAAATTTGACTTAAGGTTTTAATAACGTCACAATTTCTATAAGTAATCCAACTGTTCTGCAACATAAAGTAACTAACATAAATATTTCGCATGTCTTTTGTAGATTAAGCCTACGTGATAGAGATTGTATTCGTTATAAGGACTTAATAAAACAAATTCATTTTGACTATTTCTTGGTATTCCAGTACATTGTAAAAGGAACCTTTGTATTATGCACTGAAAAAAGGAGGTGTAAAATCGGGTATGTAATAAAAAAAAAAAAAAAATTCTTTGCATCTTAAGCATGTGATGAAAATATATATAAAAACGAAATTTAAGGCATAAAAATTATTTGAAATACATTTTCACAGGAAAGACATTACGTACATACATATATATAACATGTTGAAAATTGGATCATGTAGTATAGAAAATCGTGGAATTTAGCATCATTACGCTGTGGTTCCTGGGTAATACTATATTAGGAAAAATTTGTAATTGGGCTTGTCTGTTTAAACTATCATATTTGTCTACCATCTTCAGAATACGAGATTCATTCAATATTTCTATTAATACGTTTATCATTTATAGTGGTTCTAAACCTTTAATAGAAAAAAAAATTAATACCCAGACTGAAGGCTGGGTGCGAAGCAGCTAGTCTCTTTATATAAAACGTGATACTGCAACAATAAATGTGTATGTGTGCATAAATAGATACGTTTGATAAGTTGTCAGTGTCTTGTAAAAAATGTTACGTTGGCCTAGTGGTTGAGAAAGAAGAAATTAAAACTCATTAAGAAACACATGGGAGCTAGGTCTTGATTAAATGATTTTATAAAGTTAAATAAATGCCTAAGGAATACAAATAGTTGAATCAACTTATCATTTGTAGATATCGAAGACTGCTCTCGAGTCGGCGTCGGTCCTAAAAAATGGCGATTTTTTTCAAAAGGGTTATCCACAAGCCGCGGATGCCAACCGTTCACCTTCTCTTCTTCTGGTAACAACTTTGTCCGCTCAAAAAAATCAGACTGCGTCTAGAGACACTCCAGAACGGCCGGGGGGGGGGGAGGGAACTGACACCTCTATTGGCTGGGAGAAGTCCGAAGTTTCTCTGCAGTTCAAACCGATCCTGCCCTGGCATATCCCCGACGAAGACCCACGAGGAGGGGTAAAGCTGAACCGAATGTAACTTATTGTTACATCTCCTCCTGTCTTTCAAAAAAAAAAAAAAAAATGTTCATACATTAAAGTATAAAAACCAGGAAGTGAAGTTCATAATCATACTCTGTATGACAGATTTGATAAATATTTGGATGTGATGAACCAGAGACACCCTTGTATCAGTGATAAAGTTGCAAAGAATTATAAATATCAAGCTGATTTATGCAGGTTTTTCTTTAGGCATGTTTGCTGAATGCTAATTACAAAGAAAAAAAAAAAAAAAAAAAAAAAAAAAAAAAAAAAAAAAAAAAAAAAAAATCTGGTGTGTTTCATAATGGGAAATTAAAAAAAAATGCATGATTAGTATATTTTAGAAGTAAATATATAAATTACACAAAAGTATACAATCTTCCCCTCTCAAACATGTCACAAAACCTAACTGATAAACATTACACTTACAATTATTTGTTTAAAAATTACACATTACACCACAAAATCTTATATTGTTAAAATATTTAAGTCATAAACTTGACACATTTCATTTATATTAAATACAGCATAACAGGTTTGTTCATCATAATAATATGCAGTTATTTGTGTAAAATTAACAAGATGTCTTTCACTTTTTCACAATACTTCAAAGCATTTATAGTTATAGTCAATAAGGGTATCACAAATTCATGTACAAAATTGAGTACCCTGTTCCTCAGCTCTTAAAAAATATACTATACTTATGCTATTCGTCAGGTGATTTTCACTTATTTCTTTTATTTTCTAGTTTTTCCAAAATTTCCTGATAAAATTCGGACCTGACTGCAATTATATCAAAACTATGAAGGACGTCTCCCCCATAGAAGTGGAAATTAATTTTAAATCCTTAAATGTTTTACAAAATGGAAACACCTGATAAGAATCATATCATGAATTTTAAATTGTTTACAAAAATGAAAGTTTTTTATGTAAAATAACTTCTCACATTAAATTTTCGCTTGGTTGGTTTAATTTCAATAATTTGCTATTGTGGAGTTTTACGCTTTTACTATCATTTTCATTTAAATTTTTTTATTATAAAATTATCATTTCTAAGTTTTCTTGTTATTGTGAAAGGACCCTTATATTTTGGTTGCTAAGAGTTGGGAGTCTGGAAGGAAGTTACATAAACCTGATCGCCGATTGCTAAAGAAGGTTTCTTGCAACCCTTGATATTCTTTGTCATACTAGTAAAATAATCATTATCATTTTCTGATACCTGCTGCTTATTAAGTTCACACTGATTTTTTGTCTATTAAAATAATTGGTATAATTCTCAATATAAACAGGATCATTATACAAACTTATGGGCATATTAAGTTTCCTGCCAAAGAATAATTCGGATGGTGTAAATTAAGTAACAAGGTGCTTAGAATTATTGTAATAGAGTTTAAATAGCAAAAGACTTTTTGACCACTCAAATGTTTTTTTCCGAAAGAGAAGCAATGCTTTCCTTCATTATTCATCTTTCCTTCATTATTTCCTTCATTATTTAGAAGGCTTAAGCTTATACTGTAAACAATGTGGACAATTCTCACAAAAATTCTTGGTATTCAAGTACATACCTTTCCAATAATAATTCCTTTTTAATAATTCATAAGTCTTCTGAGTACATAAATGAAGAGCATATGCGCTGATAAGACAATTTTTTACTAACTGTTTAGGGATCACAATTTTATTTTCTAGATATTTATTTTTAAATTTTTTGTCATTAGAGTACAGTTTAATTTTGAGTAAGTTACTGTGAGAATCGATAAAATATTTTGAACAAGTATTTTTATCTTTAGATTCTATTTTCCTTATAATATCCAAAATAAATGTATCCTGATGTTGATGATCTTTAATATTCACTAGACTTAGCTGATCATTAGGAGCAAAAATATTAATATTATTTATGACTGTTTCTTCCGTCGCTCTCGAAAGAAAATCAGCTGGATTTGTAAACCCTGGGATATGCAAAATTTTATATTCAAATTGCTGTAAATATAATAACCAACGACTGACAATATCAGGTTGTTTATCAAGAGGAATATGAAAAGTTAGTGGCTTTGCAACAGTCAAAATGGTAAAAGATTTACCATACAGATATTCGTGAAAGTGCTTTATAGACGTATATATAGCTAAAAGCTCACGACGAATTGAAGGGTACTTCGATTCCGCCGGTGAAAAATGTTTAAAATAAAACTCTACGGAAAAAAAATTGCGAATTGCATTTTTTTAGTAATATTCCACATAAAGCAGTTTTCGAAGCATCAGTAACTAAGTATAAATAATCGTCTTTAAATTAAACATGGTGGGTTTATTAAGCATATTAGACTGAATTTTTTAAAAAGCATCTTCACACCTTTCATTCCATACAAATACTAAAATTTTCTTAGTCAAATTAACAATTTGTTTACCTAAATCTGCAAAATTATGTATAAAATAGCGGAAATAATTAACCATACCTAAAAAGGCCTGTGCCTGCTTAACATTCTTAGTAAAAAGGAAATAAGTAACTTTAAGAATATTACCCTCAGGCGGAGAGCAACTATAAAATTAATTAATATTCTCATGTTCTAAACGAACTTGAGAATATTAATTATTTTATTTTACCTGTACCTATGTACGAAAAAATGACTACTTGCGAAAATCCTCAAAAATGTGTTTTTTATACAGAATTTTATAGCAAATTTATTAAACAACAGTAATTTATCAGAATTTTTATCTTTAAACATCATTTTAATGCAAAAAAGGATTCGTTTTTCTACATCAGTATTTTTAGTTAATGTGCTAAGGTAGCTAGCTACCTGTACCTATGCACGAAAAAATGACTAATCGCGAAATTCCTCAAAAATGTGTTTTTTATACAGAATTTTATGGCAAATTTATTAAACAACAGAAATTTATCAGAATTTCCATCTTTAAACATCATTTTAAAGCATAAAAGTATTCGTTTTTATATATCGCTATTTTTAGTTAATGTGCTAAGGTAGCTACGAAAAAATGACTTATCGCGAAATTCCTCAAAAATGTGTTTTTTATACAGAATTTTATGGAAAATTTAATAAACAATAGTAATTTATCATAATTTTCATCTTCAAACATCATTTTCATACATAAAAGTATTGGTTTTTATATATCGCTATTTTCCGTTAATGTGCTAAGTAAGCTACCTGTACCTATAAACAAAAAAATGACTAATCAAAAAATTCCTCAAAAATGTGTTGTTTATATAAAATTGTATAAAAAATTTATTAAATAACAGTAATTTATCAGAATTTCCATCATTATACATACATCATTTTAAAGCATAAAAGTATTCGTTTTTATATATCGCTATTTTTCGTTAATGTGCTAAGGCACCTGTACCTATGTACGAAAAAAATGACTAATCACGAAATTCTTCAAAAATGTGTTTTTTATAGAGAATTTTATAGCCAATTTATTATAAAACAGTAATTTATCAGAATATCCATGTTTTAACATCGTTTTCAGGCATAAAAGTATTCCATTTAAATTTCGCTATTTTTCGTTAATGTGCTAAGGGAGCTGAAAAAATGACTAATGACGAAATTCTTCAATAATGTGTTTTTTATATAAAATTTTATGGCCAATTTATTAAAAAACAGTAATTTATCCGAATTTCCTTTTTTAAACTTCATTTTCAGGCATAAAAGTATTCGTTTTTATGTATCGCTATTTTTCGTTAATGTGGTAAAGGAGCTTAACTGCACCTATGTGCGAAAAAATGACTATTAGCGAAATTCTTCAAAAATGTGTTTTTTATATAGAATTTTATGGCAAATTTATTATAAAACAATAATTTATCAGAATTTTAATGTTTTAACATCGTTTTCAGGCATAAAAGTATTCGTTTTTATATATCGCTATTTTTCGTTAATGTGCTAAGGGAGCTAAGCTACCTGTACCTATGTACAAAAAATGACTAATCACGAAATTCTTCAAAAATGTGTTTTTTATATAGAGTTTTATGGCAAATTTATTAAAAAACAAAAAAATTTATCGGAATTTCCATTTTTAAACTTAATTTTAAGCCATAAAAGTATTCGTTTTTATATATCGCTATTTTTCGTTAATGTGCTAAGGGAGCTAAGCTACCTGTACCTATGTACAAAAAATGACTAATCACGAAATTCTTCAAAAATGTGTTTTTTATATAGAGTTTTATGGCAAATTTATTAAAAAACAAAAAAAATTATCGGAATTTCCATTTTTAAACTTAATTTTAAGCCATAAAAGTATTCGTTTTTATATATCGCTATTTTTCGTTAATGTCGTAAGGGAGCTACCTGTACCTATGTACGAAACAATGATTAATCGCGAAATTCTTCAAAAATGTTTTTTTTATATAGAATTGTATGGCAAATTTATTAAAAAACACTAATTTATCAAAATTTGGATGTTTAACATCATTTTCAGGCATAAAAGTATTCGTTTTTATATATCGCTATTTTTTGTTAATGTACTAAGGGAATAAGGGGCTAACCTGTACCTATGAACGAAAAAATGACTAATCACGAAATTCTTCAATAATGTGTTTTTTATATAGAATTTTATGGCAAATTTTTTAAAAAACAGTAATTTATCCGAATTTCCATTTTTAAACTTCATTTTCAGGCATAAAAGTATTCGTTTTTATATATCGCTATTTTTTGTTAATCTACTAAGGGAATAAGGGGCTAACCTGTACCTATGTACGAAAAAATGACTAATCGCGAAATTCTTGAAAAATCAGTTTTTTATATAGAATTGTATGGCAAATTTATTAAAAAACAGTAATTTATCAGAATTTCTATGTTTTAACATCATTTTAAGTCATAAAAGTATTCGTTTTTATATATCGCTATTTTTCGTTAATGTGGCGAGGGAGCTAGCTACCTGTACATATGTACGAAAAAATGACTAATAACGAAATTCATCAAAAATGTGTTTTATATAGAATTTTATGGCAAATTTATTGAAAAACTGTTATTTATCGGAATTTCCATTTTTAAACTTCATTTTAAGCCATAAAAGTATTCGTTTTTATATATCGCTATTTTTCGTTAATGTGGTAACGGAGCTTACATGTATCTATGTACAAAAAAATGATTAATCGCGAAATTCTTCAAAAAAAAATTTTTTTATATAGATATTTATGGCAAATTTATTGAAAAACTGTAATTTATCGGAATTTCCATTTTTAAATTTCATTTTAACCATAAAATTATTCGCTTTTATATATCGCTATTTTTCGTGAATGTGCTAAGGGAGCTTGCTGCCTATACCTATCTACGAAAAAATGACTAATCGCGAAATTCTTCAAAAATGTGTTTTTATATAGAATTTTATTGCAAATTTATTAAAAAACAGTAATTTATCCGAATTTCTATGTTTTAACACCGTTTTCATGCAGAAAATATTTTTTTTATATATCGCTATTTTTCGTTAATGTGCTAAGGAGTAAGGGGATAACCTGTACCTATGTACGAAAAAATGACTAATCACGAAATTCTTCAAAAATGTGTTTTTTATATAGAATTTTATGGAAAATTTATTAAAAAGCAGTAATTTATCCGAGTTACCATATTTAAACGTCATTTTCTGGCATAAAAGTATTCTTTTTTATATATCGCTATTTTTCGTTAATGTGCTAAGGGAGCTAGCTACCTGTACCTATGTACGAAAAAATGACTAATTTCGAAATTGATCAAATATGTGTTTTTTATAAAGAATTTTATAGCAAATTTATTAAAAAACAGTAATTTATCAGAATTTCCATTTTTAACTTCATTTTAAGCCATAAAAGTATTCGTTTTTATATATCGCTATTTTTCGTTAATGTGCTAAGGGAGCTAGCTACCTGTACCTATGTACGAAAAAATGACTAATCGCGAAATTCTTCAATAATGTGTTTTTTATATAGAATTGTATTTCAAATTTATTAAAAACAGTAATTTATAAGAATTTAGATGTTTTAACATCGTTTTCAGGCATAAAAGTATTCGTTTTTATATATCGGCTTTTTTCGTTAATGTGCTAAGGGTGCTACCTGTACCTATGTACGAAAAAATGACTAATCGCGAAATTCTTCAATAATGTGTTTTTTATATAGAATTTTATGGCAAATTTATTAAAAAACAGTAATTTATCAGAATTTCCATGTTTTAACATCGTTTTCATGCAGAAAATATTCCCTTTTTTATATATCGCTATTTTTTGTTAATGTGCTAAAGGAGCTGCCTGTACCTATGTACGAAAAAATGACTAATCGCGAAATTCCTCATAAATGTATTTTTTCACACAGAATTTTATGGCAAATTTATTAAAAACAGTAATTTATAAGAATTTAGATGTTTTAACACCGTTTTCAGGCATAAAAGTATTCGTTTTTATATATCGCTATTTTTCGTTAATGTGCTAAGGGAAGTACCTGTACCTATGTACGAAAAATGACTAATCGCGAAATTCTTCAATAATGTGTTTTTTATATAGAATTTTATGGCAAATTTATTACAAAATAGTAATTTATCCTAATTTCCATTTTTAAACTACATTTTCAGGCATAAAAGTATTTTTTTTTATGTATTCGCTATTTTTTGTTAATGTGGTAAGGGAAGTACCTGTACCTATGTACGAAAAAATGACTAATCGCGAAATTCTGCCAAAATGTGTTTTTTATATAGAATTTTATGGCAAATTTATTACAAAATAGTAATTTATCCTAATTTCCATTTTTAAACTACATTTTCAGGCATAAAAGAATTTGCTTTTATGTATCGCTATTTTTCGTCAATGTGGTCAGGGAGCTACCTGTACCTATGTACGAAAAAATGACTAATCGCGAAATTCTTCAAAAAGGTGTTTTTTATATAGAATTTTATAGCAAATTTATTAAAAAACAGTAATTTATGGGAATTTCCATTTTTAAACTCCATTTTAAGATATAAAAGTATTCATTTTTATATATCGCTATTTTTCGTTAATGTGCTAAGGGAGCTACCTGTACCTATGTACGAAAAAATGACTAATCGCGAAATTCTTCAAAAATGTGTTTTTTATATAGAATTTTATGTCAAATTTCTTATAAATCAGTAATTTATTCGAATTTCCATTTTAAACTTCATTTTCAGGCATAAAAGTATTCGTTTATATGTATCGCTGTTTTTCGTTAATGTGGTACGGGAGGAACCTGTACCTATGTACGAAAAAATGACTAATCACGAAATTCTTCAAAAATGTGTTTTTTATATAGAATTTTATGGAAAATTTATTAAAAAGCAGTAATTTATCCGAGTTACCATATTTAAACGTCATTTTCTGGCATAAAAGTATTCTTTTTTATGTTTTGCTATTGTTTGTTAATGTGGTCTACCTCTACCTATGTACGAAAAAATGCCTAATCGTGAAATTCTTCAAAAATGTCTTTTTTATATAGAACTTTATGGCAAATTTATTAAAAAACAGTAATTTGTGGGAATTTCCATTTTTAAATTCCATTTTAAGCCATAAAAGTATTCGTTTTTATACGTCGCTAATTTTCGTTAATGTGCTAAGGGAGCAGGCATAAAAGTATTCATTTTTATGTATTGCTATTTTTGTTAATGTGGTAAGTTATCTGTACCTTTGTACGAAAAAAAGACTAATCACGAAATTCTTCAAAATGTGTTTTTTATATAGAATTTTATGGCAAGACTATTAAAAAACAGTAATTTATCCGAATTTTCATTTTTAAACTTCATTTTCAGGCATAAAAGTATTCGTTTTTATGTATCGCTATTTTTCGTTAATGTGGTAAGGGAGTTAGCTACCTGTACCTATGTACGAAAAAATGACTAATCGCGAAATTCTTCAAAAATGTGTTTTTTATGTAGTATTTTATAGCAAATTTATTAAAAAACAGTAATTTATGGGAATTTCAATTTTTAAACTCCATTTAAAGCCATAAAAGTATTCATTTTTATCTTTCGCTATTTTTCGTTAATGTGCTAAGCGAGGTACCTGTACCTATGTACAAAAAAATGACTAATCTCGAAATTCTTCAAAAATGTGTTTTTTATATACAATTGTATGGCAAATTTATTAAAAAACAGTAATTTATAAGAATTTGGATGTTTTAACATCACTTTCAGACATAACAGTATTCTTTTTATATATCGCTATTTTTCTTTAATGTGGTAAGGGCCTGTACCTATGTACTAAAAAATAACTAATCGCGAATTTCTTCGAAAGTGTGTTTTTTTTTTATAGAATTGTATATCAAATTAATTAAAAAACTGTAATTTATCAGAATTTGGATGTTTTAACATCATTTTCAGGCATAAAAGTATTCGTTTTTATGTATTGCTATTTTTGTTAATGTGGTGAGGGAGCTACCTGTACCTATATAAGAAAAAATGACTAATCGCGAAATTCTTCAAAAATGTGTTTTTTATATAGAATTTTATAGCAAATGTATTAAAAAACAGTAATTTTTGGGAATTTAGATTTTTAAACTTCATGTTAAGCCATAAAAGTATTCGTTTTTATATGTCGCTATATTTCGTTAATGTGGTAAGGGAGGTACCTGTACCTATGTACGAAAAAATGACTAATCGCGAATTTCTTCAAAAATGTTTTTTTTTTACATAGAAACTTATGTCAAATTTATTATAAAACAGTAATTTATCCGAATTTCCATTTTTAAACTTCGGTTTCAGGCATAAAAGTATTCGTTTTTATGTATTGTTATTTTTGTTAATGTGGTAAACCTGTACCTATGTACGAAAAAATGACTAATTGCAAAATTCTTCAAAAATGTGGTTTTTTATATAGTATTTTATAGCAAATTTATTAAAAAAAAGTAAGTTATGGGAATTTCCATTTTTAATCTCCATTTTAAGCCATAAAAGTATTCATTTTTATATGTCGTTATATTTCGTTAATGTGCTAAGGGAGGTTACCTGTATCTATGTACGAAAAAATGACTAATCGCGAAATTCTTCAAAAATGTTTTTTTATATAGAATTTTATGGCAAAATTATTAAAAAACAGAAATTTATCCGAATTTTCATTTTTAAACTTCATTTTCAGGCATAAAAGTATTCGTTTTTATGTATCGCTATTTTTCGTTAATGTGGTAAGGGAGCTAGCTGTACTTATGTACGAAAAAATGACTAATTACGAAATTCTAAAAAAATGTGTTTTTTATATAGTATTTTATAGCAAATTTATAAAAAAACAGTAATTTATGGGAATTTCCATTTTTAAACTCTATTTTAAGCCATAAAAGTATTCATTTTTATATGTCGCTATTTTTCGTTAATGTGGTAAGGGAGGTACTTGTACCTATGTACGAAAAAATGACTAATCGCGAAATTCTTCAAAAATGTGTTTTTATATAGAATTTTATGGCAAATTTATTACAAAATAGTAATTTATCCGAATTTCCATTTTTAAATTACATTTTCAGGCATAAAAGTATTCGTTTTTATATATTGCTATTTTTGTTAATGTGGAAAGGGAGGTACCTGTACCTATACACGAAAAAATGACTAATCGCGAAATTCTTCCAAAATGTGTTTTTTATATAGAATTTTATGGCAAATTTATTAAAAAACAGTAATTTATCCGAATTTGGATGTTTTAACAACATTTTCAGGCATAAAATTATTCGTTTTTATGTATTGCTATTTTTGTTAATGTGGTAAGGGAGCTACTTGTACCTATGTACGAAAAAATGACTAATCACGAAATACTTCAAAAATGTGTTTTTTATATAGAATTTTATGTCAAATTTATTATAAAACAGTGGTTTATCCGAATTTCAATTTTTAATCTACATTTTCAGGCATAAAAGTATTTGCTTTTATATATCGCTATTTTCGTTAATGTGGTAAGGGTGTACCTATGTACGAAAAAATGACTAATTACGAAATTCTTCAAAAATGTATTTTTTATGTAGTATTTTATAGCAAATTTATTAAAAAACAGTAATTTATCCGAATTTCCATTTTTAAACTTCATTTTCAAGCATAAAAGTATTCGTTTTTATGTATTGCTATTTTTGTTAATGTTTACCACATTAAGTATATGTCGCTATTTTTCGTTAAAATGACTAATAACTTTTAACGAAAAAATGACTAATTACGAAATTCTTCACAAATGTGTTTTTGATATAGAATTTTATAACAAATTTATTAAAAAACAGTAATTTTTATGAATTTAGATTTTGAAACTTCATTTTAAGCCATAAAACTATTCAATTTTATATATCGCTATTTTTCGTTAATGTGTTAAGGGAAGCTACCTGTACCTATGTACGAAAAAATGACTAATCACGAAATACTTCAAAAATATGTTTTTTATATAGAATTTTATGGCAAATTTATTGTAAAACAGTAATTTATCCGAATTTCCATTTTTAATCTACATTTTCAGGCATAAATGTATTTGCTTTTATGTATCGCTATTTTTCGTTAATGTGCTAAGGGAGGTACCTGTACCTATGTACGAAAAAATGACTAATTACGAAATTCTTCAGAAATGTGATTTTTATATAGAATTTTATGGCAAATTTATGAAAAAACAGTAATTTATCAGAATTTGGATGTTTAACATCATTTTCAGGCATAAAAGTATTCGTTTTCATATATCGCTATTTTTCGTTAATGTGCTAAAAGAGGTACTTGTACCTATGTACGAAAAAATGAATAATCGCGAAATTCTTCAAAAATGTGTTTTTTATATAGAATTTTGTGGTAAATTTATTAAAAAACAGTAGTTTATCAGAATTTGAATGTTTCAACATCATTTTAAGGCATAAAAGTATTTGTATTTATATATCGTTATTTTTCGTTAATATGCTAAGGGAGGTACTTGTACCTATGTACGAAAAAATGACTAATCGCGAAATTCTTCAATAATGTGTTTTATATAGAATTTTATGGCAAATTTATTAAAATCATTAATTTATCATAATTCCCATTTTTAAACTTCATTTTAAACCATAAAAGTATTCCTTTATATATATATCGCTATTTTTCGTTAATGCGCTACCTGTACCTATGTACGGAAAAATGACTTTTAGCGAAACTCATTAAAAATGTGTATGGTATGGGCAAATTGTAGATACCTGTACCTATGTACGAAAGACTGACTAATCACGAAATTCTTCAAAATTGTGTTTTTTATATAGAATTTCATGGCAAAATTATTAAAAAACAGTAAATTATCAGAATTTCCATGTTTTAACATCGTTTTCAGGCATAAAAGTATTCCTTTTTATACATCGCTATTTTTCGTTAATGTGTTAAGGTAACCTGTATCTATGTACAAAAAAATGACTAATCGCGAAATTCTACAATACTGTGTTTTTCATATAGAATTTTATGGCAAATTTATTAAAAAATAGTAATTTATCAGAATTTGGATGTTTTAACATAATTTTCAGGCATAAAATTATTCGTTTTCATATATCGCTATTTTTCGTAAATGTGGTAAGTGGTACGAAAAACTGACTAATCGTGAAATTCTTCAAAAATGTGTTTTTATATAGAATTTTATGACAAATTTATTAAATAATAGTAATTTATCAGAATTTCCATGTTTTAACATCGTTTTTAGGCATAAAAGTATTCGTTTTTATATATCGCTATTTTTCGTTAATGGTTTAAGGGAGGTACCTGTACCTATGTACGAAAAAAAAGACTAATCGCGAAATTCTTCAATAATGTGCTTTTTATATAGAATTTTATAGCAAATTTATTATAAAACAGTAATTTATCCGAATTTCCATTTTTAAACTTCATTTTCAGGCATAAAAGTATTCTTTTTTATGTATTGCTATTTCTTGTTAATGTGGTACGCTACCTGTTCTTATGTACGAAAAAATGACTAATCGCGAAATTCTTCAAAAATGTGTATTTTATATAGAATTTTATTGCAAAATTATTAAAAAACAATAATTTATCCGAATTTTCATTTTTTAACTTTATTTTCAGGCATAAAAGTATTCTTTTTTATGTATTGCTATTTTTTGTTAATGTGGTAAGCTACCTGTACCTATGTACGTAAAAATGGCTAATCTTGAAATTCTTCAAAAATGAGTGTTTTACATAGAATTTTATAGCAAATTTATTAAAAAACAGTAATTTATGGGAATTTCCATTTTTAAACTCCATTTAAGCCATAAAAGTATTCGTTTTCATATATCGCTATTTTTCGTAAACGTGGTAAGTGGTACGAAAAAATGTCTATTCACGAAATTCTTCTAAAATGTGTTTTTTATATAGAATTTTGTATCAAATTTATTAAAAAACAGTAGTGTATCAGAATTTGAATGTTTTAACATCATTTTATGGCATAAAAGTATTCGTTTTTATATATCGCTATTTTTCGTTAATGTGTTAAGTGAGCTAGCTAGCTACCTGTACCTATGTACGAAAAAATGACTAATCGCGAAATTCTTAAAAAATGTGTTTTTTATATAGAATTTTGTGGCAAATTTATTAAATAATTGTAATTTATCAGAATTTCCATGTTTTAACATCCTTTCAGGCATAAAAGTATTCGTTTTTGTATATCGCTATTTTTCGTTAATGTGCTAAGGGAACTAGCTACCTGTACCTATGTACGAAAAAAAGTCTAATCGCAAAATTCTTCAAAAATGTGTTTTTTATATAGAATTTTATGGAAAATTTATTAAAAAACAGTAATTTGTAAGAATTTCAATTTTTAAACTTTTATTTTCAGGCATAAAAGTATTTGCTTTTATGTATCGCTATTTTTCGTTAATGTGGTGAGCTAGCTACCTGTACCTCTGTACGAAAAAATGACTAATTGCGAAATTCTTCAAAAATGTGTTTTTTATATAGAATTTTATGGCAAATTTATTAAAATCATTAATTTATCATATTTCCCATTTTTAAACTTCATTTTAAACAATTTAGAATTTTATGGCAAATTTATTAAATAATAGTAATTTATTACAATTTCCATGTTTTAACATCCTTTTTAGACATAAATGTATTTGTTTTTATATATCGCTAATTTTCGTTAATGTGCTAAGGGAGCTAGCTAAGTGTACCTATGTACGAAAAAATGACTAATTGCAAACTTCTTCAAAAATGTGTTTTTTATATAGAATTTTATGGCAAATTTATTAAAAAACAGTATATATCCGAATCTCCATTTTAAACTTCATTTTAAACCATAAAAGTTTTCGTTTATATATATCGCTATTTTTCGTTAATGTGCTACCTGTACCTATGTACAAAAAAATGACTATTCGCGAAATTCCTCAATAATGTGTTTTTCATATTGAATTTTATGGCAAATTTATAAAAAAAAAACAGTAATTTATCAGAATTTGGATGTTTTAACATCATTTTCAGACATAAAAGTATTCGTTTTCATATATCGCTATTTTTCGTAAATGTGGTAAGTGGTACAAAAAAATAACTAATCGCGAAATTCTTCAAAAATGTGTTTTTTATATAGAATTTTATATCAAATTTATTAAAAACAGTAGTTTATCAGAATTTAGATGTTTTAACATCGTTTTCAGGCATAAAAGTATTCGTTTTTATATATCGCTATTTTTCGTTAATGTGCTAAGGGAGCTACCTGTACCTATGTACGAAAAAATGACTATTCGCGAAATTCTTCAAAAAAATTTTTTTATAGAGAATTTTATGGCAGGTTTATTATATAATAGTAATTTATCAGAATTTCCATGTTTTAACATCGTTTTCAGGCATAAAAGTATTCGTTTTTATATATCGCTATTTTTCGTTAATGTGCTAAGGGAGCTAGCTACCTGTACTTATGTACAAAAAAATGACTAATCGCGAAATTCCTCAAATATGTGTTTTTTATACGAAAAGTTATGAAAAATTTATTAAACAACAGTAATTTATCAGAATTTCTATCTTTAAACGTCAATTTAATGCATAAAAGTATTCGCTTTCATATATCGCTATTTTTCGTTAATGTGCTAAGGTACCTATGTACTAAAAAAGGACTAATCGCGAAATTCCTCAAAAATGTGTTTTTTATACAGAATTTTATAGCAAATTATTTAAACAACAGTAATTAAGGTAGCTACCTGTACCGACAAACAAAAAAATGACTAATCACAAAAATTCCTCAAAAATGTGTTGTTTATATAAAATTGTATAAAAAATTTTTTAAACAACAGTAATTTATCTGAATTTCCATCTTTATACATACATCATTTTAAAGCATAAAAGTATTCGTTTTCATATATCGCTATTTTTCGTTAATGTGCTAAGGGAGCTGCTACCTCTAGGTATGTACAAAAAAAAAAAAAATGACTAATTGCGAAATTCTTTAAAAATGTGTTTTTTATTCAAAATTTTATGGCAAATTTATCAGACAGTAATTTATCAGAACAACAGTAATTTATCAGAATTTCTATATTTAAACGTCAATTTAATGCATAAAAGTATTCGTTTTTATATATCTCTATTTTTAGTTAATGTGCTAAGGTACCTATGTACGAAAAAATGTAACCTGTACCTTTGTAAGAAAAAATGACTAATCGCGAAATTCTTTAGAAATGTGTTTTTCTTACAAAATTTTATGCCAAATTTATTAAACAACAGTAATTTATCATAATTTCCATCTTTAAACATCATTTTCATGCATAAAAGTGTTGGTTTTTATATATCGCTATTTTTCGTTAATGTGGTTAGGTACCTGTACCTATGTACGATATAATGACTAATCGCGAAATTCTTCAATAATGTGTTTTTTATATGGAATTTTATGGCAAATTTATTAAAAAACAGTTGTTTATCCGAATTTCCATTTTTAAACTTCATTTTAAGCCATAAAATTATTTGTTTATATATATCGCTATTTTTCGTTAATGTGCTGAGGGTGCTACCTGTACCTATGTGCGAAAAAATGACTATTCGCGAAATTCTTCAAAAATGTGTTTTTTATAGAGAATTTTATGGCAAATTTATTAAAAAACAGTAATTTATCAGAATTTCCATTTTTTAACATCATTTTCAGCCGAACGATGGCCGATAGGTTAGAGTGCTGGCCTTCGGTACGGAGTTCGTGGGTTCGGATCCCACTGTGGCATGGATATTCGTAGCCGTTCGGAATCGGCTTTAAGCTGTAGGTCCCGGTCTCATTAGCCCTCGTGTTGCAAAAAGTAGACCGTAGCACTCCAAACCAAACCATCATTTTCAGACATAAAAGTATTCGTTTTTATATATCGCTATTTTTCATTAATGTGCTAAGGGATGTACGAAATGTACCTATGTACCTGTACCTATATACGAAAAAATGACTAATCAAGAAATTCTTCAAAAATGTGTTTTTTATATAGAATTTTATGGCAAATTTATTAAAAAACAGTAATTTATCCGAATTTCCATTTTTAAACTTCATTTTAAACCTTAAAAGTATTCGTTTATATATATCGCTATTTTTCGTTAATGTGCTACCTGTACCTATGTACGAAAAAATCACTATTCGCGAAATTCTTCAAAAATGTCTTTTTTATAGAGAATTTTATGGCAAATTTATTAAAAAACAGTAATTTATCCGAATTTCCATTTTTAAACTTCATTTTAAACCATAAATATATTCCTTTATATATATCGCTATTTTTTGTGCTAATGGAGCTACCTGTACCTATGTACAAAAAAATGACTAATCGCTAAATTCCACAAAAATGTGTGTTTTATACAAAATTTTATGAAAAAATTATTAAACAACAGTAATTTATCAGAATTTCTATCTTTAAACGTCAATTTAATGTATACAAGTATTCCTTTTCATATATCGCTATTTTTCGTTAATGTGCTAAGGTACCTATGTACTAAAAAAGGACTAATCGCGAAATTCCTCAAAAATGTGTTTTTTATACAGAATTTTATAGCAAATTTATTAAACAACAGTAATTTATCAGAATTTTTATCTTTAAACATCATTTTAATGCATAAAATTATTCGTTTTTATATATCGCTATTTTTCGTTCATGTGCTAAGGTAACCTGTACCTATGTACGAAAAAATGAGTAATCACGAAATTCTTTAAAAATGTGTTTTTCATACAAAATTTTTTGGCAAATTTATTAAACAACAGTAATTTATCAGAATTTCTATATTTAAACGTCAATTTAATGCATAAAAGTATTCGTTTTTATATATCTCTATTTTTAGTTAATGTGCTAAGGTACCTATGTACAAAAAAATGTAACCTGTACCTTTGTACGAAAAAATGACTAATCGCGAAATTCTTTAAAAATGTGTTTTTCTTACAAAATTTTATTCCAAATTTATTAAACAACAGTAATTTATCAGAATTTCCCTCTTTAAACATCATTTTAATGCATAAAAGTATTCTTTTTTTCTATATCGGTATTTTTCGTTAATGTGCTGAGGTAGCTAACTGTACCTATGTACGAAAAAATGACTAATCGCGAAATACTTATTAGATTGATTGTATCATTAGTATGTTATATATGGAGAGTTAATGGGAAAAATGGTAGCCAGCAAGGCATATCACCATGATCAGGAAATTAATTTTACTCTGACCAGAAAGTGTATATCCAACTAACAAAGAGACAAAAGATTTTCAGCATTATATACAATTCATTTGCAGGTAAATTTTATTAGTCATCATTTAAAAAATAACAGAACAGCCTAATAGCTATTGTGTTACCAATAAAAGAGGTGTTTTTTTATGCCACAGATAAATTAAAACAATTTGAAAATTCAAAATCATAGCAATTTTTAACAAGAAAATCAATAGCTAAATATATACTATTTCTATGAGTCAATATAAACACAGAACATAGATATGTATATAAACAAGTATTTTTTAAATACAGAGAAAAATTAAAACTAAAATAACATCATGGTATGAGGTTACTGGAGATTTCTGTGACCCACAAATTAAATGACATCTTTACTACAGATAATTTTGGACAAATTCCATAGCTTCATGATATATTTCTAATATCTTATGCTGTTGTACATAATAAATGTTTTAATGAGCATGTCCTTTCAAAAATACTATATAAAATATTTGCAGTGGCTACACCTTTATACGTTGTCCTGTAATTTCTACTTTTTCGGTGAGCACATCTAGCTTAAGGAATGCTACATACACAAGTAACGATTACAGCAAACGCAAGATATGATCCATCTCCAATGAATTTTTGCTGAAATGATTCACATTTAAAAAATAATGTACATACTGATAAATCAGAACTTTTTCATAATTTAAAATTTAGTATCCCAAACAGTAAAAAGTATATTCTAGAACACAACAATGCCATTTTGATTATATTTGAATTTTTATTTTACTTCCTGTAGATATGGGGAAGCAATCAGCTTTAATACAAATTTAAAATGCTAACTGTTTCACACACTATTGAAACTCTTATGGATTACTAAATTTTATTAATTATCAGAAATAACATACGTTTAATAAATCAATTTTCCACTTAACATGACACTTTCTTTAATCCTAGAGTACCTCCAAATACTTAAGATATATCATACAAGAAAATTTTTAAAAATATCATTGCTCAATGCAATTTTCTGGTAAGATATTGAAGCTTTTATTGTAGACACATGACATTCTCGGCTAGTGACTGCATCTGTATGAATTACAATGGATAAAGTAATGGGGTAGAATAATAAATTTAAAATTAATCAAGGAAAATGACTAATTTCAGTATGTACTTCTTACCTTTAAACACTATCATTATGTGGCGAAATGATTAATAATCAAAATAAACTTAAAAGCTGATAACTTGATTGTGCAATAAAAAAATCTTAGGAGAAAAGCGTATATTACTTGTATTTCCTTCTCATAAAATAAGTTTTTAAAAAGTTACCTTGCAGATATAATAGTTAAAACGTTCTACAAAAATAGGATAACATTCTAGGGTTAAAGAAAGAAAGCAAGATTTACTATTAAGTCCTTAGTTTAGCAAATAACTCCTTGCTTCATAATACCAAGATAATTATACTTATAAGTGTGCATTTACTCATATAATCATATTATTTCTCATTTACTTTTGAAAGATACAGTACCAATTCAAATGCATCAACAAAATGACTTTAGTAACAGAAATAAAGAGTTTTCTTGAAATGTTAATAGGTGAAAAATTTAATTTTATCATATTTATAACTTACTGAACACAAGCTTACAGAAATATGCTCAGATGTGTCACGGAATGGCCCTGAGAAGAACCTTTTTTCATATTTTAATAAAAAAGCCGCCACTCTAGAAATACAGGACAAAGCCGTGACCTTCGAGAACCAGGCCCCACAACTGTATTGTGACGTCACGTAAGCGAGATTTCTCCCGTGTAAACAAACTATTCTAAATCCCAAGAGCAGTACGGAAAATAGGGGGATTTACGTATTTTTATGCTTAAATTTATATTATAACATTTTAGTAAAGGATTTCAAGAAAAAGGTTAATGGTTAAAAAGAATTTCATCGTGCTATTTATAGAAAATTTTAAACAAGCCAAGTATTTATAAATGAACACAGTATTACTTTCAGCGTAATAAAAGATAAGAAATTAAAATGTGAATTTAAAAACTTTTTTAAATTAACACACACTGTAAAATATATTAGTTTAACCATAAAAATTATTTTGTCAATTCTTCTCTGAATATTTGCTACCAACTGTAAAATTCAGTGAAAAAAAGGGAAAATTTTCATAAAGAAAATAACAGTACAACTAATTTTCAATTATTTTATTTCAGTGACACACAACAAGTCATACAGAAATCGTTTATTCAATTTGTTTTAACATACTTTAGAGCAAAAAATATTTTTACACACAAACCATTTTATTTAAAGGGAATTATGACAATGTTCCCAGTTTTCTTTTCGAAGACTTACATTTCTTAGAATGAGAGGCTAGAATTGCATCTGAGTTTTTTTTCTTACAAAACTTATTTAACAATATATTTATATAACAATATAACCATACAATTTTTTTTTTTTTTTTTACAATTAAAGTGGATGCATGAGAATTTTCACAAAACACATCTGTTTGAAGTAAGTCCCTCTCTTCTAATGCCGATATTGTAAATTCAGTAGCTACATAACGATGATTCTGCATTTTAAGAAAGTCTAGTTCATTGTGAAAGCATAATTTATTTATAATAATGTAATTATACATTACTGCATTTACAATATGTTCGCGAGGAAACATTAGCCGGCCTCTATCTAAATTTTTTAAAAAGTCATACTCAACATTAATATTAAGAGTTTTATCCAGCAGATGCAATTCTTTACATGACATACAAGATTCTTTTTTCAAAACGGAATATAGACAATAAATTTGACATAGCTTTTCGATTAATAGAATTATCTGTAATGACGCATAAAACATTAAAACCTATTTCTTCTAAACCTACAATTATTTTTTTGGGGAACAAATGCAACTCATCAGCCGTCAAAGTTTTAACAGGTAATACATGAACAACATCCTTAAATTTTGATAGAAAGCTTTTAATCATAAAAACATGAGCACTTGAAGCACAAGAATTAGTATTATAGCTTATACCTACGATATTACCTCCTTTATATTCAACATATTCTTTTAAATGGATCTCATCTAACATTAATATTACAAGTTTATCACAATTTTCTATGAGTGAAAATTTTTTCCGGATATAATGCAAAAAATTACGGTTAAATTGCTCTTTGGATGGATTTAAATTAAAAGATGAAGACAGACGTTGAATGCTATTTTGGTGAGGAATATTTATAATGTTTGATTTTCTTATAAATCGATATGCCTGTGGAGCAATAGTGTGCAGTAAAGTTGAAAAAATTAAAGTTTCGGATGAGTATCTAAATGCATGTTTACTCTCACAAAGAAATGAAATCTGCTCAATCAAAAACTTAATCATATCACTATTAATTCTATCCTTACCTTCCAAAGAGTGTAAAGCATTAATGATACTACAAATAATAGGATTTCCTCCATTTTTATCACCTAATTTACCCAATGCATTAAGAATATCAGTTAACTTATTTAAATTATTAATAGGGAAAGGAAAAGAAAATTTGTCTAACTTACTTAGTTCCAGATCTCCATTAAAAATCCTAATTTCCAGTTTATCATTAATAACAGCTGAATATTTAATTTTGGGTTCAGGATGAGAAGTCACACAAATTATCATTACCGATGATTCACATTCAATAACTGTCCAGTTTTTATCTAAACTTTTGGAGCATTCCATGAGCTCTTTAATCGAAGTAAAAGTTCTTGATTTATCATACTCTCTTTTAGATTCGTAACTATCTTTAACAGCTCTCTTTATTAATTCCTCTTCAATTTTTGCCCTTTTATCGTCTCTGCTTTCCTTAGCTAATTTATTACAAGAATGATATGATGGTAGATTAGGAAACTGAGAAGGAACAGCACCAGGAGACAGTCTATTAAAAGAAAAAGATGATTTACATTTAAGTACATTTCAAAGAATGTGATATAAAAACTATATTATCATACATTATTTCCTTAAAAACAAATCTATAAATTTATGAAATAAATAAAAAATCTGGTAAAATTATTGATTTTTCTAGATAGTAAAATATTCTAGATCATATATTTTTTAAAGTCACAATCTCCAGTTTTCATAACCTAAATTACAAAGGATAAACAATCTATATTAACTTTCAAAACATATGACACAATAATACTTGACGTATATTTAAAATATAATCTATTTTATTTACCTTCTAATTTTCAAGGGAGCTTCTATCACATGTCCAGTTTTTTCATCAACACCTTTAGCAGAAGTCAGAAAATCGGAATCTGTGAAGTGTAGTTCACAAACCTTAACAGAAAGAAAAATTAATTGATTATATGCATAAAATATATTGCATGCTTATATTAATAACTTAATATAAAATATTATAACAGGCATGAAAACAAGTCATAGGCTTGAAAATACTGATTTTACTGACCAAAATTGAAAAAATGAGGACCAAAATACTGATTTTTAAAACTACTGACCAAATTCAGTACAGTAATTGACAAATAAAAAGTTAAATTTTCGCACAACTACAGTGAAGTTCTAAGATGTGATATGGTCAAGACTGATAAACCCAAAATATATTTGGAAAGGATGGGGGTGATAAAATACAAAAACATGCGAAAAACTATTTTTTCATCAAACAATGACTTCACTGGCTAAATTCTAAAAACTGCACAATACTGACCTATCTTAAAAAATACTGACAATTTTTTATCTCTGATATATGTAAATAACTTATACAAATACTGCTTAATATAGAGAAACATATTCTAATATTAGCTTAATGTAAAATACCACTTTATATTTTGGTTAGGTTTTGATCAGGAGGGCTAATTAACTTATGATAATATTAATTTATGGTTATTACAAACACACACAATTATAAAGATATGAATAAAACTTTCAACAGTAAATGGACAAAGTTTAGAAGTAAAATAATAATAAATTAACTTACCCTGCTATATTTTGAAGGGGTAAAATTCTCTCGCTTAATAGCAACAATCCACTTTTTTGACAATTCTGGATCTTTTGGAAAGCTGTAAACTTTAAACTTCGGTCCGTTTTTATAATTAGTGTTGCACAATGGTACTACACATGGACTAGGCATTGTAAATTAAAAATAATCCAGTTTTTCTAGACTGTAAGCGAAATTGCAAGGGTTAGTAAAGCACGTGCATAGAAATCCGCCGGAGTATATCCCTCAAAGTATCCCACAGGTGCAGTTACTGGATCTCGCTGAGCTGACGTCACAGCTAGGGAGAGATTCAGTTGTGAGGCCTGGTTCTCGAAGGTCACGACAAAGCTTACTGCAAAACAAATGATTCTCGATTTTCTGATATCGAATAGTTTACAATCGAGATAAAATTTGACTTAAGGTCTAGTCAACGTGTTAACAGAAAATAAATATCACGATCGTAGAACATCACAGCTGATCTTTAGTGTTTTGACCGCTTCTGAATGTGATTAAACGTGGGTTCTGTGAAATCTTCCGAAGTTTAATAGCAATACTCGGAGAGCGATGTCAAATAGAGAGGGGTACATTTGAATCTCAAACAGCGAGCTGTCTAGGATCCTATTTCCTAGATCAGTGATACTGTGGACAGTGATCAGCGATGGGGCCGCTTGAATGACCCCGCATATTTTTCATGTACATTCAGACATATACTTCAACTTTTCTGAGCTTGAGATCGAAACATTGGTAAATAAAAATAAACCTTATGCACACACCCCTCCGCGTAAAAATTTAAATGTTGAATGCATTTGACATTTGTTTCGCATTTTATATAACTCATTATTCTATAATTTTGAGTTTCATTTGAAGAAGAAAAGTACCATATATATTTATTTAATGACGATTGGCTCAGGTTAGTTTATTTTGTCATAAATGTTCTCCTAAATTGTTTATGTTTATGGATCAATAATACAGGTTGAGACCGGTATATGTGCCCTTAGGTTTTTGGAATTAGTTTTAATTATATTATCTGCATTGATGTCACTTTTTAAAAATGTCCTGTACAGTTCGTTTGCTTTTGTAAGATATCCCATTCTTTGTAAAACAATAAAATTTACTGTAAATTTTCTGTTTGAATTATTTTTTATGGATCGAGTCATTATTTTGTTACAGGTACACCCATAATTCATTATTTTGTTACAGGTTCACTAAAAAACTGTAAGATATCCTATTCTTTGTAAAACAATAAAATTTAATGTAAATTTTCTGTTTGAATTATTTTTTATGGATTGAGTCATTATTTTGTCATAGGTACACCCATAATTTCTTGTTCACCAAAAAACTTAATGATGTTTATGCATTTTAAATGTACAATATTGAAGAATGTAATAGACATCACTGCTCCTCTTTTTTTAAGAGTGTGAAGCAGCGTATCATTTGCATGTCAAGAGGTGCTATCCCATTCAAATTCTCCCAAGTATGTAAGCTTTTTATTATAATTAAAATCCCAAGGACATGATTTGGAATATTTGGTATTCTAATATTTAAAGTCTATAAATTTGTGACTGAGATGGAAAAGATTAATTTATCTAGTATTTATTTACTGTATGGGTTTACCACTGTAATTTATAACATTTCATATAAACATTTATTTATGCATTCTAGCTAATAATTACCTGTTTCAAAATTAGCAGTTCAGTTCAAATTTTTATTTTTTTCATAATTTTTAACTTCATTACATATGAACAATAATTATATTAATTAATTGTATGCAAAATCATTTAAGAATTTTATGGTAGACACTTGAAAGTGATAAATATTTATATGTAAGCATATTATTACTTCATCCTGACCTGAGCTATACAGAACCAATCTTTATTTGTTATTAGTAAAATGGAAGAGGTGTAGATTTAAAAAGTACCTTGTTTCTTGTTAGACAAGGGATACATTAAACCTTGTGTAATATTCGTACGAAACTTTCATTCATTTTATAAGAACTTAATCAAGATTTATAAGCTAAATTTTTCTGTACTGATTTTTTTTTAAAATTATGACATATACTTGTATATGACCATTCCACATCACAGACTTTTGTTAATTTTATAATGGGTATACTACATATAGGTGGGTAACATTACTCCCTATGAAAAAACCTCCCAAACACTTTCATGAATTGGACTCAAGCCCACTTTATGGAGGCTTGATGCAGTATTTGTTGTATCATATGAGTATATGTAATGCCGTTAAACTTATTAGCATATCATCTTAAAGAAATTTTCATTTTTCTTTTTATCTGGCAAAAAAATACACCAGTAAATTGTATGACAAGGAAATTCCTGTTATTTACTATACACTGTTAAAATATATTTTTGGCTTAATATATGTTTGGTTATGATTAAATAAAGTAATTTTTATAGTCTGATGTTTGCTTGTGTTCCTTTTCATACTGTAATACTGTTTCATACTGTACATAACATTTATGAATTCATAGCATTGGTTAATATTAAAAACTTTTGATACATTTATTTTAAAATTATCTTTAATATATTATAAATTATTTTTGATATGTTGATCAAAAATAAGTTGTATGGCCTATAAGTTGAATTTATTTAATCTGTTGTTTTTTAATCTAGTCTTTTTCCTCCCTTTTCTACTTTTTGCAGTTCCAGATTCATTTTTCTCTTTTATTTAATAATTTTATAGTATATAAGTATATAAAACTTGTTATTTATTTTTAAAGTAAATCCTGTCATTAAAAGTCTTGAATTTCACCGTAAAATAAGGAAGAATGTACTCTTATTATCTATTATATAATTTTGACTAAAGAATACAAGAGTTATATGAATATAATTTAAGTTTAATATACGATATAAATATAAGTAAAATATAAACTTACATGCTATTAAGTGTGATTAATGTATATGTAAAATGAGTTATTTTTTGTCTTTAGGTGGTACACAAAAGGGATGTTTATTATCTTTACATTATCCTTGAAGAGAGTGAAAAATAGATGACTAGATGATAAATTCTGGAATGTTAAGGAAAAGTTTATTTCTGATAGAAAGGTAAATTCTCAGATTTCTTATTCAGTAAATGTAGTTAATTGGTACATGTGTATGGGTCTATATGTATATATGCATGTATGTGTATATATATGTATGGTATATATGTACTGTATATTTTCGAAAATATACTTATAAATTTATAAGCTTGAGGGTATATTTTTTCATCAAAATTTAACCAAAATTCAAAATTTATATATAAGCTGAAATAATAATACTAATAATAAACTAATGTTCAAACATGTTGCCAAACAACTAAAACAGGTGATATATTTCTCAAATAGCTAAAATGCAAAGCACTGAAATTGAAAGAATACTAGAACATATAACCAATAATAGTTTCACTAATGATAGTTGCAAATAATGTAAATAATGATAGTTTAAACTATGTTAATTCTACCTAAAACTAAGACATTTTCATAAATTCAAGCAATATAAACTAAAAAAGTGCTATTTTAGCGCGGACTTATTGCTTCAGGCTTATGAAGAAGTATATGTTTTGTGAAATTAGCTGATCTTGTACATATGTATATAGTATAGTCTTTGTATGTTTTCAAAATTTGGGCATCTCTTTGCTATTTTGTTGATATTATTGCACAAGTAAGACTAATTATATATTTCTTTTTCAAATTTTGTATTTTTAGTCATTTCAAAACAATTGTAAATTTCATTTTTTTTTTCATTATACTTTTTTTTTTTATCATATTCTGCATTTTGTTACTTCTCATTTGTTTTTGCTGAATTGGTGACAATTTGATTTCCATTGTTAAATTTTATGTACCCATGCACATGAGTATGAGCAAATTAATAAGTTATCTTTAATTTTTCACTTTAGGTTATAAGGAATGTTTGGGATTTCATAATTACCATGCCTTGGATATAGAGTCCAGGTCATAATCCCATAGGTAATGCTTGATTGGAGAAAAAATTCAATATTTGGAGCCTACAACTATCTTAGAACTAGACAATATTATTTACATTGTTTGATACAATGAAATTTGGGAAAATTGTGTTAAAAACAGTTTACTATGCTGTCATGCATTAAATGTATAATTTAAAAAAAGGTGGTTCTTTTAGAAGAATGTTTTATGATAAAACACTTCTTTTAATAATCATATTTACCTTAATTATACTAATTTATTTCATCCATATTTTTTAACTTATATTTACTTTTAATATATTAGATGAGTCAGAAAATTGATTCTGCTGTATTGGGTGCTTGGACATTTTTTGCTTCTGCTCATGCTATAGACGTTTGTGGTATAAATGGCTTGCCACTGACTCCAAATTCAATACGGATTCTTGGCCATTCCCAGAAACTGAAAACATTAGGTCACAAAAGACTTTGCTCCTACTTAGATGTTCAGCGTGGAAAGCATGGTAAGTATCAATGAAGACAATTTTAGTATTATTGTGGTAGAGTGATAAACACATTTGTTTTATTTATTCATTTAAAACTTTATATGATAAAGCTATCCAATAATTTATACATTTATTTGTGTAATAGTTTCATCTGTATTGTGCCTATTAATCTTTTATCAACTATTTCATCAGCATCTTACCTAAAGAGCATCCTTTCAATGCAGTTTTTGTAAAATTAGTATTGAAAGACCTATCTCTGCTTTTATATTGCTGTCAAATAATTTCAGTGACAGAGACTTAAATAATGACAACATTTAAAAATAATGTAATCTTTACCATCTTTTTTTTTTTCCATAAATTTTTAGAATCTACAATATTATAAAAGTAGATCATATTTAAGTGTTTAAATCTTTTATCTTTTTTAACCCATTTCAGTAATCGCTACAGGTTAATCTGTGTAAAATATGGTATATGTTTGGCAAAAGAGTTTTGGTACCTCTATATTAGTCCTGTATTCCTATGACCAGAAAACATTGTCTTGTTTTATAGAAAATTCTCCCTGATATATTCTGTTTCAGTGAGATCATACTAGTTTTATTTCTTTCTATACACACTCTTCAATTATAACAATTTTATTGGGTTTCAGCTATTTCAGAAGTATATAACATTCAACAAAACCTTATTTAGCAGCAACCCTGTTATAACTCCATATATAGGGCCTACAATGTTAAAAATCTGTTATCAGCTCAATATAACACCAATTAATACTTGGAATCAGGATTGGAAAGTACGTTATTTTCAGAACTTCTTTTTTTCTTTATTTTTCCATTTGAATCTTTTTTATTTATTTATTTTTTTTAATCTCAATGTATATTATTACTTCCCTATGTCCTTGAACATTTTCAAAAGTTATGTCTTATTAAATGTACAAATTTGTACA
Source organism: Pardosa pseudoannulata (assembly GCA_032207245.1). Lineage (NCBI taxonomy): Eukaryota > Metazoa > Arthropoda > Arachnida > Araneae > Lycosidae > Pardosa > Pardosa pseudoannulata. The sequence goes on along the minus strand of CM063502.1, from coordinate 7,555,023 downwards.
AAATCTTTACAAAATTGTATCATATTAAATATTCTTTAATTATGCTTCAGATTGAGAGAAATAGTAGAGGGCAGCAAGTAAATTGAATTTTAAAAGAATTTCCTGTTTTTTAATATCAAGAACTATGTGCTCTCATTAAACAACAGATACTGTTTGGTTTGGTCTACTATTATAGGTATCATGTTCCAATCAATCACTCCTGAAGATTAACTATCATACAAGCCATAATATTTTATAGGACCTAAAGAAAAATGTCATCATGTGATTAATGCTTTTTGATACAAAACATACATACATACATATTTATATATATAAATATGCATAAATTGTATCATAAAAAGAATTGCAATGGAACTTGGACATTTTTATTTATTTATTTATTTATTTATTTTTTTGCCTGTAAAAATCAGGGAATTTTGAAATTTGAGTAAGCATCTTGATTATTACTTAAGAAATAATATAAATACCATTTGTTTTATACATTTTGTTTACTTCTGTTAATTTACTTTTATTTTTAAAATCACTTTAGTAATTTTTTTTGCATAAGTATCCTAGTAGAATGCAAATTGTTCAAAACAAATTATTCTAATTAATGTTTTGGAGAGTAATAGCAGTTCTTTTGAGATCTAAATCATCTAGAATAGCACATCTTTTAGAGATCTAAATCACATACCCACCATGTCAAAATTTTTGCTCTTATAGAGATACTGTAGAGCTGCATGTAGATATCGTAGACCTCTTATGGATCTCAAAGAGAGCATATCTCAAAACTCCTATAGAGCTCCATAAGACACAAACTATATATTTTTCAACGTCTTATAGAGGTACACGTTTTAATGATGGGAGGTATTACAGACATCTAACAGAGATCGGTGTGTTGTCTGAGTAATGTTATCATTATGAGCAGTGACCTTCTCTGACTATTTAGGGTATTCCATTCCTTTCACATATTTATTTTCAATACATGTTCTTATATAATGATCAATAATAACAATTTCTGTTACTAATGTATGGAATTAGAAATGACTTATGATGCATTTTTAGCATGATGTAATACTCTTCTGAATAACAAAGTAATCAATCATTCAACAATACTGGAAAATATTGTCAGAGTTTTAACTAACAAAGTTTTAACTAGTTCAAAACATTTAAAACACCAGCAAATAATAAAAAACCATATTACTACTTTCTAAGAGATGATGAATAAAGACATTATCAAACTAGGCATTAACAATAAGAAGTCTAAATCACCAAAAGATAAAAAATAGACAAAAAATTAGAGGAATTAAAACTTTCTCATAAAATTTTAAGAACACAGACAGAAAAGATAAAATAACTAAGAACAGATTAACAGCAGTAGTTAAATATTGAAACAGTTATTGTAGAGGAAAGAATCAGAAACAGATATTTAAAAGTATTTATATTCTAAGAGGAAATTAAATTATAAAGTTCTGGCACATACATGCATTAATGCGGGGAAATATCTAATTTTTAAGTGTCTGTAAAACAAAGAAAGAACTCTGTCCTCTATTTTATTTTAAGAATAAGCTTTGGGATATAGTTCAACATACTCCCAAACTTGTAACATCATGATATTCTAATGAATAATGGTGCTATGTCAGGTATTAACTGTAGTTGATTCAGAATGTCTACTCTCTGGAAATGGAAAATGAATCATAAAAAAGATTCTGTGCAATGATTTTTTTATATATATTCTCTCCGTATTGGTTCTGTAAATCAATATGTCAAAGGCTGAAAACAAGTTAAACTCTATTTAATAATTAAAATAAAAATACATATAAGAAAAATGTATAAAAAAATGTGAATTTTAAGTATTGCTGAGTTATTGTTCTCACTTTTGTCATATTATTACTGTGTCATATTCTTAATAATATTTTTAACAAGGAGAGACATAAGAATATCATTTAAATTATTTTATTTTTTAACTTAATACAATTATGAATCTTTTCATATCTTCTTAAAAGTTAAAAATAATTATTTGTTGCTATATAACACACATGCATTTTTCTAAGATTTAAAAAAAAAAAGTATGTTGGGAAGTTCTTTAAAAGTGCTCCTCAAAATGTCAGAAAAAAAAAAAAACAAATGGTACGAAATGAATTTATTGGGGATATATGGTGTGTGATTTTTTTTTTTAAATTCAATTTAGAAAAATATTTATAAGAGAAATTATTAAGTTTAATCTGAGCCAGATTGAGACTTGATGAGGCCCTAATCTTTACAAATCCCATAGCCTTGAACTGTTTTAAATAACATGTCTTGTAAAAATTTTAAATATATATGGTTTTCTGATATGCTAAATTATATTCTCTTTTAACTTTTATTAAAAAATAATGAAGGATATGTTTACAAAATAACAAAAGTAATTATATAGATATGGAGCTTTAAAATCAACAATTAAGGTTCATAGAACAAAATGCTATAAATTAAAATAGAAAATTGAAAAAATAAAAACTAATACAACAACAACATTAGCAAAAGATTCATAAAAATTCATCTTTTGTTCAGTTAAAAATTTGACAGATATAATATAAAACCCAAAAGTAGTAATAATGCAGGTATATAAATGTGTGTGTATATATATATATACACATACACAATACTAAACAAATGGAATGAGTAAAATGCTATAGTAGAGTAATATTTATTGAACTAATTAAAACTGTATAATCATTTAAAAGATTGTAAAGTCATTTTTAGACTTTTGTTATGTAAATCATCATTGTCATATATGATATATTTCATTTGAGTGATTTTTCTTCTCTATATCTTTTTTTAAAAATCTTTAGGATTTTTTTATTTTCTTGACTCTGAAGTGTATAACAATAATAAAAATCCATGTATGCAGTTAAATAGGATGTGTTGAATTCCCGGGGTTGACCTGAATCATTGTGTAAACTTTCTTCAAGATTAGTCTAGCTAATACAGAATGCATAGCAAACATACATGTATAGGATTTTATATATTTAGATAATACTTGCTGATAAATTATGCAGACATTAAACTTTATTATTAATATATAGAGTTTTGCAGTAAGCATTTTGTTTATTTATATTTTTGACTAATAGATACAAAATGATAAAAATAAATAAATTTATAAAATTTTAATGCCTTCTATATAAAAAATTAAAAATTTCATCGATACTGTTCCAATTTTAATCAAATTAATATAGAAAAGATTATTTATGTTGGGTTATTTTTACTGTTTTAGGGAAAAAAATAATTTCTGTTTGAATGTTTGCTTTTTTTTTTTAACTATTGTTGCAATTTTATGCAACTAAAACTATTTTTACAGCTTTACTCTATGACAGACCTGATATCGTTACAACTAAAATATGTAGCATATCACATAAATTAGAGTTCTGAATACTTCACAATAAAACTTGTACTTTATAGCTTAAACATGAGCAGACACCGCAGCGCTCCTTTTTTTCCTCTTTTTCCTTTTTTTTAGAAATTTCTCCTTTTTTCCTTATTTTACAGCATTCCTCCTTTTTTTCCGCATATTTCCTCCTTTTATTCCTTTTTTCTTTGGGCCATTCACTCCTTTTATTCCTTTTTTCTTTCTCAACGTTTACGGAGTTATGTAACGGCCTAACGGATTGCACACATCTTCTTTTCCATGTTTTGGTAACATCTTTGTTTTTCTATTTTTTTTTTCTGTGAGATCCCCCCCCTCCAAAAAAAAAAGAAAAAAAGTGTAAGGCGATTTATTGGCGGTACAGAGGTTTGAAAGTTAACAAATAACGATCAAAGTGTCAAAACTAAAGGGGGGACCCGAATATTTTGATTGTGGTGTCAAGAAATCTGTTTACCCCGTTTCTGAACCCAAGAGGGGGAAAAGAAACGTTACTCCGAGCCTATGCGCTAAAATATGGACTGCCGCATCGAATATTGAATGAATTCAAAGATGATTCTGATCCGAAATTTTTTGTGGTTTCTTTTTTTTTTCTTTAATTAAAAAAAAAGATTGTTAATCAGATTTTTTTTCGGAAATTAAAAAAAAATAAAACAAATAAATAATTAAAAGGAGCGATTTTTTTAAACTTATATATATTTAAATTTTGACGATAATCAGATTTCTTCCCTTTTCTCATTTGTTTTTTCTCTTTGCCACGTCCACAATTTTTTTTTTTTTTTTTTTTTTTTTTTTGACAAAGAGCAGGAGAAAAGCGTTATCAGTAGATTCTCGTAACACGTGCTTCAAGGTCAAAAAGCCGTGTGACGCGGTACAAATGAAACATATAGAACGTGTGTGGTTCTAGTTTTAATAGTACAGCTAAGCCATAACTGTATGTTTTGGTGAAAAACAACCGTTTTCTGGATTTCGGTTCCGGAAAATGCGCATTTTTTTAATGGGCCATTATAGTTAATACTGCTATCATAATATGGGAGTTCTGAAACGGTAGAATTATGTTTTAACATCCTGCGTATAGATTATCCCCCGAACGCACATACATGTAGACTGATTGTAATACTGTTTTATATATCGATATTTTTTTAATATCGTGGTAACAGTATTAAGATTTCAATCCCTCTTATACTTATTTGTAACGATACTTCATCTTATTGACTGAATTTTTGTGCTATCAGCAGTGTCTGTGAGAAAATAACATTGTTGCAAATAACTTACGGAAGTTAATTATTGTTAAAAAGTCCGCACCTTTTTTTGTTGTTAAGTTTGCATCTGTATTGAAGTTGATGAAAAAATTTACTAAGGAAAAATCGTAACTTTTAACGGCAATCCCGATAAAAATCAGCCATCCAGCTGAATCGACAGGACGCTGCCACGGGTTCGAATCCCGCCGCTTTGTTCGCAGCCGTTCAGAATCGTAGTAATTAAGTAGTAAACTCCGATGATTTTAGCTGTCGGGTAACATAAAAGTAAACTCTAGCGCTCTCAGACCAAACTAAATGGTTACAAATCTGTTAGTCTAAAGTAGAAATCGAACCCACTGGCTCAGATACCGGAAGAAAGCCCGTCCAGTTCTATCATCGTCCTGAAATCTTACTGTTTAAAAAAATTTTTTTTAATTGTTCACTTAAAAAATAGCCTTATATAGAGTATATGTTATTTAAATCATGAGTTTTTAGACATTGATTAAAATTAAATCTAATGCTAATTATTGTATCTTTACAAACTATTAAGGTATAGATTTTACTGCATTTAAGAAATTCTAGTGTCATAAAATTAAAAATTTGTTTGTAGGAGAATGCCTTCTAAAAATTTGATATCTAAAATGCGAATTTATATTATTAGATTTTTTTTTTAATTAGGATATTTGAGAAACTTCTGATTTGAATCTGTTTTGAACATTTTTTGATTGGGAGACTCAAGTAATTATTTATATTAGTAAAAATTATTTAGCTTCTGGTAAATTTCATACTTAGGTACTTGTTTGTGCATTATGTATACTTAAATAAATATTTTTAAATTGTTCTTTACTTTCCGATTTTCCTCCTTTTTTTCCCCTCTAATATTTAACTTCTGGATCTGCTACTTTTATTAAAAAATTTTTGGAATTGTCCATTTAAAAAAATTAGACTTATACTGTATTTTTTACACATTTATTATAAATCAATGTAAGAAAAATTAATAGAATTTTACAGACTAGTTAATAACAAATTTTTCGGTTACAAAGTTTTCAAGTTCTGTTTGGAAGTGCATTTTAAAGCTTTGCTATTTGAAACGGCTTTTAAATTATTGATGTACTGTTGAATTCCCTATTTTAACAAACCAGCTTATAACAAATGAAAATTTTGATCTCATGATTTTCCTTTTGTTTACAATGCTAATTTATCCATAAATGGTGAATCTCTATTTTATACATTTATAGTGAATCTTAGGAATGAGGTAGAAGAATCCTTTCTTTTAATCATTTACTAAGTATTTTTTCTTCATTTTTTATAAAACTTTTTTGCAGTTATAAAATCAGATTTAAATATATGTTTCTAGATTTAAAAACAAAGTGCATGAAATTAATAACATCTTGTCCAGCCACTCAAGGAAAGAAAATGTTTTTTGTTGTATTGGACAAAGAAATTCCTTAAACTATCTTGATATAGAAGATTATAAATTAACTCAGTATTAAAGTAGTAAGCAATAACTAGAAGACAAAACTAGTTTTGCATTTGTCTACATTTTTAGTCATTCTAATATTCAATCATTCAGTTGTTTGGTTAAGGTCAATTAAAATCATTAAAGATAATATTTTTATAAATCTTATACAAGATAATATATAACCTTATGTAAATCTTATATAAGTTATAATTTTCTGAGATCTAGCATTTTTCTTAAAGGTTCAAGTACAACAAACAATATGGTTCCTCAAAATTTAATATAATAAAGTTCAACTGTATTGATGAATTTATTTTTTTAATGAGGCACATTGAAGAAGAATCTGATTTGAATCTATTTTAAATATATTTTTTTTTTACTAGGAAACTTGAGTACTTACTTATATTGATAAAAAGTTATTTAGATACTTCCATATTTCATATTTAGGCACTTGTTTTTGCATTAAGTAAATCAGAACATTAATTTTTAATAGTTATTTAACTTCCTCCTTTTTTTCCTCTTTTTTGAATTTTTCTCCTTTTTTTTCCTTCTTTTTTCCCAAAATTTTGACTTCTGTGTCTGCATGAGTATATCATGCATATAACACAGTGGGCATGCTGACATCAAAACAGTTACATGAACATTGAAGTGTCAGTATTTGGGTTACAATGCATAATTTCTGATTGGTGCCATTTATCCTCAGCAGAATAAAAGGAAATTTTTACTTCAGGAAACACTTTTTATTACTTATGCTCTTCTTTTTAAAGCTTTTTTGTAATTGTATGCATTTGTTTTGTTAACTTCATTACTATTCTTAGATGCTTAATTCTGAAGAAATTTCCAAAATTTTTTTAAAGTAGACTATCTTCTTTTTTTATCATCATTAGTAAATTTTATAGTTAGCTAAGGTTATCATGTGCCCACTATTTGAACAGCTTACCTATTTCCACATCAAATCTACTTTTTATATTTTTAAAAAATAGTAGACATTTTCTTTTCAAAAGCTTTATGAAAAAGTGGTATGCTCAAGTACAATTAATCAAATACTAACTGCTTGTACAATCAGTTCAAAGTGAATGTTGGATTTTTTAATGTTTCTCAACTTTGAATTGAAATTAAGGAATTATTCCTTAAACATTAAGAATTGATAAAAACTGCATAGCTAAATAAAAAATATACACAAAGGCAAAATTTAATTACTAAAACATTATTAGTTTCTCTTTTTACTTATCTTCCTCTTTTGGCCACTATTTTTCAGAATAACTACTTGATACCTTATAGTTGACTTATTTAAAAATTAAGTATAAATTATGAAATAGAAATAGACTATCACTCTAATAATAACTTGCAAGTGAGAAAATAACACACTTGAAAATGAGAAAGACACTCTTAGTACACACATGTAAATAATAATAATTATTATTATAGCAATAATATAAAATGGTTCCCTATAAGAGGCCTTTAAGGCTACCATTGTAGATGATTTACTTCCATTCTTTTCATTGTAGATGATTCATAAGTGCATTTACTACTTGTATTCACAAGTACCTTTATAAAATTAATAGAAACTTATTCATCAACACTAAAAGTTTTAGTGTATGATGTTTGCTGAATATTTAAAGGATATTCTATTAGTAGGAAATATGTCAACTACCTTTGCATCAAGGTTCTTTGGGGTTTTTAATGAAAATAAATGCTATATTGTTTTAAGATATTATTCCATGTTTTAATGGATTTATTTATATTTTGTTAAAGTTTTTATTATGTTAAAGTTCTTATGCTGTTTTTTCCTATAGAATAGTACTTTCATGATAGTAAAAATCTATAACTTCATCTAATATATATATAAACTAAAAAAGAAAATGCTGTCAAGTTTTACTTCTTTGAATCTCTTGGAAAAAAACTTCAGTGAAAAAATTTTTATATAGTCTGCAGTTATTTAAATTTTAAATATATAAAGTGAATACTGTTAATCTTTTTAAATGTAAATATGTTCAAAATTTTTCGCTAGACCATATCTCTTTAGATCCTAATAAATACAGTTTTGGAGGTCTATTTACCTCTGATATAAATTATAAAAAGTCAATTTCAAATGTCCAGTATTAAAAGCACAGCTTAAATATGCTGTTTAGAAGGGGGGGGGGAATTCACCAATATTTCACATAAGATGTTCCAGCATGATATAAGACAAAACCCAGTTTATGGTGGAATATTTTCTTCAAATTTCAGAGTCTAAATATTTTTTCATACAGATCTGCTGGTTGTATAATATGAATGCTGGTTGGATTGGCTGATATTATGACTTTAGATATATTAATTTTTTCTCACTGTGTCTTTCTCATTAAATAAGTAAATTTGTCTTCCCTTGCCTATCCTACCATACCACACTACCTTCCTGTTCTTATTTATTTTTTACTATTCTTATTAATTTGGAGGTTTGACTGGATTATAAAATGCTCTTTGTTTATTGTTTTCTGAATTTGTTTTGTTTAGCTCTTGTTTTAAATTAACAAGTTTTACTTTACTCCACATATTAAATTATTAAAATTAAATTCCATTATTCTGCTCAAATAAGGAATAATTTACTTAATGAGGAGTTCAATGTATACAATGATTAAAAAAGACACAAGCTAAATATTGCCATTTTCAAAACATTTTTACTTTTTAAATCTTTGATTTTGTATATTTGTTATACTAGAGTTTAGTTGAAGATATGAAGATTATATTTAAAAACATTAGTTTAATTTCAACTGAAATTTATGTTTTATTTTATTTTATTTTATTTTATTTTATTTTATTTTATTTTTTTTTTTTTTTTGCCTTTCAGAAAGAGTTATGATTGTTTGTGAGTATTACTTGGATGGACTACATCAAAATAAATGGAGATCTTTAGTGAAAAAGTGAGTGGTTTTAATAATAATATTACTACTACTTTTTATAATGTATTATAACATGGTCATATACTAATTTCTTATGTTAATAAGGACAAAATAATTTATTAATTGCTCAAATTTCTTTCAGTAAGATATAACTACTGAAGTAAACAGATGCAGTTAATGTGTTCTTTTTTCATAAATATAATGGGGTTACTATGTATTCTACTTAAATAGATTAATTTTTATAATTACATATATGTCGTATGATGGCCATTTACTTTTATTTATTTAAATAATATAATTATTAATCTTTATATTTTAAATAAGAGTTTGTCAGAAGATTAGAATCATTGTCTTGTTTGCATTATTATTGCTTGATTTTAGTAAAAATGCATTGTTAATAAAAACTTTTCATCTCAATAAATATATTTTTTTTCAATATTGAAAATCATATTTATGAATAAGTAATGGCATGATTTTTTATATAAATTTCCATGAAAACATTTGTTGCATTCTCATCCTCAATTTTCTTCTTTAAGTACATTATATTATTTTGATCATTTACAGCTTCAAAGTATTAGCAAATATTGCATTTGAAATCTTAGATGTTATATCCTATCTTCATAGTCAAGGAATTATACACCGCTGTCTTTCTCCATCTTGCATCCGTTTTGACTCTGAAGTAAGTTATTTACAGTATTAAACTCTTAAACATATTTTAATTACATTATTTATGCAATAGTTTATAAATATGATCGATAATGATCTATTATAATGTATATGTCAAAATATGTTTGAGAAATTTATATAATAATAAGATAGTAAATTTTCTTTTCCTGAAAAAGCAGAAAGTTTTTCTGTAACTTTAAAAAAGTTAATAATCTTAATTTTACATATGTATACTGTGAGCAATAGCTTTTCTTATTTATTTACATTTTTGAACAAAATTATTTTGTATTATTTAAACATATTATATAATCATATTATTAGATATTGCTTTGTAAATTCATCCATCCCATATATTAATGCTGTTTTGTTCTGTTTTCTAAAATTTCTTTCTTAAATTGATTTTAGGTATCAAATTAATGCATAATGATACTTCATATACTGTTTTTAAAATCTTGTCATCGATAAATATTGTAAAGGTTACAATTTCTGTAAAAATTTTCTGTGATGAAAAATAAAAAAAATAGGAGGTGCAAGATTCTAAATATTTTAACAGTGTATCTCTTCCATATGCTTAACATTTTATAGCTAGGTTCATTAAAATTAAAGTATTTTATTTGAGATTTAAGGATAATGATTAACTTCTATTTTAACCAAAAAGGAATATGGTTAAATATTTCTAATATAAGAGTTATGGTTTACCCTAAAATATTGTTTTCCTTTATTTAATGGATTAAAATAATATTGTATTAATTATTATTATTACATTAATCAGTTATATAATATTTCTTTGATTTATAAAGTATAAGCAAGTTTAAATAATATTTTTCACTCTGCTACCAAATTTCTGAATAATTCAGAGATGGGTTAAAAGGATAAATTAAATACATTCTAATATTAGTATTCTTATATTATTCTCAAGTATTATATTAAATATGTTGGGAATTTTTACAGAAGGGTTTATAATAATTTATAGCTTTTTTTATGACAAAAGTCTAATTATTTTGTGTCATTTTAAAATGTTTAAGGGTCATGTAAAGCTGTCAAATTATGGATTATATTATATGACAGAAGGAGGATCTACTGTATCATTCCCTATAGGGTAAGCTAAAATTAATATATTCTGTACAGGATTTTCTTTTTATACTATTTATTTTCAATATGAAAGGATTTTATATATCTTTTATATAAAATTCTTTCATATTTTATATAAAATCCTTTCATTTAAAGGATTTTATATATAACATAAAATTATTGAGTTCAGAATTCAACTTGTATGATCTCATCTTTAACTTTTTTTTTTTTTTTTTTGTAGCTTAAATTTATGTAGTGGTAAACCCTAGGGATAGAGGAAAACCTTTTTTTTCTTAGGTACAATAAGGGAAGATTTTTTTTCTATTAGAGGGCATGCATGTTTAATGGGGAAAACAGCAATCAGTTATATGTGATTTCACATATCAGACAGAAATATGAGATATTTTAAAGAGTAAAGAAAGATTTTAAAGCGTTCCTACACAATTGGATTACTTGTAGTTATATGAAAATATTTATTGATTTTTAACATATTAGAGTTTTAATATCCTAGAGTAATCCTTATAAACTGTGTAAAATGAAAATGACAGCATTTAAATAGCCTTATTGTAAAGGGAATCTGGCAGCCTAAAAAGAGATTCAAGTTTCATTAAAATTATCAAAATAATAATTTTAAATGAAGAATATAATTTTATACTTGCATTGTGAATTAAGTTTGTACTTTCCTTATGCCACTTTTTGACTATTTGGTAAATATCAACATTGATAGAATTAACCTTGTTGTGTCACCTTGTTGTAGATCTGCATCATATATTAAAATTAACATAATTTTCCCTGTAGTCATTAAAAGACAGTTTTGTTAATTGTTACTATCATGCAGCATTGGGGTTACTCAACTTGCTGGTAGAATATGTAATAAATGGTTGAATTAAATTTATTTTGGTATCAAAGTTTCATTTATCTTTTGATTAGATGCACATCATTATTACTAAATTAACTTTGGATACTATATATTAAAACTTAGACATGCCAGAAATAAATCTCTCTCAAAAATAGTTTAAAATTCTTTAAAATGCTACATTTTTTTTTTTTTTTACATAGAAGAATTTTTCTTTTAGTTGTGCTATTTATTTAAGTTGTGAAAATATAAATGTATTTTAACTTATAAGCTACCTTGTATCTACATATTTAATTTTCAAATTTTGTTTTGTTAACCTGTGTTTAAGTAATCTATGAGCTGCCATTGATTTATTATGTCACCCTTCTACCTTTAAATATTTAATCATACAAACTAAAGGTTAGATGTTTAGGTTTTCCTATTTCTTCATGTAAAAGGAGAAATGGACTAGATTCACTCTGGTTATGAACTCCTCTTTTAATTTGTTTTGATATTCTGTATTATATATAGCTGATAAAACACAGAAATTTATTAAGTTGAAAAATTAAGATATCAGAAGTATTATAAAATCATATAGATATGTTCTTATAAGATCATTATAGAAATATAAATTTAAAACTTAATTATTAATCATTACAAATGTGAAAACAGTAGGTAAAATAAAAGTACCACTTACAAACTGAAAAAAAAGTATAGAAAGAAAATATAAAAAAACATGAATATTAATTTTATTAAAAAGTTAATTACCTCTTTAAAGAAGTAAATTTATTAAGTGTTATTTACAAATCTATGTTTTAAGCATGCACTTTAAGACAAGAAAAAATAACGCACCAAGAAGATGTAATGCAAATAGGACACTAATTGATATGCATACAGGTTTCAATGGAAAAGGCAAAATTTTAAAGTTTGACAGCCACTGAATGAACGTATGTTGCTGCAGCATATCTTATTTGCACAAAAGGCAGGATATTTAAGAGGAGAAATTTCAATTCAAGGTCATAAATTCTTTGCAAATTTCATTCTGTGTGCTCAGATAGACAGTAACTATGTCTCGCATACAGGTGCACAAATGATATGCGCAGATGTCAGCATTTGAGAGAGGACATGTAGTTAGAATCTAAAAAAGCCAGTTGATCTTATCTGCAAATTGCTCAACATTTGAGCAAGATTGATGTCACTATTAGACAATGTTGATAGAAATGGGTGAACCATGATTAAACACAGCATCAAGAAAGAAGCAGTTGGCCTAGAGAAACAACAGAAAGTGAAGGCCGATCTGTCATAAGAGCAGCATTCACAGCCCCAAATGCATAATTATCATTGATTGTCCATGCAACTAGTGCTTCAGTTATTGCAAGAACTATTCATAGGCAGGTCACAGAAAAGAGGCTGAAGTCACAGCACCCCTTGCACGACCAATGAAGACTTGTCGGGATAAGCCCTAGACACTGGTGGGATACCAACCTACTGTCTTTCACCATACAGACTGACACTTAAGAGTGATGGTCTGGGGTGCCATTTCATTTCATAGTAAGATCCTTTTGGTTGTCATCCGTGGCACTCTTACAGCACAGCAGTACATTAATGAAGTTCTATGCCCCATTGTGTTTCCCTTTATGCCACATCATCACAGGTTTATATTTCAACAAGATAATACCTATGGAGAAATCGAAATCTGATCTGATGACTTCATAATTTAAATGACTATTATTATTCTTTTACGTTTTATTTTTATGTTCAGATTTTGATTTATCGTTTGGCGCTCGCTTAAGTTTCTGCATTAATAATAAATAAAGATTTTAAAAAATGAAGTTGTTCAAAAATTTATGCTGTGTTTTATATCAACAATTTTATATGTTTTTTAAAGGAATTTACTTTCTTATGTGGTAAATTCAACATCTGATGCAGAAACATTACCCGTTGAACACATGTACAGTAAAAGAATTTATTAATTTTGATTTTTCAACTGTTTTTGTAAATGGCGATGCCAGAAGTATTAAAATTGTTGTTGAAACGGAAACGAAGAAATATATGAGCTAATATAACACGCTTTTCAACTGAAATCATCAAATTTAAAAGATGAGGACTCCTTTCAGAAGCTTGAATATACATACGACAGGTTAATAGCAGTTTTAAATGTTTTAAAAATTGTGGATAATGAAATACATAATTTGTTTTCGGATGAAGAATATGAAAATGATATTACACAGTGTGAAAGTTACATTGACACGGCAGAATTAGCAATTTTCAAAGCCCGTAAAATCATCAAAAATAATTTGTCTATTTCAGCGCCAACAGCTACTCCCGTAAATGATTCATTAAATTCAAGTAATAATTTGGTAATGAATGCACATCCTAGTACCACTCCACTTAGTACTCAAACTCATACAGTAAAATTACCAACTATTAAACTGGATACTTTCGGAGGTGATATTGAACAATGGCAGTGTTTCTGGGAGCAATTTAAATCGTCAATTGATGATAATGAAAATTTATCAGTAATTGATAAACATGTGTTTTTAAGAGGTTATTTAGAAGGCGAGCCAAGATGCTTAGTTGATGGAATTAGTATTAGTGCCAGCACATATGAAACTATAAAAGCACTTCTCCAAAATCGATACAGTGAGAAAAACAGAATAATTCAAGCACATTTAGACTTGTTGGAAAGTATTTCGCCAATACAAAACCCTACTCCTACTGCCTTGAATGAAGTGTTTATTGAATGCAATAGAAGACTACAGACGTTAACCGCTTTAGGAGAGGATATTAATGCTTACTGGTATATTTTAACTACAAAAATTTTACGTGCTTTTCCTGATGACATTTGTCGGTGATGGATTATATATGCTAAGAAAGAGAAAATATCAGAAGGTGATATAAAGAATCTTGTGCAATATCTATCAGATAAAGTTGAAGGTGTCCTCACAGCATTAAAAATTCAAGGTGAGCCAAGCTTCGATTACAGTTTTAAGCCTTCTACAACAGCATTTCATGTTAAATCTAAAACACAAAAGCAGTTTAAAAAAACATCTCCATTTTGTCCCTTCTGTGAAACTAAAGGACATTGGCCTTAACAGTATAACATAGTGACAGATATCGACACGTATAGAAAACTTAAAAGCAATGAATAGATTTTTTTGTGTACCGGGCGTGAACACTCAAAAAAGGTTTGTGCTCATAGAGATAAGGCTTGCTGTGTCAAATGTAAGAAAAAGCACCACGTTTCAATTTGCAAAAACAATATTGATTATTCAGTCACTACATCTACTAATAAAATTGATATGTCGCCAAATATATCGCCAAACACAGTGCATTTGCAAACAGCTAGAATTTTTATTACCGGGCCAACTGGTATTACAAAATTGACACATTGTCTTCTGGATGGAGGTAGCCAGTCTAGTTTCATTCACAGTGATCTTGTTAATAGTTTAAAATTAACAGTTGTTTCTACACAATCATTAGAAGTTCTCTGATTTGAGTCAACAGAAAACACATTATATTTGAGAAGAAAAGTAAATTTTCAACTATCAAGCATTTGGACCAAGTCTACAATTCACATGGAAGCATTTGAAAGTTACAATAAATATGCATCACACCCATCTGTCCCAAATGATATCTCACAGTTTGCATACAAAAAAAGAATGAAATTGGCAGACCCATACAACAATTTGCAGGACTTACCAATACAAGTTTTGATTGGTGCCGATTTCTACTGGCAAGTAATGAGTTCTAGAGCACCATTTATGTTATCAAACTGACTAGCATTAATTTCTTCAAAGTTTGGTTGGATTCTAAGTGGACCTCGGTCATATACAACAGCTTCCAATGTCAGGACTGTCAATTATCTTAACACATTTACGCAACACACACCTATTGAGGAAATTTTGCGCTGTTTCTGGAACTTGGAAACAATTGGAATCACCCCCAATCAGATTAGAGAAATGTCCAAACATAATAGGAAAATCTTAGATTTTCATGATTCATTTCAGATAGTTGATGGTCGTAGAATTGTATCTTTGCCTTGGAAACCTATCATCTCACCTTTGTCTGACAACAAATTGGTGGCTAAAAAAAGATTTCATACATTACAAAAATGACTATTTGAAACCACAATACGAAAAGTACATGCTGGATTACATTGAACAAGGACATGTAGAAATGTGCCCCCTTGAAGAAGGAATTGAAAACATTGTGTGTTACTTACCATACCATGCAGTAAAAAAGAAAAGACAAAATGATTATAAGAGGAAAATTGTCTTCGATGCTTCATCACATGATCCAGGTAAGCCATCACTTAACGATACTTCTCGAAGTTGGTCCTAATCTCCTACCTGAATCTGTTGGTTGTCTTCTAAGATTTCGACTACATGAATATGCTATTACTGGTGATGGTAAACAAGTATTTCTGCAGTTGGTTTTACATCCAAAGGACAGAGGTGCTACAAGATTTTTTTGGTACAAACTTGAAGACTCAACAACACCATCTGAGTTCACAGATGAAGTAGCTACATATAGATTCACACGTTTGCCATTTGGGCTAACCTGTAGTCTGTTCCTATTGTGTGCTGCTACACGAGAACTAGCAAGCAATCATCTAAATGACTTTCCTACTGCTGCTCCACTTTTAGACAAAAACTTATACATGGACGACTTTGTAGCAAGTCTTGAAACAGAGTCAGATATAGTTGTACTCCAGAAAGAAATAAAAAATATGATGTCCCTTATTAAACTACCAATGGAAAAATGGGTGACAAACTCTTTAAAGCTTCAAAACTTGTTGCAAACCAATGATGAAAATTTCAGGGTAAAAGTGGAAACTACAGTATTAGGTATTGAATGGAATACGGAGACAGACACACTAGGAAATACTTTTAAGACTTCACTCTACGCTTCTCACGATAAATCACTTACCAAGCAATGGTTGTTACTCCATTGTATTGGAAGTTTGTATGATCCATTAGGACTGTTTACACCATTAACAATTATTGCAAAGATACTTTTCTAAGATACTTGGATTCTGGGCATAAAATGGGATGAAATTTTGCCTACAAACTTGGCTACACAGTGGCATACAGTTACAAAAGAGCTTGATGCTATTTCCTCCAAACGAATCCCTCGCTTCATCAGAATTTCATCACAAGTTTCTTACAGTAATCATGTATTCTGTGATGTATCTGAAAGAGTTTACGGTGCAGCTTTATACATAGTTTTATCACATAACAATCAGTCAAGTGTTCATTTGGTTTTTAGTCCCAGCCGACTTTCACCTGTAAAGAAAATTACTCTTCCTCGGTTAGAACTTTTGGCTGCTCTTATTGGTTCCAGACTCTTGAAATATTTTTGTACGGAAACTGGAATATCTCCAACCAATGCAACATTGTGGAGTGACTCCAAAGTAACCCTTGGTTGGATATGTAGTGACCCAAATAAATGGAAAACATTCGTATGCAATCGTATTACAGAAATTGTTTCATACACTGATCCCTCACAGTGGAACCATTGTCCTGAAAAAGATAATCCTGCAGACAAACTTTCAAGAGACATTTCACCATATACACTAACAGATCTTAACGTCTGGTGGAATGGTCCTACTTGGCTCACTGAACCTAGAGAAACTTGGCCAAAATCTATAAAAGAAGATTACACACACAATTTGGAGTTGAAAAGGAAGGAAATCCAGATATTTCATGTTACTATTTCACATCCTATCATAGAAGCAAAGAACTACAGCTTTTACTTTAGATTATTGCATGTTACCAATATTTCATTTATATTGGATTCAACATTTTATCACTAATTGTCGATCGCGAGAAAAGAAACAGGGAGAACTTGATGCTGAAGACCTCAATCATGCTAAAAATTACTGGATACAAATAGTTCAAAAGCAATCATTTCCCTTAGAATATGAAGCATTGCTAACATCAAAACCTCTACCTAAAAAGTCAAAGATCTTAAAATTCAATCCATTTTTCAAAAATTCAATGATACATATTAGTGGAAGATTACAGTTTGCAGAATTGCCATAATCTGAAAAACACCCCATTTTACTAGATGGAGCTCATCACTTTACTAATCTTTTGATACATCATACACATATCAGTATGCACCACTTAAGTGTCAGAATAGTACTTTCAGAATTTCTTTCAGAATTTTGGATTTTAAGAGGGAGACAAGTTATCAAAAAGGTTATACACAAGTGTTTACCATACAAGATAATGCAAGCAAACAGTTGCACTCAAATCGAAGCTCCTTTACCTGCCGATCGCATAATTCCAACTCCCCCCCTTCACTATCACTGGAATTGACTTTGCTGGTCCCGTTTATATTCGTAGATCAAAATCTTCTGGTACAGCATACATTTCTCTGTCACTCGAGCATTACATATTGAGCTGATGTCTGATCTATCAACAGATAATTTCCTTTTGACACTACAGAGGTTCGTGGGACGCAGAGGATTACCACACACTATATATACGGATAATGTTACTACTTTCAAGCTGCCAACAAAGAACTTGCTCATCTATGGAACTCAATAACATCAGCAAAGGTTCAACAGTTTTATGCACATAATGGCATTAAATGGAAGTTCATTGTGCCAAGAGTGGCTTGGTGGGGAGGATGGTGGGAAAAGCTTATTGGTTCCATCAAAAGATGTCTTCAGAAAATTTTGGGCTGAGCCTTGTTAACAGAGGAACAACTGTCAACTGTGCTAATAGGTGTTGAAGCAGCTTTGAATTCCAGACCTTTCACCAATGACAACAGCATGATTCTCTTGACAGTGCACTTACACCAGTGCATTTTTTAAGTGGTCAAAAGCTTACTCTTATACCATCAAACCCAGAGGGAGAAAAATGAGAACTCACGAGAGTATTCAGACAACAACAAGATTTACTTAAAATCTTTTGGAATAAATAGTCGAGAGAATACTTGCTACAATTACGTTCCTTCCATGAGGAGAAAACACAAGAAAAACTGCAAAAAATAGCCCTCGGAGACCTTGTTCTGTTGAACAAAGAAGTAAGACCTCGGCATATATGGAAGAGAGGACGCATTCTTAATATCATTGAAGGATATGATGGAAAACCCAGAGCGTGTACCATAAGAGTGAGGAGTGGTGCATAAATCATGAGACCCCTTCAACTGGTCATACCTCTAGAGTTAGACCAGGGTGGGGAGGATGTGGAGAAATCGAAATCTGATCTGATGATGTCCTAATTTAAATAACAATTATTATTCTTTTACATTTTATTTTTATGTTTAGATTTTGATTTATCATTTGGTGCTCACTCAAGTTTCTGTATTAATAACAAATAAAGAGGTTAAAAAATGGAGTTGCCCAAAAATTTACACTGTGTTTTATACAGACAATTTTATACATTTTTTAAAGAATTTTACTTTGTTATATGGTAAATTCAACATCGCCCGCCTCACACTGCACATGTTTCTACTGCTTGTCTTCGTGCTCACCAAATGCTACTTTGGCTAGCAAGGCCAGATCTCTCTCTTATTAAGAATGTTTGGCTCATTATGGGCAGGGCCCTGTAACTAACTTGTGGTTTTGATGATCTAATGTGCCAGTTGGATACAGTTTGGCATGATATCCCTCAGGACATCCATCTTCTGTATCAATCAATACTAAGCCAAACAACTGCTTGCATTATGTCCAAAGGTGGACAAATGCATGATTGAGTTTTTCGCTCTATGAGACTATCAGTTGAATAAATCCTCTAATTTTTCTCAAATTGTAATCATTTGTTTTTTTGTACATGTATATCACATCTACTGATTTTCTTCCCATTCATGTAACTCCTTGGTGCATCATTTTTTCTGTCTAAGAGTCTATACATTTTATAGTAGTATAAAATATAATTAAAATTATCCAATTAGTGACATTATATATTTTATTAGTTTTACATTAGAAAAGCTCTACTCATACAAACCTACAGATAGATATTTTTAAAGTAATTATAAAGCATTAGCAGTGCTTTAATAATATGCTACTCAACTTGTAACTGTAACACATTTTAAAATACCTGTGATATTTTAAAATACATATCTTCTGAATATATGCATATCTTCTGTGGTGCATATCTTCTGAATATTGTCATTTTGATTTGTTTTCTACCATTGTGTTTCAGCAATGCATTGTTCTTAATCTCTGTCATCTGTTATTTTTTTTAAATTATCATTTTTAATTTTGTCAAGAATGTAATTTTGTAATATATATTAGGTTTTTAACTTGATGCATGCCAGAAACCTTCTATGATATCACTGTTTAAAAGTGCTTTCATAATGCAATAGGATTTATTTATATCTGACATTTATCTATGCTTTAAAAATTTCTCGTCTTTAGTGTGCCCAAATACATGGCTCCTGAAGTTTTAGCTGCTGGACCAATTGACTCATGTTCCTTTCCTAAATGTGATGTTTGGTCTGTTGGTATGATTTTATTAGAGTTGATATTGGTTAGTATTAAGTCCCTCAGCATTTCATTTTTATGTAATTTTACTAGTTTTTTAACTAGCAATATTTGTGCTATTGATTCTAAAATTATTTGCATATTATTAGTGTCCAAGCAAATGTTGCTGAACAATGGCCAAATGGGTATTGCATAGCTCTTCAATACCAGAGTTCATGGGTTCAAATCCCACTACTGGCATGGATGTTTGTAGCTATACTGAATTGCCTTTAAGCTGTAGGTCTCATGTAGCAAAACATTTTCTTTATTAGTAATTGTATCATAGTTGTCTTTGCTTACCTTCAGTAAAAAGCAGTCGTTTATCAAGATTTAAGGTTTATATAAAATTTTGCTTTTTTCTCTAAGAGATAAAAAAATATTTTGTTAGGTTTTATAAACTAATATACTTATGCTCTTAATCATTTGTCTATTGTTTTGTAAATACAAACTTAGCCCAAAACTATAAGGTGGCTTTAAAAATAATTGTTTTCTACAAAGGATTTTTTTGGCAAGTAATTATAGTTTTTTTATGTTGCTGCAATGTGATGTGAAAATCAATCAAATTATCTAACTTTTAATTAAATTATTTTATCTAATTTTTTTTTTGTCCTTTTCTTCAATTCACATGAATAGATAAAAAAATACAACAAAAAGATAACTTCCTAGGTTAGAAAAAAAATATTCAAAATGATCTTAGAAATCATGGAAAAACTTCTTTAAAGTTTTTAGCAAAAGAAAGTAGTTAGCTAATCAAAATAGAGAATAGACCAAGGACAGTCAGAAGGAGATTTATAGTACCTAGTCTAGCTGTAGCTCTTTGAGAAAAACAATTCATACTAAAATGTACTCTAGAATCTAAATATTTTATAGGGGATGATTAGCTTAACATTCTTTTCTCTGATTAATCAATTTTTCAGCAAATTTTGTTTGGATTCTTTTTCATTTAGAAATAAAGTTTTAATCATGTCCAACTTTTTCCAAACCCAGTATTTTAAAAATTATTTTTCCATAACTTTTAGACATTTTATAATTTTGCTCTAAGTAGGAAATAGAGTTAAGGAATGAATACAATTTAGTCTATTGCTACTACTGTAAAACATGGAGAACGTAAATGATCTGGGGTCACATGTCTACCTGTGATATGAATAGGATATTCATTTTCAAAAGTTACTTGAACTGTTAAAGGTACATTTGAGTCCTTGAAATTATACTTTATTGTTTAATTCAGAACTATTTGATGTTACAGACATGAATGGCATCTGATTTCAACAAGATGACTGTATTAATGTGTCATAAATCAGCAGTTTTAGTAAAGTATATTCACAATAACTGCCCACTATATTTTCTAGATCTCAGTCATCCAGAGCATTTCTGATACTTTTTAAGAAGTCATGTTTAACAATATTCAGTCTGTCCTGAAAGATAACTATTAAATATAAAATGTTCATACTATGGAATAATTTTATGAACAAGTGACTGCTAGAGTAGGGTAGACAAGTAGGGTTGGGTTAAAGTCAAGAGTATAATTACTAAATTAGTAACTATTGTTCATATTTGATAATAAAAAGCATAGTTTAAAAAATTGTATTATTCTGAAAGCAATTTAAATTCAATTTCCTCATATGGGATACCTAAAATTTTTAATTAAAAGCTGTGTTTTAAACATAGACCTGAAATATGTACATATTGACATTTTTTGCAATTTTTATTTTGCACATTGTTGTGGTATAAATATTTCTTCAAGGATTTTATAAGTGCAAAATTTCTACTTGCTAAGAGTTGTTTAATTTTAGAGTTATGACTTTTCTTATCTTAACATTCTAGAAGTAAAGTTTCAGGACAATTTAAATATTTAACAAAATTTAGCTTGTGTGCTAATAACAGACTACACAATTATTACAGAAATTTTAGTCATATTTTACATGGTCTTTAAAACAGTGTTCATTTTACCATTTTAAACTAACATGCGTTTTTCATTTCTAGGATATTGATTTATGGAATAGATTATCCCTTGACAACATATTCAGAGAAATACTTACATTTCTGAAGTATGGTATGTTATATATTGTACATTATTAGAATTTTTCCATTAAAGAATGTTACTTTTTATATAGATAATTAATATTCCATTTTAGAAAATCATTTAATGCATGCTGGAGAATAATCTGATGTTAAACGTTTGTTTATATTATGACTGGATTATATTATTTTGGTATAACATTATCTGGCTAATATTCTTATCCAGTCATATTATTTGGAATATGTATAGTTTAAAATTTAATAAGTCTGAATAATAGGGAATTTTTCACTGTTATAATCTTAATAATTTAAAAAATTATTTTAATTTTAAAGTGAATGTTTTTATTTAATTATACGTGTTTCACACTTTAGCAAGTCAAATAATTATATTGTAATAATATTTTTTAAATAAACTAAACATTTTGATACAATTTAATCTGTGAATTTAAATTATAACTTCATATTATAATTTATATTAATTTAATATTCACAATTAAGCTAAATTTATTCTTTTATAGTATGTTTCTAGTATTCATAAAAATACAAAAATAGGAGTTAAAATAACATTAAACTAAAGACTTAGATTATTCACTTTTATAAAGGACATTCTGAGTAGTATAAAGATGGTTATATGCTTTTTCTGAATTTTTTTTTTTTTCAAATATATATTTAACCATAATATTCTTAAATACTGTAAAGAGTAGAGAAGAAATTTCCCATCATGTTGAAATAGATTTTGGTGGTTTAACTTAAACTCCAAAATTGTGTGTTTAAAATTAGAAAGAGTGAACAGTAAAAAATAGGTAGCATAGAAGCTATGAAACAAGCAAGTATACTGGCGAAATATATTTAACTTATGACATTTTATTGTTTTAAACATAGTAGAAACTACTTTATGATATAATAGAGCAAACCAATGTTCTAAAATTTGTAATTTTGTATTTTAATCCAAGATTATTTTAGTCAAAAGTGTTCAGAATTATTACTGTTTAAACCATGTAATTCTAATAAAAGTTTATATGTGCAGAATATTTTTTAATATGATAGAGCAAATGAAGCAATAATTTTAAGTAAGAAAATATGTGTCTACATTTTGACAGTTTATATTATATTTATTTGTAAATTTATGACTGCAGTTTCAAAGTTCTCTTATAAGATGCTTGAGATTGTTTATAGATTGAGTTTCTTCATCTGTCACATAAGCAGAATTTTTCTATATCTTTTGTAGATAGAAAACTTCCATGATACTTTTGGTAAAATTTTTATATTTTGAATTTAATTTTTTTAATAAAAATAAATTGGGAAAAGAGAAAGATATTTTTATTCTTAAAATTATTTAAAAAAAACGCAGTTTCCTCCCAATTCCACTTTTTAAAATTTTTAAGTTTATCATTGTTTTCAAAATTTAAATTTCTATCAGTATTGAACATGTAGAAAGTTACTTTTATTTATTTTGACCCTTATTTCTGCTTATCTTTAGGTGTTAAGTATTTAGAAAACATAAATGCAGATGACAATTAAGGCTATTCACATACTGTAAAGCTTGAATACTTGAAGAGTCCAAGATTGTTGAACTCATATGCCACTGGGAGATTAAGTTAAAATTGATTAAGATACTTTTATAAACAAAACATATTTTATTTTATTTATTTATTTTCAGAAAGTGGATCTGATGTCATCAATACAATATCTGAGAGTCATAATGCTTCTGCAATGTTAAAAGTAAGAATCCTTTTAGAAGCATTCATTTATAGGAGTACAGACCTGCCAACAAGAAGTTTACAATCCTACAACAACTTATGTTTATCGATGTGATGACTTTAAACCATGCTTATTAAAAAAATTGTATAAAAGAAAGCCAAGTTATATAATACTCAATGGTTAATTCTGTACCATATCTGAAAAAATATTATACAAAAAACACTGATAGAAAAATGGATGAAAATAGCATTAAACAAAAAAAAAATTACTTAATGACAATATTAACCACTTGAAATATTTACAGTTTCTTTTGTGCTACATTAACTGTTGCATATTTTGCTTTCTTTAAAAAGAATTTAGGTCAAATGTTTGTTCAAAACATAGTCCTGGTTGCCTTGATATAGAAATAAACAAGTTTTAATTCCAAGAGTTTCTTGTTTTTAAAATATCTATCTCTATTCTTTATTTGTTCTATCAAATGCTGCTGGGTAACTACATGTCCTTTTTCAAGAATTACAGTATAGATTTCTTGTTGTTGCAAACTTCAAAATTCTGATTGCAGTCTGATAGCATTGACACTATTAGCCCCAGGTTGGCAGAGCCTAAGAAAAATTTCATTTTGTTGTCACAAAAACAAATGGAAAGTTAATGTTTTCTCCTTTGAAAATACTGTGATTCATACATTTCTTCCTGAAACCTGGAAAATTATCAAAAAACCTATATTATTGAATTAAACTCAGAGAGTTGGCAGCTCTGTGAATATCATGAAATTAGATTTAAAATATTAGTTACAATATTTTTACTTATTTTTATCATTACAATTTCTTTATTTAGATGATTCCTGACAGTATTCTTGCATTTCTTGCTGAATGCCTTACTCCAAACCCATCTGCAAGGCAAGTATATAAATATATGTGTGTGTGTGTACAATATATTAAAAATTATTACCTTGTAAGTTTCTCAAAAATATCCCAATTTTCAATTCTATTTTTTAATTCTTAATTTCCAAGACACCAAAAGTATAAAAGGGTGTGATTCACCACAATTCTAAAAACCGTAGACTGAAGTAATAAATGCCTAATGTGTTGTTCAAGTAGCTTTGCAATCCATATACACAATAACCAATAAAAAAATTGCTTGCTCTGAAAATATTCTCAAAGAAAAGAATCACATGATCAGTCTGGTGTTGGGAACATTTTTATATACTCACAATTGTAATGCAATTCTTGTAGCTGTTGAGCATATTTTGCATCTGCTCAAGAACTATATTAATATATATAATAATTATTTATTTATAATAAGCCTTGTGGCATTGGGATAGTACTTTGTGCTTCTAAGTCACAGGTCGAAGGTTTGATCCTTGGACTGGGAAATGATGACTGTGTTGTAAATTTGCGATGTGAGAACAAGAGATGAGGTAATAGAAAAAATGTTCACTCACCTCCACAACACATCTGCATCGGGAACACAATAGAAGTGTTAGCTTATTGAAAGCTATAATAGAATAATATTTGAAGTAGAAGCATTTAGCCCTATTAATCCTGAACAGTATTAAGACAAACGTTAGCATTAAAAAGTACATTTATTAAACGTAAAAATAAAGGGAAAATAAACATCGGCTAACTGCCGTACACACATGTCAGCACAACCACACTGACTGACTGACTGACTGATACATAGCCTTTTCCCCCGAGTACTTATCGGTAGGGAAAGAAACGATCTTCAAACGTATGCAATACGTCACGGCTCGAATGAAAAATGCATGCATAATATATACATGCAAATATCGTCAGTGGTTATGAGATGGGTAATAAAATATTTAAATTACTTATAAAATAAAGTTACTAATTTTCTAACATTGGCCCCCCTCTCATAATCACTGACTGTACACAAGACTGAAACAAAACATACTCAAGCCTTTACAGATATCGTACAATTCTAACATTTTGACAAAGTCATTACACAAATATAAAATCTCACAATACAAACAAATTGACTTAATTATGAACATTATTCAAATCTTGAAAACAGTTGAATAACCTCTTTACCAAACTTCCAACGAAAGACATTACAGTATATTTTCGTACAGTTCTTTCACAAAATTATAGAGTTCAATCTTACTTAAAGGTTTAGTAAAAATATCGGATAGATTATTTTTACTGTTAATATGTTCTAATTTGAAAGATTTTTCAATTACAAGATTTCTTAAAAAGTGATACTTGATATGTATATGTTTAGTACGATTATTTTCTATGGGGGAATTTGAAAAGTCTATTGCAGCTTTATTGTCACACAACAATGTACTCTTAGTGGTGTCGAAATGAAATACATTTAGATTTCTACAGTTTTCAAGTATTCTTATTATCCACATTAATTCCTTTGCTGCTTCTGTGAGTGTTACGTATTCTGATTCCATAGTAGATAAACTCACACACTTCTGCTTGAAGGCCCTCCAACTAACAGGTACCTTATCTATAAATAATATAAAGCCTCCCATAGAGATATGGTCGTCACGATTCGACGCAATGTTAGAATCTGAAAAACATCTAACATTAATTTCCTTTATATTAGATAAGTTTAACATATAATGTTGGGTATTTTGGACGTAACCCAATAGTTTAAGCAAGTAGTTCCAGTGAACTAAACCGGGGTTCTCCTAAAACTGGGAGAAGATATTCACGGCATAACTTATATCGGGTCTAGTTCGACCGGCCAAAAATGATAAACATCCTATTATACTACGATAAGGTAATTTTAACATCTCTGAAATTTCTTGTTCTGACTTAGGGCAATCTGATTTTGAAAGTACTACTCCTTTTGCTAAGGGTAAAGAGGAAATTGGAAAATTGTATTTTTTAAACATGTTACAAATTTTACTAATATAGTCCTTTTGATGAATATACAAATTTCCATTCATTTCACAGAATTCCACACCAAGTAATTTTTTCGTTGTACCAAGTATTTTCAAGTCAAACTTATCTTTCAACATTTTAGAGAATGTTCTATACTTACAGACGTTTTACCAAACAGAACAATATCGTCAACATATAATAACAGTATAGTATTATTTTCATGATAGTAAACACAATTACACCATTCAATTTTAACAAAATTTAAACTTTCTAGGATGTTGTGTATTTCAACGAACCATTCTCTACCACTCTGTTTCAACCCGTATATAGCTTTGTTCAGCTTACAAACGTAATCTGGCATTTCAACATTAACATAACCTTGGGGTTGAGACATGTATATAGTTTCTGAAAGATTAGCATACAAGTATGCATTTCTTATATCTATTTGACAATGTTTAAAACCTAATAAGCAAACAAGTATTGCAAAAAACATACGAATTAGAGTGAAATTTATTACAGGGCTAAAGACTTCAGCGTAACTTTCCTCTTTTCTTTGCTTATACCCCAATGCTACTAAACGTGCTTTATATCGAACTACCTCCCCCTTTTCATTTTTCTTTACGGTATAAACCCACCGATTACCTAAAACTTTATATTTACTGTTTGGGGGAACTAGATTCCAAACATTCCTTTCTTTCATGATTTCAATTTCCTCATTCATGGCTTTGTGCCATTCATTGAATTCTGAAACCTTTTTACATTCCTCAAAATTACTAGGTATAATCATTTCAACGTGATTAACTTCCGGTTTGTCATTAAGGATAACTTTACCCGAAAACTTATTTTTACTACTAAAGTTAAATAAACTGCCTTTATATTCAATTTTGTGCTCATTACAGTACTTTTGTACATCGTTATTTGATCTAAATCTAACATTTGTACCTTCTATACCGTAGTATATATCGGTACGGGAGCCATTTTTTCGAGGAACGGCTCTCCTAACCCATTCAATGTCCTCACAGGGAATTAAATTTGAGGTGTCGATATGGTTTTCGTCATCCGTATCAAATTCCTCATCGTCTGAAATTGAATTATGACGTATTTTAATTCTAGGGCCCAGGACAGCTTCCTTGTGCAGTAAATCTTCTTGAAATGAAACATTAATCGTTTCAACTACTTTCTGCTTATTTACAAGCCATATGCAGTATCCTTTTGTCTTTTGAGCGTATCCCACCATAATACCCTTTTTGGTTCTCAAATCTAGTTTTTTCTGAGCTTTTTCGGGATTCCAACATAAGCTACACAGCCAAATGTCTTTAGATGGGTTACTGTGGGTTTTCTCCCACCAAATAGCTCAAAAGGAGTTTTAGTCATATTTTTGTGGCAAACGCGATTCCACGTATACGTAAAGCATAAAAGGGCTTCTGCCCAAAACCTTTTATCTAAACCACTATGACTTAACATTGCACTAATGGCATCTACTGCAGTGCAATTAAATTTCTCAGCGACTCCATTTTGCTCAGGAGTGAACGTGTTGGTTCTCTCCGCTTTTATGCCTTGTTCTTCTAAGAAATGGAAAAATTTTGTGTTACAAAATTCAAGACCGTTATCGCTTCTAACATTAATAATTTTAGAGTTTAAAAAGCGTTCAGCTCTCTTTTGAAATTTTACAAAAGAGTCAAAAACTTCTGATTTTTGAGTCATTGGGTATACTACGACCTTTCTAGAAAAGTCGTCTATAATAGTTAAAAAGTATTTACTCCCACCCAATGATACTGCATCCATTGGACCGGCAACGTCCATATGTAGTAACTCTAGTGGTTTCGACGATCTTATTTTAGGAATAGGCTTAAATGACACTCTTCTACTTTTAACTAGCTTACAATCCTCACAATTTATTTTAACGGGTTTAATTTTTGGTATGCCCCTCACCGAGTCATTATTACTCGTTTGGCTGATATATTCCGTATTTACATGATTGTACCTATTATGCCATAAAACTAAATTATCACTGCTTTCAGATGCTAGGATTTCGACTTTACTGTTATCCTCATAAATAGTTCTATTCTGTATTTTAGAATAGTGGGGTTTACAGTAATATAATCCATTGATACGTTTAGCATAAAATAGTTTCTGACCTTGTTTATTAAAAACCCATATTTTTCCCTTATTTCCTACAAACAAATGTCACGCTTTTTCAATGCATGGCCCTGATATAAGATTACGACGTAATTTGGGGGAATACTTCACGTTGTTTAATCTTATTCGGTTAAGTTTACTACCGATACGAACGGTAAAATCAACTGTACCAATCCCCTCAATTGGGCTAGTTACATTCTCTATAGCAAGAGACATATTAATATTTTTTTGAGGTTTATAAGAAGAAAATATATCCAAATTGTTACAAAAATGGTCAGAGGCTGCCGAATCAAATACCCACGAAAATTTGTCAAGAGTAGTTGATTGATTTGAATGAATGAAATCACCTTTAGGGCAGCCCCTGGGGGATTCCCCAAGAGCAGGGCACCGCGACCAGAGGTCTATTGTACCCAAACCCAAGAAGAACAAAACACGACCCAAGTGCGCCTAAGAGAAAAGACCACAAGCTGAGGCAAATTTCAGCAAACAGCTAACAGGGATGTCCTGTAGCTCCCAAGGCTCAAGGAGGTGGCGACCAAGGTGCTCAAACCTAAGAGCCGAGAAATGCTCACAATCACACAAAATGTGGCGAGCAGTCTCCTCCTCAAGACGGCAGCCACGGCACAAGGGATCAGACCTAATACCCATAATGCTGAGGTGCCTATTGAGGGCACAATGACCAGTAAGAAGACCAACTGCTTTCCTCAGACCATTTCTATGAAGCGACAAGAGCTCCTTACTACGCAGACTGGGGCAGTCACGATTGAGCTCTTTAGCTTGCCTATGACCATCCCCAATAAGCCACTTGGAATATTGAAGGCACCTAAAATGCCTAAAGACAGAATTCCTAATAGACCCCGGAGCAATACCAAGGACAGGCTCAGGTCCAGTAAAGAAAGTACTGGACCCTTTCCTAGCTAAATAATCAGCAAGCTCATTACCTTGAATTCCCATATGACCGGGAACCCAGTAAAGATTAACCTTGTTGCCAAAGGCAAGGTCACGAAGAGATTCCAGACACTCCCAAACCAGTGCAGAGGTAACACTACACCTCGACAAGGCCTGGAGTGCAGCCTGACTATCAGAACAGATATGAATGGTTTGCCTGTGCAAACCCCTGCCAAGGCAGGTCCTGCAACACATATAGATTGCAAAGACCTCAGCTTGGAAAACAGTAGCATATTTACCAAGCGGAAAGAAAAGCTTGGTGCCGTCCATAGGGCAGCACACACCAGCACCCACCTGATGATTAAATTTAGAACCATCAGTAAACCAAACCCTGCAGTTGCCCTTAAGCCACTTAGGGTTCTTAAGCCATTCCTCCCGAGAGGGGAAATGAACACTATAGGGCTTAGAGAAAGTAAACCTGGTATTGATAACATCAGTAGGCATTATAAAAAAAGCCTTGTTAGCCACGGAAGAGTCAAAACGTCCCCAAGAGAGATAAGAAGAATAATCCCTCCAAAGACCCAGACTCTTAAACCTCTTCATACAGATTATAGCCTCAGCTTCAATCCGTAGATGAAGAGGAAGCATGCCTAGCAAAAGTTCTATGGCAGCAGTAGGGGTAGTTTTTATACAACCTGTGAGAGCAATACAGACCATTCTCTGCAGCTTATTCAGCTCAGACTTAACACAATCAAGTCTGGCCCTAGACCACCAGACAATCGAGCCATAGGTGATAATAGGACTAATAATCATATTATAGATCCAGTACACAGCCTTAGGAGAAAGGCCCCAGGTCTTGCCAATCGAATTCCTGCAGCTCCAGAAGATCTTTTTAGCCTTCTGTAGACAATAGGACACATGACAACCCCAGTTGAGATTCTTGTCAAAATAAATGCCAAGAAACTTAACCTCATTAGATAGAGTAAGCTTCTTACCATAGAAGATAATATCCCTAAGATTTAGGTTCTTCTTCCGGGAGAAAGCAACAAGCTTGGTCTTAGAAGGATTTACAGACAAGCCAAAATTGTTACACCACAAGACAGTATGCTTGAGTGCATCATTCATAATACCAGAGATGGTTTGTCCAAACCTACCCCTAACAATAATAGCAACATCATCCGCATAACCTAAACAGCTGATGCCGCTTTTAGTGAGGTGAACAAGTAAGGAGTCCACCACAATACTCCAGAGAATGGGAGATAGAACTCCCCCCTGAGGACAGCCAGAAATGGCCTGAACAACCTTACTAGCCCCAAGAACATTAACACAAATATACCTAGTGGCCAGAAGATTCTTAATCCAATTGGAAATAATGTAATTAGTACCCTTTAGCACAAGGGCCTTAACAATAGTATCAATGGGGACCCTATCAAAGGCTCCCTCAATATCTAAAAAAAACTGCAAGTGCAATTTCCTTATCGTAAATGCTTTTTTCCAAAAGGAAAGAAAGCTCATACAAAGCAGTACTCGTTGATCTGCCAGGCTGATACGCATGCTGCCGGGGCGACAAGGGATCAGCAACAAGAACAGAATCCCTAAGGTACCTGTCAACAAGCTTTTCTAAAGTTTTTAAAAGAAAAGAGGTGAGACTGATAGGTCTAAAAGACTTAGCCTCATAGTAGTTATCTTACCCAGGTTTAGGAATAAAGACAACCTTCGTATACCTCCAAGACTGAGGAACATGACCATAAGCAATACAGGATTTAAAAATCCTACAAAGAATGGGAACAAGAAGGGTACTACCCTTCTTAAGAAGAATGGGAATAATCCCATCCAAACCAGGGGATTTGTAGGGCTTAAAAGTACTTAAAGCCCAAACAACCCTATCATGGGAAACCACTGCCTTAGCAGCATCCCAATTCTCCTTGCCAACCACTTGAGAAGGAGCAATAATACAGCTTCTATTGGGAATATCAAGAGAGCCCGGGAAGTGCACCCTTAGCATTTCAGCCAAAACCTCCTCCCCAGTTTCACTGAAACTCCCACAAGGAAGCCTAATAGTATTTATATTACAAACTTTGTTCTTAGACATTACCTTAACAACTTTGGCAGTTGCAGGAATGTCATTGATACCCTCACAGAAAAGCTGCCAAGAAAGCCATTTGGCTTTACGGATAGCCTTACTGTAGGCAGTCAAAGCACAACGATAGGCCTCCCAGTCACCAGACTTTTTGGCCCTATTAAAGTGCTTCCTACATTTCTTACGCAAGTCACTAAGCTCAACAGACCACCAAGGCACACGCCTTGGGGAGCTAGTGGACGTATCTTTACAATTGCGCTGATAAGCATAGAGAATGGCATGTTGCACAGAGTCAACGGCCGACTCTAAATCAGCAATGGAATTAAACTCACCAGGAACTGCATTGAGTCCACACTCTAAGTCATTATAGTAGGAACACCAGTTAGTATTACGTGGATTCCTACTCTCAATTCTAGAACATTCTAGACCCCTTAAAGAAAAAACAATTAGCTGATGGTCTGAGGCAGTAACTGCATCAGACACCCTCCAATCACTAATGTAATTAACACAGTTAGAATTACAGATAGTGAGATCAATGACCTCCCTTCTGTTCTTAGTGACAAAGGTAGGAGCATTGCCACTATTAAGGATATACAGATTGGCAGACAAAATGTAATCCAGAAGCTCATCCCCACGCTTGTTGCAATTACTGCTACCCCACACAGTATGGTGTGCGTTAGCATCACAGCCAAAGATGAGCCTCTTACCAGTATTACAAGACTGAATAACTGCTTTACACCTATTATCCAGAGGATCACTCTCCTCAAAAGGAAGATAGGCAGAAACTAAAATAAAATCACCCAAGGATCTATTATCAGAGATCTTAACAGCCACCAAGTCTCCACATAAGTAGCTAGCAAGATTTAAGGCATTGAGCCTAGAGCTCACAATGATGCAAGCCCTAGGTCTATTGCTGAGAAGGTCATAAAAAATATTGAACCCACTAGCATTAAGACCCATAACCTTACCGTTACGAATCCAGGGCTCTTGAATAAGAGCAATATCAAGTTCTCCACCTACCAGTTTTTTAACAAGGAGAGCAGAAGCTTCCTTGCTGTGGTGGAGATTTAATTGTCCTATTTTAATTCCAGGCACGAAGGCAAAAACAAAAATAGGGAAAAGAAAAGGCAGAATGGGAACTTACCCTTACTGCTTTAAGACAGGGGGAGCACTTTCAACTCCGCCCTCCTCCTTTAGTTGCTCCAAAGCCTTGTCAATTTCAGAAGTGGAGCATTCCGACATCCCACAGACAGTACCCGATTCTGAGGTGACCTCAAGGTTCTCAAGGTCAGGTATGTCTGAGGATTCCATTCCAGATGCAGCTTCCGAGGTAGCAGCCTCTGGTTTGTCCTCTGGAGGTTTGCTCACAGAGGGACCCCCTTCAGCGCTGTTCACCTTGCTTCTTGGGTCGAACAGGATCTTAAAAACACCCTGATCCAACCCCGAGTAGGCTCTTAGATTAAGCATTTTGATGGAATCCACATCTGCTTCATCCACCTCAAAGATCCATCTGGAGCTATCCGCCTCAGCAGAGACATGTAGGGTTCTCCAGTGATCGGTGTAAAGGCCTTCATTGAACCTTTGAAGGCGCTTCAGTATGATTGCAGAATCCGTAGTATATACGTTTCTGGCTCTGAATGCAATTTTACAGGGTTTGGGTAGCTCATTAGCACTCAATACCTTGAGTGCCTCCCCATCCAAGACCTGTCTATCACCATCTAGGGAGTTCCTAATCCAGTCCGCTGTGGCACAATCCCCACATTGGACTATCAGGGCCCCTCTCCAAAACATTGTGCTAGCAACCTTGAGCGGCAGATTGTCCAGAGGAACAGAATCCATCCGCTCAAGAATGGCACGCTTGATGACGTGCGTCTTCTCTTCAGTTAGCTTGTTGTTTGGGTAATTATCCCCCACAACAACTAACTTAATGGTCTTCACTGCACCCGCATAAGAGCTAGGTTGGAGATCCTTCCTAGACTTCTTAAGGGGCGCCTTCAGACCGGGTGATGGGGTAGAACTGGATGGCAAAGGTCTTTTTGAACCAGCACCACTCCCAGAAGAAACAATGGGCACGGTCGTATTGCCCGCAGACTTCAGCTTCCGCCTCAGATATCGCTTCTGAGTCTTGGTTAGACCAGAGGATCCAGCACCTCCGCGGGCAAGTTGTTTGCCACTAGGGCCCGCACACTCGCCCAGCGGTGGACCTTGGACCTCAGTCCTTCCTTGACTTGAAGCTGAGGGTGTGATACAGCTCGACTCCGCCCCTGAGCTGCCTGGTTGACAAGTGTCACCACAGGCAACATCAGAGGGAGGACCGGCCTTCTCACTGGATGTTGCTTTCTCTAACAGAGAAAGCTTAGAGTTGTCAGCGGCTCGCGAAGAACCAGCTGACCCAGGAGACTGTAACAAAGTTTTCGAACAGGATCCTCTACCTAAATCCTGAACGCGTCCCTTTTTTAACTGCGCGACGGACGATGCAGCATCCTTAATCTTTTTCGGACCTTCCATCATGTTTAGTAAGTTATGTGTTGTAGTTCGTCAGGTACCTCACTGACAGCCTGTTCGACATGGGTGACCCTACCAGTAGTAAAACTACCGTCGACATAGCCCATCAGGTCATTGGCACACGCAAGCCCACTCACCACGACAAGGTCACAACACATGAGGGGTTGATTGATTTACACAAGCTTCCGTTAACAATTCAGTAATGTTAGAACCTTTATAATTACCTTTACTCTGATTTCTACTTTTAGAAAAATTAGATTTGACTTTGCAATAAGAATTAAGTGACCATACTTCTTACATCTGAAACAAGGTCCAATTTGAGATCCCTTATTATAATTTAGATTTTTAGTTACAGGTACATTAGATACACTATCACTACTACTATCACTTTTACGATTGACATTAAAAGCAACATTTAAAGATTTATCAGAATCTATCTTACATTGTTGTAGGCGACTCTCCTCACATTGAAGTTCAGCAAGCACTGAGTCAAACTTGAAGTTTTTATCCGGCCATCTGTATATGGTTTGGATAATGCCTTGATATTCCATTGGAAGGTATCTGAGAAGTTGAAAAGCTTGATATATATCCTGTAAAGGGTGTCCAGAGTCTGCTAATTGTTTCACGATATGTCACAGTCTTGCAGCAAAAACGCCGATTGATTCTCCGGGGTGAATCCGAGTGTCGAAAAATTCGTCTAACAGGTTTACAATCCTCGCTCGTGTAACAGGTTGAAAGTGATTCTTTAATATTTCCCAGGCTTCTTGTCCACTCGACGTCGATGAAATTAAGGTTCTATAATCTTGACTCACATTCAGATATATAGTAGAGTAAGCTCGATCTCGTCTCAGCTCAAAATCTTGCTTTTCCTTGGTTGTCGCTTTCGGATCTAGTTCAGGGGTTTCGGTAATAAACTTCCATGATCCCTTTTCTAATAATAACACCTTTACGTTATCAGCCCACGTAGAGTAATTCTCAGAATTCAGTGGCTCGATTAAACTCTCCATAGTTTTCATAAAGATAGAGGTATACTTATTTCGGTGAGTTCAGGAATAGTTGCTTGATTAGGGCTGTAACAGGCCCCCCATCGAGGCAGATATAAACTTGCTTAAAGTCCACTGTTCAGGTTAATGGGCTAAAACTGGCCCATAACCAATGTTAGCTTATTGAAAGCTATAATAGAATAATATTTGAAGTAGAAGCATTTAGCCCTATTAATCCTGAACAGTATTAAGACAAACGTTAGCATTAAAAAGTACATTTATTAAACGTAAAAATAAAGGGAAAATAAACATCGGCTAACTGCTGTACACACATGTCAGCACAACCACACTGACTGACTGACTGACTGATACATAGCCTTTTCCCCCGAGTACTTATCGGTAGGGAAAGAAACGATCTTCAAACATATGCAATACGTCATGGCTCGAATGAAAAATGCATGCATAATATATACATGCAAATATCGTCAGTGGTTATGAGATGGGTAATAAAATATTTAAATTACTTATAAAATAAAGTTACTAATTTTCTAACAGGAACTTGAAGTAAATTCCGCAAACGTATCCATATTGAATTAAATGTATAAAATGATTAGACATTCAGACATTCAGTACTCGAGAACGCTGCCTTTTTCTTTAAGATAATTTTATTATTAACATTACGACAGCAACACAAAGACAACTACAATTACACACGCAACATAGGCAACTACTAAAACTAAACTACTACTGTTACAAAAGCTCCTCACAGCGCCACCTATATATTATAAAATGAAAGAGAAGAATTGGTGGATTACGAGTAAAACAAATTTTGAATCTTAACATTCCCCCTTAATCCAGCAATTCTGAGGAAATATTAAGGGGGAATGTTAAGATTCAATATTTGTTTTACTCGTAATCCACCAATTCTTCTCTTTCATTTTATAATATATAGGTGGCGCTGTGAGGAGCTTTTGTAACAGTAGTAGTTTAGTTTTAGTAGTTGCCTATGTTGTGTGTGTAATTGTAGTTGTCTTTGTGTTGATCTTTTATTTCTTCGCCTACAGCTTTTAATTTTTCTATTAATTCGAGCATTTGGGAAATGTGTTCATTCATATTTCCGTTTTCTGGCATTTTCATGGCATACAATTTTCTTAGCAAAAATAGTTTGCTAGACAGGTTGCTTCGTTCATGAATAGCTTTAAGCTTATTCCAAGTAGTTCTTGCGGTTGTTTCATATTTTACATTAATTATTTGAGAATCCTCGATGTACAGATTTATTAATGCTCTTGCCTGTCTATCGTGCCTTATATATTTTTCATCTGGTGCGGGAGGTGGATCGTTTTCAATCAAATCGAACATGTCTTCTTTAATTAATATCATTTCCATCTTAAACTTCCATATGGAATAATTGTTAGCATTAAGCTTAACTATCTGAGGGCTGATATCTTTAAATGCAGACATTGCATACAGGAATAAAGTACTTAACAACGGATGCTACCAGATGGAATGTTTCGTTTTCGATTTCAGAGTTTGTATGTGTAAACCAAAAGCATTAGATTCTTCGTATTCTGTTTCTTAGCATAATTCAGTCTCATAATCAATGTTGTAAATTTGCGATGTGAGAACAAGAGATGAGGTAATAGAAAAAATGTTCATTCACCTCCACAACACATCTGCATCGGGAACACAGTAGAAGAAACAGGAACTTGAAGTAAATTCCGCAAACGTATCCATATTGAATTAAATGTATAAGATGATTAGACATTCAGACATTCAGTACTCGAGAACTCTGCGTTTTTCTTTAAGATAATTTTATTATTAACATTACGACAGCAACACAAAGACAACTACAATTACACATGGAACATAGGCAACTACTAAAACTAAACTACTACTGTTACAAAAGCTCCTCACAGCGCCACCTATATATTATAATATGAAAGAGAAGAATTGGTGGATTACGAGTAAAACAAATATTGAATCTTAACAGACTGAGCCTTTCATCCCTTCACTGGGTAGACAAACTGAGGACCAAGCATGAATGAAAACTAAATACTGGAGGTTCCATAAAAGTTTGACCACTTAACTGAGACATATGCTTTGCTTCACCCCAGGGCCCTGATCTTTAGAATGGATATTGGCACCTTAGTTTGTGGCCCCGAAGTAGGCTGTATCCCAGGGAGTTTAGTTTATATATATATGTATATTAAGACAATTGCAAATAACAGCAGGGTCAAATAGCTAAAGCATTGAACTGATGATCAACAGATTTTTTTTCACCTGCTCGAACCCAGTCAGTAACACCTGATTTTGATGCAATCTAATTTATGCTACCTCACTCAAACTTTTGAGAAAGTTCTTATTTATGTTAATTTACTTTATTTCCATGTTTCTAGAAAGTTTGTAAGTCATATATAAAAGACTTTTTTTACTGTATATATTATATATATACATATCTATATATGTGTTTTTTTTTTTTCTTTAATTTGTACTGTTTGAAATGTTTGTATATATCTGAAAAATTAAATAGTATATACTTTAACTTAAAAATTGTTTTCTTATTTAACACAAATATCTAATATAAAATTAATGTACTTTTATTACACACATATGAAAGATAAAAATAAGTACTTATACAATTCTAGTCAATGATAAATTCAGTTAAACAACTTATAGAGACTGAAATTATAAACACAGTCATGTATACCCTGCCAAATGATGTATTATGATAGGACAGGATAGTGTAACAACATAGCATAGCTGTTATATAAAATGAGGTTGAGAACTGAAAGATACTTGTATTGGTGTTGTTGCTACTCATCTCCCTTGATATATTAAAACCTATCACCAGGTTGAGTAGACCCTGTCACAAGGAGACACTTAGCTCATATCATGGCTAGCAGTAAATTCTATGGAAATCATTTCAATACTAAATGTATTACTCAGACCATGTAAATTTGGGCCCATAATAATAATATTCCTGATATGTAATCTTAAATATATCTTAATAATCTTAATATATGGTACATACACATAAAATTGTTATGAGAGAAGGATGACAAGTTTATAAACTAGAGGTAGGAAACTACTGTACTAATTATATATCCATGCTGTCAGCATATTAGCATTTTATATGCAGAAAATTGTTATTTTTACATATTATTTTTATATTATTGTAATTTGCAGGCAGGAAGCTCAAAAGTTACTACA
Source organism: Pardosa pseudoannulata (assembly GCA_032207245.1). NCBI lineage: Eukaryota > Metazoa > Arthropoda > Arachnida > Araneae > Lycosidae > Pardosa > Pardosa pseudoannulata. The sequence goes on along the minus strand of CM063502.1, from coordinate 7,516,637 downwards.
ACATTCTGCTTTTAATGAGCATGGTTTGGATGAGAAATCAAGAGCTCTGGTAACATCACATTTATTCTTGTCCACGCAGCTAAGATGTACTGAATCTAGTGAAACATATAGAAATGCTCCTAAAATGATTGGTAAAAGCTTAAATTTCCTGATATTATATTTAATAGACATTTTTCTTGCTAAGGCATTTATATGTTTCTGCTATTATGTAGGTGAATGTTATGATATCCTATTTAAAATTTCTTTGCCTGATTAGTTTAATAATTCCTGGATATTTCAAATGGATCTAAAATTTAAAAAAAATCTACTATGGAAAACACAGTTGTAATTTAGAGTTTTCTTATTAAATATTTTTTTCTTTTATGTTATGCCATTAGTATTTTTATAAGATTTTTCTATCCTCACATTATCTTGACGAACTTACCTTGATGTAAATAGAAGAGACTAATGTTTTGAATAAATTAAAATTGATAGAAAAGTATGTTGTCCTTTATCCATTGTAAAAACTAAGTAGTATTTTGAGCTATAATAGCTGTACTTAAATGTTTTATGAGCCTAAGTTGTTAATAGAATTATTTTTATTTATTTTTCTGAAATCAGCAAAAGAAAATATTTGGGATTAAATGAGAATGTATTAATATTGTTTAGAAGTGTCACAAGTACAATAAAAGTAACTTCTAAAAATCTAGTCTAAACTTAGCTTTTTTACAGTATATCAAAAGTTTTCACTCAAAAAAAAAAAAAAATAGATTACAGCCTGACATCATGTGCAGTAAAATCTTAATCTGTTATTTCTTCATTATTTGCTTTCTCATATTGATCATTCAATCATTTAGTTTTATAGTTTCAGTACCTTAAAATATAGTCATGTATGTTATTTGGCTAAATGTTTAAAAACTTTTATTACTATTTAAATTATCCTCTATTTTTAAAAATGTCAGGCTTGAATTATTTTTTAAAAATTATATATAAATGCTAATTATACTCATTGCATCTAATTAAAAAATGAGCTTCTCAATTAGTAGCCCTTTGGGGTTTATTATTTTTCTGTAATTATCTACATGGCTTTGTCTATTTTGCTTATAATAAAATATCACTTTTAGAGTATTTTATAAAGCAAAATATATCAATTTTGTTTTTCAGAGGATCACTTATCAGAAAGACCCTTAGAAGAAGTGTACTATTTGTGGCAGTTAGCTGGTGGTGATCTAGAAGCTGAGCTGCGAAGACAAGAACTAATCAAAGCGAAACCTCCAGTTGTAACTATATCTAAGTAATTAGACATCAGATTGTTTTATTAGACTTCTATCTAAATAATTATCTAAAGATGGGATTTATAGTTATTTTTCTCTAGATATAAAGTTTAATACACTATACAGAATGATATTGTTTTTAATTTTTTATTACTAAACATATTTTTATTCAATTATATATCTTATTTAGTGTATACTACAAATGTTTATAAATATAAATTTTTTCTCAAAAGTTTCTTAGCTACAAAGAATTTTAACATTTGTTTTAAATTAAATGTCTATATAAAAAAAACATATATTAGTGCATGAAAAGTGTATATCGATCATATTAACCCTTTCTAGCTCAACAATGCATGTCATACATTCAGCTTTTTTATGCCTGTATGACCAGTGTCATGTGACAAAAAGAAAACTAGATCATTGAAAATTAATTTCTCACTTCTTACATGTTTTGTTTTATTACTGTTTTTTTTTTCTATTTAAAACAATAAGAAAATATACTAGGTACTGTTGTAAATATTGTAATAGTTTTATTTGTACTATGTCATGATTTGAAATTTTTTACATGGGTAAAGTGTTTTAGAACTACTCAAAAAAGAATTTAAAATGTTTCTGATATTAACATCAAGAATTTCCCTTAACAAAGTTAGAACTAAAATACTTTGTATTAATTACAAAATTACATTCTTATGAAAACAATTTTCAAAACAATTTTTGTGTATTTTTAACAATTCTTTTCATGCAGATGTTTATGACAAATACCTCAAGACTATAAATTTGATAAACATAATACAGAAAGAATTTTTTAAATTTCAAACTTGGGTGAATTTCGGGGGGAAATCTGGTGATTATTTTTTATCACCATATGTGAAGAAAGAAGCTGCTGACTGACCAAAATATTGTGCATTTTTAATTCAAGTTGGAATATTTATTAATTTTTAACAATGAAAGAAAATGCTTATTTCAGACCAGAAATAGAAAAAACCAAACAATAGATGGTTAATATAAATTTTTATTTACCACTTACTGCATCTGAATAACCTGAAATTTTACACAGATTTCTCAATGTTTTTATGTTGTATGTTTTTTGATGCCTTTGTTTCAATTTTAAATATTTAAAAAAATGAAACTGAAAAAAGAATGCTTTATTTATAATTTATTATGTATATTGCCGTTGCATGTAATGTTTAACTTTAGAACATCTGTTATAAAATTGAAAAACATATTTGCATTTAGAATTGTTGTTGTGGAAGGAGAAGAATTTGGTCATGAAAAAGATAGAGCATATTTGTTGGATGATTCAGTTTTGACCCTTCCTCTTGAGCCTTTGCGACATGTAAGTTTTGAAACTATTTCATGCTTGTATTGATTGTTTATTTTCATTATAAAAATGTTGGTTTTGAATTTTGTTTTATTTTTAGAGGCTGCAAGATGTTGATCCAGATATCTATTATCCTCTAATTGAATTTGAGTAAGTAATATATTGCAATATTATTTGTTATTAGATTTAATGATTTTATGCATTACTTAATAAAAAAAACATAGATATTATTATTTAGGCATTATATTTTGTTTGTGAATATTGGAGCTCTTGATTATGTATAGCTAACTGTTTTATTTAAAACAATTTCTCATTAATTCTTGACAAACCTTTAGGCACTGTTATGCAATTGATGAATATTAAATAAACTTAAGAGCAGATGTTTTTATAGCAAATAAGCTGTAATATATGTAAAAATTAACATTAATTTTTATGTAGGTTTTATTTTTCAGATTAAATGGCTATTCCAGTTCACACCGTCTTGGTACTCTCAAAGAAACAGCAAAATTGCCATTAGTCATTAAAGAAAAAGATGTTGAATATCAAGTATGCACAGTTCTGAGATTGTGACAAGTGCTGTCCACTTAGTTGTTAAACTTTTTACAAATGCCTGTTCATATTTTATTAATATTTTAAATTACAAACATATAAAGATAGGAGATGATTATAAATAATTACGATATAGTCACCATGCTAATTTACATAATTACTCACTTTTTTATGAGTTAAGCAAGCCATTATCTAAAATTCAATTTCATTAATTATTTTATAACATTTAACTAAAAAATGTTTTCATTATTATATTCATATTCATATAATTACTAGAGAAATGAAGCACTTGAATATATGATAAAATATGTGAAAACTATTTTGTAAGGTTTTCAAACTAATAAAAAGTTGAGACTTTAAACTGAAATGTTCATGGCAAATAATATATAAATTATTTTAGTAAATATCTGTTATTTAAGTTTCTTTAAAATCAATTATTTGAACTTAAAGGTTTACTGATGGTCAAACTCACTATAAAATTTTGTTTTACATTTTCCAAATGGCCCAACATAAAATTAATTCAGTTTAAGTATATACAGCCTAAAATATATAAAAGAAATTAGTATCATGTTATGATAGAAAGGATAAAATATTTATGAGGAAATTTCTTTGGTTGACTAGTTCTCTGCAAAGGAACATTCAGGAATGTTACACCAGTTATAATTGTAAAGGATAATATATTTTTGAATGGAATATATTAATACGTTTTAAATTTCTGTTTGTGAATTGTGTCTTTTTCAAAATGTTTAATACTTCATTTTTCAAATTTAAATTTATTTGTGGTATTACATATTTTATTACTGATTATTAAACATTTGATTTTAATTAAAATAAATTATACACTCTTTTTCCTATGGTAAAGGAAGATAGCTAAGAAGGTTCAATTCTGTTAAGCCATAAACTAAGAATGACTTTCCATTTCCTTTTTTGATATATCTTGTGGTAATATTAATGTATTTTCTTTCTAATTTAATCATTTTATAACTAAATGTACTCAGATTAAAAAGATTAAATAGGAAAATTACTCCACTTTTCAAATTTCAAATTATCTAGTTTATTATGTTGCTGAAATTGTATTTGCAGATTTCAAACAGTCAATTAATTTGTAGTACAATTTCTGCTGCATTGCTTAGTACTATAGTTTACTTTTATTTACTTGAGTAAAGTCTTTTCTTTATCAGCAAATAGATATATACACATACATACATATATTTATATAGAGATTTAATGACCGATACATCTTTTTTATAAGGATTTATCTCAATTTAGTGCATCTTAATTAATGATAAATTAACAAGTACTTAAGGCTTTAATATATCATTTAATTAATAATGTTTCATTCTTTGAACACTTACATTTAAAGTATAAATTCCATTTAAATATTTTATCTTTCCTTTTTTTCTGTCATTTTTACATTATTTGAAAAAGAAAATCTTCTTCACTATATAAGAATCTTTTACATGAAAGAACATTGTAAAATTTTCTACTTTATATGCTTTATTTTGTAATTATTTAATGTCTTTAATAGGGCTTAAACTATTTTTTGATTACAGCTTCACCGAATAATACTTTTTAAAAGACTTCTTGAAGCATACCCATACAAAAGAGCACAAATATTACATGAAGCCAAAATTGATATTCCTCCTTTATACAGGTCTAAGATATGGGCTGCTCTTTTAGAAATAGAAGTAAGTACTGAGAATTTTATATTTTAACCTCTCTGAAATTTTGAGCGTTAAACATTTAAATTTGTTTTTTAGTAGTTATATTGTGATTTATATGTAATAGGGGAAAAGTTTGGTTAGTTTATGTTAGGATTGTGTTTTTTATAACACAACTAAATTTTCCTTTTTGCACCTTTTCTTTTTCAAAAATCCTTTATCATCATTGAACACAATTAAAAAATTTAGATTGTTAAGTGAGAACAAAAAATAAAGACACTTAGGTATATTTTTCTGATATATCTCTTCAACAAAATTTTTATTAACACAATGACATTTGACATGTTACTTCCTATAGATGAAAGAAAATTGTATGGAAAGTAAAACTTGTTACACTTACTCTTTCCAGTTTTATCTACCATTTGTATAAAAATAACAATAGTTCTGTGTCTGTTTCCATTTTACTTTATTATATGATTTTTCCATCAAGCTTCTGGTTATGTATTATCTACTCTAGGAGCATTAGTAACTTTTCCAACTTTGATTTGAAAACTTTATAACCAATTTTTTCCCTAAGCTGTCAAATCAGGGAAAAGCATATATAAAAACAAATAATTGTATTTAATCTCTTTTTAAAAATGGGCTTTATTTTAGAAATATGTGTTTGAGTGTGAGAAAGATTTAGTAGAAGCTTTTTTTGCCTTCCCAACCTTAATTTTGCATTTATAAGGTTCTTGTCTCTTTCCCTTAAAAAATTTTTAAACTGTAATTTGTTTAAGCTTAGCATTAATAAATAAGAAATTTTACATTTAATGATATAGGCCACTGTAATGTAATTATTAATTCTCTATACTTATAAACCACTTTATATTTTTGTAATAATTTCATTTCTTATAGGGAAATGTACATGCAGTTTATGATAGCATTGATAAAGAAACTCCCACACCTACAGATAGACAGGTAAGATTTATTATGCTACTATTGTGATTTTAACATTTACTTTTTTATCTGACAGTGGTATTTTTTATGTAGATTGAAGTTGATATTCCACGGTGTCATCAATATGATGAGCTGTTGTCATCTCCTGTTGGACATTTAAAATTTAAAAGAATTCTCAAAGCATGGGTTGTTAGTCATCCACAATATGTTTACTGGCAGGGTTTAGATTCCTTGTGTGCTCCCTTTCTCTCACTTAACTTTAATGACGAAGGTAAAGTACATTTATAATACTTTAATTATAAGCAATACATTATGCACATGTTATTTATATATATATATATATATATATATATATATATATATATATATACAAAAATTATTTGAAATATCTGTGTTTTGTAAAATTTTAGCATAATTTTTTTTACATTTGTCATCATTTTTTCTTTTGTTTTTCATTGTGCAGTCATGACACTGCAAAATATTAGTTTATCATGATTTAAAGTATGTTTAAAAAAGGATTTGAATGCTTTTTGTTCTTAGGAAATTGATATTTGATAGGTAGATTTAAATAAATAAGTCTTATTTTGAACTCGAACACATTTATTAAATAATTTAAATCACCACATCTCTTTACACATACTCAGTCAGAGGATAATGCCAGAATTGCCAGATACAAAGAAATAAAACTTAAACAATTCATTATGGGTGTTGCCAACAATAATATTCTAACATCCCCTCTCAATTTTAAGTCACCTTACAGACTTACAATTGCTATTTTATTACAGAAATCTTATTACCTAAACAGTATTTTAAGTTAAATCAAAAGAAAATAATAATCTAATACAATGCAAGTTCTTTCCTAAACAAGCAAAATTTAGTTTTGCTCAGAGCTTTGGTCATTATATCTGCTACATTTTCATTTGTATCTATATACTTCACATCAATTAATTTTTTCTTAACAATGTCTTTAATAAAATGATATTTGATATCAATGTGTTTTGACCTCATCATACTTTCAAAATTGTACATATTCTAATAGTACTTTGATTATCTGCAAATAAAGTTATAGTAAACTGCTTCGGGAATTCTGAATTTATTCCTTTGATGAACATCAATTCACTTTTACAGTTGGTTGTTGTCGTATATTCAGTTTCAGCAGTTGACTAGGAGACTTGTAGCTGCTTCTTGCTAGACCAAACTATTGAATTATCTCAATGAAAAATTACCACTCTATTAATACCTTTGCAATCATTCTTGTCTCCTGCCGTCAGCATCAGTAAAGGCCATTATATTATTGTTTGCATTTTTCTCAAATACAAGTGACATAGCTCTTGTCCCTTTTAAGTGTTTCAGTATCTTGTTTTGTAGCTTTCCACATTGTTCCTGTTGGCTTGTATAGATATCTGCTAAGTACAATAATGCAAATGTTATATCTGATCTTGTTACCACAGGCAAATATATTAGACTTCCTGTAATTTCTCTGTTTGGAGCATTTATGATTTTTTTCTCATTATTATGGTCAAAATTAGCTACCATAGGTATTGCTATGCCCTTGCAATCACTGATTTTAAACTGTTGAAGAATCTTATCTATAAACATAATATGTGATATTCTTTGTATAATTTCATTTTGGGTTGTTTCTGTTCTAAGAAAATTTCTTACATTTCCCATATCTGTGGCATTAAATTCATTTTCCTAAATCTGTATTCCCTCTTTAACCCGATTTGAATCTCCAATAAGTAGAATATCATCAACAAACAATATCAACTATAAATCATTCCCAGTATATATGCAGACATCATGTTGTGATCTTGTAATTTTCAGCTCATCGCACAACTTGTTAAATCTGTAGTTCTAACATTTTGGTGATTCTTTAAGTTCATATAATTTTTTTTGTAATTTTAAAACATTCTCCTCAGTTTTTACTGTAACACCCTTTGGAACTTTGATATATATATATATATATATATATATATATATATATATATATATATATATATATATATATATATATAATATATATATACATATATATATATATATATATATATATATATATATATATATATATACATACATATATATATATATATATGTATATACACATTATTTTCTGATTCACCATTAAGAAATGTGGTAGGAATATCTAATTCCTTAATTTCCCATCCATTTGTTAAAGCATGTGATGAACCTAATCTTATTGTTGCTAATTTTGCTACTGGTGAATATACAACTTCTAAACATTCTTGTTGAAATCCTTTTGCTACAAGTCTAGCTTTCTTTGAACCATCTTGTTTTGTTCGGAATACCTGTTTTGTTTCTATCACTTTCATATTATAGGGTAACTTTACATGTGTCTTGCTTTTTTAGTGAATTTGAGTACTTTCTCTATAGCTTTTTACCATTCAATATATTTAACAGCTTCATTGTACTCTTCTGGATCACTTGCTTCAGTCCTCATACAGTATGCTGTGTATAATGCATAATCTTCAACTTAAGAAGAGGTTTCCTTGTTTGCTTATTTTGTAAATTATCTTGAGTTTCCTCTGATTGAATTGTTTCATTTAGTTCCTGTTGAACTTCCTTCCTATCATCTTCATCTAACTTTGTTGCATTTTTTTATTTTCAGATTCATCTTCTATAAAAGTAGTTTTTTAATACTTTCTTTTTGCTGGTTATCTTCCTCATCATACTTACACTTTGTTTCACCAAACTAAACATCATAAGAATCCATTATAATAGTCTGATGTGGATTCCACAATTGGTTGTAATTTATCTATTCAGTTAAATTAACTTTCCAGGCTTTGCTTCCAAAACCTTGCAGTTTTGAAAGATCATTATTTCCATACCAAATTTCTGCAGGTGTTTTGCTAGACAAACAACTTGTTTGAGTTCTATTTAATTCATAAGCAGAAGCTCTGACTTCTTTACTCCATAAATATTTATTAAGTTAGTTTCAATTAGATTCGTTCACACTTTGTTTGAAGAATTCTATTCATACATTCTGACTTGGCATTCTGTTGCAGTGTGTACGGAAGTATATATTCAGTTCTAATGCCGTTTTTCTTACAATAGGATTTGAAAAAAATTGGACAAAAATTCACCTCCAATATAAATTCTTATACAAGATACTTTTAACCCAAAAGTAGTACTTATTTCTTTAATATAAGATATTAAATTTTGCTCAGCCTCACTGGATGGGATCTTTCCACTAGATCCTGTGGTTGTTCATTCCAATAAAAACACTGTCCAATGTCTTTTCTTATTTTAATTTAACGAAACAAATTAATTACAACTATTTACAAAATACTTAACTTCTGCCACATGGCAGTTAAATGTTAAAATATCAGCTCGGGTCTCTTGCGACCATACCTCACAGAGGCCGTCTTACAACTGCTGTGCCTCACATGCAGTGCCCCCTGGCGGCAACATAATTCATCACATAGTACAAAAGCAAAATGATTCACGATAAACTGTAAACCTTCAATACAAATTATAAATGACTTACCATGGGATGGTAGTTAATAAAAAACACAAAATTCGCATCAGATAATAATCTATGCTAACTAAAATAAACAAAACATTAGTATGCAAATAATACAAAGGGATCAAAATTGTTAATATATAGATAAAATAAATGCCAAAAAAAGTGTAAATAAAAGTTAATTTTCTTCCTGAATGGGGAGAATGCACAGTTTTGTTATTGGTCTTATAAGTTCCCCGTGCACAGTCTTCAATTTTACAACTCGAACGTTATTGTCTCTTCCTGGAAATAATTCTAACACTCGACCAAGTTTCCATCGTAGCGGTGGTAAATTGTCCTCTTTTATGAGAACCATGTCCCTCACACAAATATTTTTAACAGGAAGTCTCCATTTGCTGCGCTGCTGCAGTTGGCATAAGTACTCCTTAGACCACCTTCTCCAAAACCCTTGAAACATCTGTTCAGCCAGTTTCCATCTTTGTCCGTAGGTCACTTTATAATTGATTAAATCCTGCTCCGGGATAGCTGTTAATGGAGTGCCGATAATAAAGTGTCCTGGAGTCAAGGCAGTCAAATCGTTCGGATCACTGGAAACTGGTGTAATCGGCCTCGAATTCAAACATGCTTCTATTTGAGTAAGGAGGGTCAGGAACTCCTCATACGTCAGAATTTGGACTACGATAGTCTTTTTTAGGTGTGACTTCATGGATTTAACGGTAGTCTCCCAGATACCGCCATGATGTGGAGAGGCTGGTGGATTGAATTTCCAACTAATGCCTTCACTTAACAACCAGCCTTGATGTTCTGGGTTCGACTGAATGGACGTAATTATTTCTTCTAGAGCCCTGTTGGTACCTATGAAATTAGTACCACAGTCACTCCTTATCTCAAGAGGCTTTCCTCTCCTTGAAGTAAATCTCTTTAAAGCGGCTAGGAACGCTTCACTCGAGACTTCGCTAACGATCTCTAAATGAGTGGCCTTTGTGACCAAGCACACGAAAACACTAACATAGCATTTTATGGGTCTTACTCCTCTTCCCCTTCTCATCTTCACTGAAAAGGGGCCCGCAAAGTCTACACCGACCTTCGAGAAAGTTCGGCTAGGCGTCACTCTGCTTGCTGGTAGTTCTCCCATTATCTGGGTTGATGTAGCTGCTCTTGCTTTGCAGCATCTTATGCATTTCCATATGCATTTTTTGATTTCGTTCCTTGAGCTAAGTATCCAATAATTTTGTCTTATTGCAGATGATAACAATTGTAAACCCCCATGTAAATGTTTCTCGTGATAATGTTGTATTATTAGTCTTGTGAAATGATTGTTTTTTTTTTTTTTTTTTTTTTTTTTTTTTTTTTTTTTTTTTTTTTTTGTAAAATGATAGGGTGTTTACTATCTCTAGAGATTTCGGCGTTTTTTAACCGACCTCCCACTCTCAAAATTTTGTTCTCATCTAAAAGTGGGTTGAGAGCAATAATCTTGCTTTTAGACTTCATTGGTTGTCCTGCCTTTAAGGCCTTAAATTCTTCACAGAATTCTTTCATTTGAACATTTTTTATAATCAGTTCTGAAGCCTTCTTTAGCTCCCAGGTGGATAGCATACCCGATCTCCTCTCGCGAGTTGGTTTGCAATTATTTATGAACCGTAGAACATATGCTACCGTTCTCAACAGCTTGTTCAATTTACTGAAGCGCTCTAGCTCAAACACCGAATCTGTGGACTCCACAAGTGTCTGCAGAACGGCACATCGTCGCTCATTACAGACCTGCTGCACATCAATCTCAGCACTGTAATTTTTTATATCAGGCGTAATATCAACTTCGAAAAGCCATGACGGTCCCGCAACCCACATTTTATCATTAATTAACGCCTTAGAACTTAATCCTCGTGTCAATTTATCTGCTGGATTTTTCTTTCCTGTACAAAAATACCAATTCTCTAAGTTCGTTGTTTCCTTAATTTCAATCACACGGTTTCTAACAAACTGTTTCCATTCATTAGCTACTCCCTTAATCCAGTGCAAGCAAATCTCAGACACCGCAGCGCTCCTTTTTTTCCTCTTTTTCCGTTTTTTTAGAAATCTCTCCTTTTTTTCCTTATTTTACTGCATTCCACCTTTTTTTCGCATATTCCCTCCTTTTATTCCTTTTTTCTTTGGGCCATTCACTCCTTTTATTTGTTTTTTCTTTCTCAACGTTTACGGAGTTATGTAACAACGGAACGGATTGCACACATTTGTTTTGGTAACATCTTTGTTTTTCTATTTTTTTCTTTCCGTGAGATTCCCCCCCCCCCAAAAAAAAAAATAAATAAAAATAAAAAGTTGTAGACTATTTATTGGCGTTACAGATGTTTGGAAGTTAGCGAATAACGATCAAAGTGTCAAAACTAAAAGGGGGACCCGAATTTTTGGATTGTAGTGTCAAGAAATCTGTTTACCCCGTTTCTGAACCCAAGAGGGGGAAAAGAAACGTTACTCCGAGCCTGTGCGCTAAAAAATGGACTGCCGCATCGAATATTGAATTCAAGGATTCAAGGATAATTCTGATCCGAATTTTTTTTTTTTTTTTTAACTTATATATATTTAAATTTTGACGATAATCAGAAAGATTTCTTCCCTTTTCTCATTTGTTTTTTCTCTTTACCACGTCCACAATTTTTTTTTTTTTTTTTTTTTTTTTTTGACAAAGAGCAGGAGAGAAGCGTTATCAGTTGATTCTCGCAACACGTGTTTCAAGGTCAAAAAGCCGTGTGACGCGCGTTACAAATGAAACATATAGAACGTGTGTGATTCTAGATGTAATAGTACAGCTAAGCCGTAACTGTATGTTTTTGGTGAAAAACAACCGTTTTCTGGATTTCGGTTCCGGAAAATGCGCCTTTTTTTTAATGGGCCATTATAGTTAATACTGCTATCATAATATGGGAGTTCTGAAACGGTAGAATTATGTTTTAACATCCTGCGTATAGATTATCCCCCGAACACACGTACGTGTAGACCGATCGTAATACTGTTTGATATATCAATATTTTTTTAATATCGCGGTAACAGTATTAAGATTTCAATCCCTCTTATAGTTATTTCTAACGATACTTCATCTTATTGACTGAATTTTTGTGCTATGATCAGTATCTGTGAGAAAATAACACTGATGCAAATAACTTACGGAAGTTAATTGTTGTTGAAAAATCCGCACCTTTTTTTTTTTTTTTTGTTAAGTTTGCATCTGTATTGAAGTTGATGAAAAAATTTATTAATGAAAAATCGTAACCATTTATTTATTTTTTTTTTTTTTATTTTTTTTTTTTTTTTTTATTTTTTTTTTTTTTTAATTTTTTTTTATTTTTTTTTTATAAAAAAAAAAAATTTTTTTTTTTTTTTTTTTTTTTATTTTTGTTTTTTTTTTATTTTTTTTATTTTTAAAATTTTTTTTTTTTTTTTTTTTTTAAAGAAAAAATTTTTTTTTTTTAAAAAAAAAAAATTATAACGGCAATCCCGATAAAAATCAGCCTGCCAGCTGAATCCGCAGGACGCTGCCACGGGTTCGAATCCCGCCGCTTTGTTCGCAGCCGTTCAGAATCGTAGTAATTAAGTAGTAAACTCCGATGATTTTAGCTGTCGGGTAACATAAAAGTAAACTCTAGCGCTCTCAGCCCAAACTAAATGGTTACAAATCTGTTAGTCTAAGGTAGAATTCGAACCCACTGTCTCAGATACCGGAAGAAAGCCCGTCGAGTTCGATCATCGTCCTGAAATCTTACTGTTAAAAAAAATTTTTTTTAATTGTTCACTTAAAAAATAGCCTTATACAGAGTATATGTTATTTAAATCATGAGTTTTTAGACATTGATTAAAATTAAATCAAATGCTAATTATCGTATCTTTACAAACTATTAAGGTATAGATTTTACTGCTATTTAAGAAATTCTAGTGTCACAAAATTAAAAATTTGTTTGTAGGAATGCCTTCTAAAAATTTAGTATCTAAAATGCGCATTTATGTTATTAGGTTTTTTTTTTTAAATTAGGATATTTGAGAAACTTCTGATTTGAATCTGTTTTGAACATTTTTTGATTGGGAAACTCTAGTAATTGTTTATATTAGTAAAAATTATTTAGCATGTGGTATATTTCATACTTAGGTACTTGTTTTTGCATTATGTATACTTAAATAAATATTTTTAAATTATTCTTTATTTTCCATTTTTCCTCCTTTTTTTCCCCTCTAATATTTAACTTCTGGATCTGCTACTTTTATTAAAAAATTTTTGAAATTGTCCATTTAAAAAAATTAGACTATACTATATTTTTTAAACATTTATTATAAATCAATGTAAGAAAAATTAATAGAATTTTACAAACTAGTTAATAACAAATTTTGCGGTTACAAAGTTTTCAAGTTCTGTTTGGAAGTGCATTTTAAAGCTTTGCTATTTGAAACGGCTTTTAAATTATTGATGTACTGTTGAAATCCCTATTTTAACAAACCAGCTTATAACAAATGAAAATTTTGATCTCATGATTTTCCTTTAGTTTACAATGCTAATTTACTCATAAGTGGCAATTCTCCATTTTATACATTTATAGTGAATCTTAGGAATGAGGTAGAAGAATCCTTTCTTTCATTCATTTACTAAGTATATTTTCTTCATTTTGTATAAAACTTTTTTGCAGTTCTAAAAACAGATTTAAATATGTTTCTAGATTTAAAAACAAAGTGCATGAAATTAATAACATTTTGTCCAGACACTCAAGGAAAGAAAATGTTTTTTGTTGTATTGGACAAAAAAATTCTTTAAACTAGCTTGATATAGAAGATTATAAATTAACTCAGTATTAAAATAGTAAGCAATAACTAGAAGACAAAACTAGTTTTGCATTTGTCTACATTTTTGGTCATTCTGATATTCAATCTTTCAGTTGTTTGGTTAAGGTCAATTAAAATCATTAAAGATAATATTTTTATAAATCTTATAGAAGATAATATGTAACCTTATGTAAATCTTATACAAGTTATAATTTTCTGAGATCTAGCATTTTTCTTAAAGGTTCAACTACAACAAACAATATGGTTCCTCAAAATTTAATATAATAAAGTTCAACCGTATTGGTGAATTTATTTTTTTTTTTTTAATGAGGCACATTGAAGAAGCATCTGATTTGAATCTATTTTAAATATTTTTTTACTAGGAAACTTGAGTACTTACTTATATTGATAAAAAGTTATTTAGATACTTCCATATTTCATATTTAGGCACTTGTTTTTGCATTAAATAAATCAGAACATTAATTTTTAATAGTTATTTAACTTCCTCTTTTTTGAATTTTTCTCCTTTTTTTCCTTCTTTTTTCCCAAAATTTTGACTTCTGTGTCTGAAATATGGGAGTCAGTCCAAAAAATATCTTTTCTTGCCTTAGTCTTGGGAAAATAGATCGTATGTAAGAGCTGAGTCTAGCTGAAATCAATGTTCCTAACAGCTCAAGTCTAGGAAGAGTAACACTCTTTAACGGTGCTAGACGAGACTTCGAAACAATAAAGCTTGTTTCACATTTTTTTTTTCCTTTACAAAGCCTAAAATATGCTACAGCACCATAACACTTGGGACTAGCATCAGAGAAAATGGTTACTTCTAAATTTTCCCAGCATACTTCACTAAGGTATTGCCTAGGGATCACAAAACCCCTTAGAATTTTAACTTCCCTTAACCATTCCTGGAAACTGGATTCTGTGTCCGAAGGAACCTCTTCGTCCCATCAAACACCTCTCTGCCACATAGTTTGCATTATTAATTTAATTCGGACTGTAAAAGGGTTCACGAGTCCTAAAGGATCAAATAGCATGCCACAAGCACCCAACATGGTACGTTTAGTTAATTGTTTATTTTGTAATTTCCGAACCGGGGACACGTTGATTTTTAAAGTGACCTTCACATTGTTCCAAATTAGCCCTAAAATCTTTAACGGTATTCCGGATTCTTCAGATATTTGACGACAATCAACGTTGTTAATTTTCCAAAGTTCATTTAAATCCGTGGAGTTTGAAATCCACCTACGCAAATTCATGCTGGCCTCACTAAGGACGAAAATAGTTTCCTTACTCAATTTATAGGCATCATCCACATTGACTGTTTTCCTGCGATTAAGTCGTCTACATATAGTTCCTTTAACATATTGCATGTGTCGTTGTATGTTTCTTCATATTTCTTCAAGTGAAGCCTTATGGTGGCTGTTAGTAAGTGAGGTGAGCATTTTACGCCGAATGGGACTCGACAATGACGTAAAGTTCCAAATTCAGGGTTACTGTGATCGAGATTGGGCCCTCTCTCATCTATCCATAAAAATTTTAAAAAATCCCTATCCTCTTTAGCTATTCCGACTTCTAAGAATGCCCGCTGAATATCAGCACAAAATGCGACGTTATGTACCCTAAATTTTATGATGATCTTTAGCAAATCGGGATTTAAATTAGAGCCGCTTTCTAAATAATCATTTAGTGATAAATTTTCCTTAACTTTAGAAGAAGCATCAAAAACTATTCTAACCTTCGTGGAATCCTTTTGCTCCCGTATAACTGCATGATGCGGCATAAAATAACCCGTTTTCACATTTTCACTCAACCCTGTATCCGCCCGTTCCACTATTCCGTCCCTCAAATGTTCCTTAATAATCTCATCATATTTCAAGTACAATTCATTGCTTTCCCGAAATCTATTATTCAAACTTCTCATACGTCGCCTCGCCATTTCATAGTTGCTATTTAAACCCTCAATATTCTCTTTCCACAACAATCGAGTCTCATACCTTTTATTTTTATAGGTTGTATTTCGTTCGAACGCCTCTAAAATTTCTTGATCCGATTGGGTTGTTTCCTTGTCTGAATTAATTCCGATCGTTTCTAACTCCCACAATTTTTTAACTCTTTCAAAATCCAACTCGTCTTCCGATACGATCACGTGATTAACTCTCGCCTTATTATAATTTATTTCGTCATCCTTGCCCTGTATGATGTACCCGAAAATGCTGTCCGTGGCGATCAATTTTTTACTAATTTTAATATTACGTTCGCCTAAAATTTCCCAGATGTGGTCCGAGCCTATTAATATCTGAATTCCATCAGACGAGCCGACGTCCGCCAATTGGAGCCCTCTTTCAAAGGCGACCTTTCGAACCCACTGTGAAGGAATTTTAATTTGACCCTGCGTAATGGAGTCAACAACAACGGCTGTTAATTTTACTCTCTTGTTAGGATTGTTTACGTTACTTAACTGTATCTCAACTATGTCATATAGCCGCTTATTCGCGGTTTTACATCCGAACGCAAAAACAAATAACTCTTTTCTGTCAATTACTTTTAAACATAAATTTTCAGCCACTTCCTTTAACACGAAGCTATGTGTCGACCCTGTGTCAAAGAGCCCGCGCAACCTATGTCCTCTACTTTTCTCTCCCCCACACACGCTAGCATGAAAAGTTTGCAATAGAACTGCCGAATTCGAACGGTTGTTTATTTCACATAGGAGCGACTGAGAATCTTCTGGCGCCGTAGAGTTTGATTCGTCTGGTTTCGTAACGGAAGTGCTCGTTATTTCCCGTACCTCCATGTCACACAGTAAAGAATTATGATAGCCCTGGGAATTGCAGTGCTTGCACTTTCTATCCCTGTTTGTACAGTTTCTTCTCAAGTGCTTGCCAAAGCATAAAAAGCACAAGCCTTGATTCATTAAAGATTTTCGCCTTTCGTTTACATTGAGAGCACTCACTAGCTATATGCCCATTTGAAGAACAAAAAATACAACCTTTCTCGCGATTGAATGAATTATTATTGAAATTACGTTTTGAATTGAAACCGAATTTACTCCTCGGAGAATGTTTATTAGACGAGGGTAAATTTTCTTCGACCTTAGTAACTAAAGCAGCGGCTGTTGGTTTAGACTTAAAATATTCATTTCTCTTAAAATTTGACTGATATTTATTGTGGTAGAATTGATTCCCCTTATTCCGAAAAGATTCATTTACATTATTATTGTTTAGGTTTGCTAATATTATGGCCGTTTCTCTTATTTCTAATTCCTTACGTAAGTATTCCATTAATTCTGATATATCAAACAATTCCTTTGATTCACGATCTCTATTAAAATTCAAATTCAACTCCTCGGGTAACTTCTGCAATATTACTGGACACAGTAAATTACCGTATGTACCGGTTGCCACATTCAAAGATTGCAACGAACGAATTTGTACTTCTATTGCGTCGTACATTTTTCGAAGACCTGAAACATTCGAACAAGATTTTACGGAATCAACCAATAGAAGTTTGTGCATATGTGACGATATGATCACATCGGTTCTTCCGAATCTTTCTTTCAATAACTGTACCAATGCGTCATAATTTTGCTCTGTAAGAGAAAATCCCGAAATTGCGTTTAGAGCAACTCCCCCTAAATAAGTTTTCAGATATGTAAACTTTTCAATCTTGCTTAGCCCGCCATTATTGTGTATCGCTACTTCATACGAATTCCAGAAATCAAACCACAGGCTGCAATCGCCAAAAAACTTCGTTATATCTAGCTTAGGGAGCTTCACGTTTTCAGTTTCGGTTTTGGAAACGGAACTATTTTCTTTTAAGAATCTGGAAATTCTACTTTTCCATTTCGTTATTCGTTCGGAATATTCCTCGCTCGCGGCCACTTCTGCCTCAATTTCAGTTACCGCTAATAATTCTTCTATACTAGCGTCTAATTCCTTTAAATTAGAACCTTTCACTATCAATTATTCGATCAAATCGTTTAACTCGTCAAGTTTATTTTTTAATACTAAATTTGCATCATTGAGAACAGTTTCGATTTTACCTATTATTTTCGTTGTTAGGGTTCGAATGGTTCCTCTTTTCTTTTTTAATTTCTCTAGATCCTCCATTTTAATTATGAACTCTATCTAATTATAACAATGAATACGTAACGAAATAGTTACTGCAATTCAATTTGGAAAGAATGAGAAAGGGCCTACCTCAGTTTCCCGCGCCGAGTCCCGTCGTAATAATCCGTTTATCACCGAATTTTTCAGTTCATTCCTATTGTCCTGTAATCCTCCAGCACATGTCACAAGTCCATCACTTCCGTTGTCACCATGGATGGGATCTTTCCACTAGATCCAGTGGTTGTTCATTCCAATAAAAACACTGTCCAATGTCTTTTCTTATTTTAATTTAACAAAAGAAATTAATTACAACTATTTACAAAATACTTAACTTCTGCCACATGGCAGTTAAATGTTAAAATATCAGCTCAGGTCTCTTGCGACCATACCTCACAGAGGCCGTCTTACAACTGCTGTGCCTCACATGCATTGCCCCCTGGTGGCAACACGCCGCGGGCGGAGAGGATCAACCACTCACTTTTTTTTTCTAACAAATAAACCCTGCTAAAGTGAGAAAAATCATCAATTACAAATTGATAATATCAGTTTTTGTTTATTGATATTGGCATTATTGATCCACAAATATCTAAGTCTATAAGTTCACTAATTTGCTTAGTTGATTTTTCATTTTTTTAAGTGGTAAGTGAGTTGCTTTTTCTTCCATACATATTTCACACTTTTCTTTGCTCACTGGAAGGCCTAAAATTTTTATACTTTTTCTATTTGCATAGCCTAACTGTTGATGCCACAGTTCAGCAAATAATGCTTTAATTTTGTCTGTTCAATTAATTTGTAAGCTAGCATATACAAATTATGCATATGATTTGCTTGTAACAAAATTGATCTATTAAAAAGTTTTAATCCCCATTTGTTGATATTCACAGCAGATCCTTTTCAATAATCTTTTGTAATGACAGAAGATTATATCTCAAATTTTCAACAATTAGGGCTTTAAAACTTATTTCTATACCCTGGGAAAAGGCTATAAAGTTTGCCCTCTTTGTAGCTACTAATGCTTCACCATCAGTTACTACAATCATTACTGGCTTCTCTAACTCAATCAAACATCCTGCATAAATTTCAATTTCTTTTCTAACAAGGTGCACTGTCATACCAGAATCTAAAACAAATATGTTCTCACTCTAAATTCTATCATCACTTGATTCTATTGATAAAAACGCAGAACTTTTAGTGCTATATTCACTATTACTTTTCCATTATGCACCCTTTGATATTCTGTAGTAAGATTCTCTGCCATAATTATTTCTATTTGTACACTCATATGTCATATGTCTAGGTTTTTTGCATCTGTAACATGTAACAGCCTTAAAAGCAACTTCACTTGATGCTTTTCCCTTTAAATTTCTCTCAGACAATTTTATTTCTTCATCTAATAATCTTAACTTTACAAAGTCTAAATTATATTTATCTTCTTGCATGGTCTCTATAGCTGTGACAACTGTATAATATTTGTTATTTAATCCTATAAGCATATAGCAAATTTTATCCTGCTTACTAATTGTCCTATCCTGGCATTCAAGTTCTTTTATCAAATTGTCAAATTTCAGAAAATAATCTAATTTTTCACTTTCTCTATATATTAACATAAATAGTTTTCTACGTAAGAGTAATTTTGACAACACTCTTTTTCTTTGGAAGAGTTTCTTTAAAATTTGCATCATGTCATGTGCTGTTGCAGCAGTTTTCCCTAAGCCTAAATGTGTATCTGTGAGACACTGCAAAATAATATCTTTTGCTTTTGCATCTTTTTCTTCAAAATTCTTGATGTCTTTCTTTTCAGGTACCTTTAGTTGTGTAGCATCCAAAATACATTTTGCTCGAAACAACCAGTTACTAAAATTCTCAGCTATTAATTTTAGATATTCTATTCCTTCCATCACCATTTTCATTACTTGTAGCTTAAAGAACAATATTCTATTCCACATAAATAATCAATTTTTTCTTAGACTCTGAGCGTATAACCTCTTAGGAAACTGACATTTGATGGGTAGTTTTAAATAAACAAGTCTTATTTTGGACTTAAATACATTTATTAAATAATTTAAATCACCACATCTATAATGCATACTCAGAGTTAATGCCAGAATTGCCAGATACAAAGGAATAAAACTTAAATTAAACAATTCATTATGGTGTTGCCAACAATAATAGTCTATCATTTGTTATGCCTATATTTAATTTTACATACAGTACAAGATTTTTCAAATTAGTAAATTATGGGCATTTTTAAAAATTGTTAATTTTAAAAATGATTTTAAATTTTGAGTTTTTCAGACTATTTCTTTTAATTGCATTGAATGTTGCTTAATAATATGTTCATATTGATTATATTTAATTGCATCACTGCTTTCTTTATATTATTGTGTAATTAATAAATACTGATTTCTTATATAACCTATTGCATACTCCATAGTGCTTCATTTTTTCTCTTCCTCCATTTTTTCAATAAATCTTTTTTTATGTTTCATAGCATTCTACTCTTTTTTTCAACAGTTTACTCCTTTTTTTCCTTTCTTAGCCTTTTACAGAGTTATGTAATGAGAAAATAGTTTGCATAACCCACTTTTCCATATTTGATAGCACTATGTTTTTCTAATATTTTCTTTTTGGGAGGTGTTCAGATACTGTCGCCTCCCTGCCCCCTTAAAAAAAGAATTAGGCTATTATTGGGAATACAAGTATTTGAAATTTATAAGCAAATAATGGTCTGTTAAATGCCAAAACCGAAGAAAGAGAGCAAATTTTGTCTATTGCAACTTCAAGAAATTCATATTAAGCTGTTTCTGAGCACAATAGAAAAGAAAGAAGCTCTCTTCCATATCCGCAGATTTGAAAATGTGGAAAATTTTCAAATCTGTCATATCGAGGACTGAGTGGTTTTTTAGGTTAGATATAATACTTGAATGACATTTCTCCAAAATAAAATATATTCAAGCCTTAATAAACAAAATCATATTATATATTAGATTCTTATTTATGAAACGATGCCCTATACACTACTTGTAAAATGATATTTATGTAAATAAAGAGAAATACCTGTGAATAAATACAATTGTGGAGAAACAGGGAGATCATTGTATTTAAAACTTGATACAAGAATTCTCTGACCTTGTGTGAAATTGCTTGAAATTCCTTTTTCATAAATTGAATCAGTTTTTGTTTTGTTTATTTTATGTGTAAACAATTTTTTCACGGGCTGTTTATACATATTTGTCCATAAGTATCAAATGTGACACAATCCCAAACTACATGTCACCTAAAAAGCACAGAAAATTTACTTTTCAGATAAACATTTTTGATAATTTGTAAAACTATGGCCAAGCAAAGAGGTGGCCTCATTAGGAGGTAACATTTTGAAAATTTTCATCATACTGAGAAACCTTATTGTACAGTCATGTGTAAGACACATCTCTTTTTTTTTTATTTTAAAAAAGGTTGTCATCTTCTGCTCGCCCATTATTTATATATCCAACTATTTACCAACATCAGTTGCATGTGTTTGCTTATATAAATGAATTAATCATGAAAACTAGTCAAAAACCAAAGCAGGTGCTAATATATCAGAGACTATCAGAAAATATATCAAAATTCCTTGTTTGATAATGTCATCTAGTAATATTTAAAAGTGTTGCTAAACATTAAAAAGTTGTCTAGCATGGTGGTGGTATACTCCTCACTGGACCTGAGAAGGGATTCTTGCTTTGAACATATGCACAATGCTAAACCACCATGAAGGGAAATTTTAAAGTTGACCACAAATGTACCAATAAAGTATTAAGACTGTTGGGGACCCTAAAATTGATATCACTATAGTGTCAAGAAGAACCTATATGTCATGAGTTTAAATGTATTTCTGCTGAAATGAGACACATGTATCAAAATCTTGGAATGGTCATAAGTCATGCTTTGAATCATTTTTTATCTTATCTGCTTAGCAAAATAACAATGAAAAGTCTATTTTCAATTCTGTTTTGTTTATTTTGTTTTTAAATATTTATTATTTTTTTAAGTTTAGTTGAAAAAAATTTTACAGAATAGTTTTTGTTCCTTAATTATATAATATGCATATATATGTGTGTGTATGTATATATATGTATATGTATATATATGTGCTGGATCAAAACCCTGTTAAATATGGACAAAATGCTTGCAAAATATAAAATAATTAATGTTTTTAAGGGTAAATACTGTTTTATGTTTGTAATTGACACAAAATTTTAAGTTTATATTATCAACAATCATTTGATTTTTGCTCTTGACCAAGAACAAAAAAAAGGTAAATAATTATTATCCTTCTGGTACATGCTTATGTTTTTTTTTTTTTTTTTTTTTTTCCAGTTTTAGTCTTATTTTTCCCATGCCCCATAAGGGCTAGTAAAACCAGGATGCATTCTTAAAGTCAATTCTTCTCATTAGTACCAAAGTTCATGGGCTTGAATCCCACTGCTGGCTTTGATGTTTGCAGCCATTTAGAATGGGCTTTAACAGTAATCAGTAGGTCTTGGTCTAGTGCAGCTAAAGTACATGGTAAAGCTCCAAACCAAATCAAACAGTTGTAATTGGATATAAGCAGCATTGGTAGGATGCTGCCATGGGTTCGAATCTAGCTGTTGATTCTAAATAGATTCTTAAATCCTACAAAAATTGCTTTAACTTAACAAATTTAAAGTATAAATCAATAACAGATTTTACTACTGATTAAGAAATTTTGCAATTACAAAATTGAAAATTTTCCTTCAGTAAGGCCTTTTTTAAATTTGTCATCTGAAATGCACTTTTAAATTATTGATGTAATTGTGTGGGTTTTTTTAATTAGACTTATAGAAGAAACTTTTTTCATTAGAAGTCTTGAGTGCTTAATTATATTTTTAAAAAATTATTAAATCCTTGTATGTTTATATGGGCCCTGTATGTTTTATTATTTAGGTACTTGTTTTTGTGTTATGAAAATTCAAATATTTTTAATGGTCATTTACTTTCCTTATATTTCTCCTCTTTCTGCATTTTCCTTCTATTTTCATTTCTTGAATATTTGACTTCTGCATCTGCTGTTGTCATCTGAATATTATTAATTCCTTCTGAATAGCTTAAAGCTAAAGGCAGAAGTTATACCATGCTGCAATATTATGCATGGTATTATTTCTACCTCTAGTTTTGTGTTATACATTTCATCAAAATTATTATTCAAGTTATTTGAAGAGGTATTTCCGTTATTCTGTTTTGTTCAATTTCAATGGTTATATTGCACCTATGACTATTTTAATGGATTTTGTCCATAAACTGAGAAAAATTTTACAGTAAAATTGTTATAGATATTTTCAAATCAAATTTCATTTTAATGAGTAACTTAAATATTTTGCTTATTTTTTTAATGCAATAAAATCTGTTATTTAATATTTTGGATTAGTTTGAATAATTTTTCTTATTTAAAATTTTGAATATATTCATTTTATTATTATTTTTTACCATTAATAAAGCTAGGTTGAAATTTTGAAAAAGATTTAAAAAATTTGACATGTACTGAAATCTTATTTAATATGATTAAATGGATTTTTTCCATTAGTAACAAAAATTAGTGAAATTCAAAATTATCTGAATGTTCAGCAAACTATTTTTTTGGACGTATAATAATAACCTCAGTATTATTTTAATTGTGAAATAAATAGTATCTTTTAATAAGTAAAGTTATTTATTTGTGTATATTTTGTGTGCTTGAGATATATTTGAATTGTGTATCTTTAGCTAAACAATGGACATTGTGTAGGTCTTTTGTGTTATTACATAATTCCAGTTAGTGTTGTTGTTTTCATTGCCCTCTACCTAATCTAAATATTTTAATTTGAATTTTGTTTATAAACAAGCTGATATTAAGAAAATTAGCTCTCATTATCATGTAAATATTAATATTATAATATTTACATAATGAAACGTAAATTTATTTTTTATTCATTATTGAACTATCTAGAAAAATAATAATAAAGCTTAAAAACTTATATTTTGCATGAGTTTTTATCATTTAAAAGTATCAAAATGAAAAATTTGTGAAATTAATTATATTGAATGTTTATTTCATCTGAGCAGAAATACAGTCATACCTTGATTTAGCCCTACCCTAATATAACTCAACCCTGTTAAAATATGATTTATCTGAGTGCACATATATTATATTTAGGACTTAAGTTCAAATTGGTTTAAGCACTAACTTATTTTAAAGCTAGCCAATATTTTTTAAAGTAGGTACAAGTATAAGATTTCCTTAGAAATTTTTCTCTTTCATTTCTTTTAACTGCATATTACTTTATAAATAATTACTCTTTCAATAGTGTAAACTATTTATATCCTTGAGTGTTTTTAAATATCTTTGGGTCAAGCTCAGTATGCTATAATGACTCTTTTAGTTCCAAGCATTAGCTATAAAAGCATTAAAATACCAATAGACATTTGTTACCATTAAAAATATTTAAGTTGAAACAGTTTTCATCCTTAGCTGTTTTGATTTCTCTATTTTTCTCAACATTATCAATAGAGTAAAGATCCTAAATTAAATTTTCCTTTAAAGAGTTTAGCAACTAATTAATAATTAATTGGTTATCACATTCCTTTCATGACAACCAAATATAGTAATAAAGAAAATCTATTACATTATTTCTAGAAATGACAAATGAATCAAAGGAAGCAAGATTTTCTAATAATTGTGAAAATTTAGATATGACTGATGAAAAAATTACCAGTTTCCTATAGTAAAAAAATTATATTGAAAAAAGAATTTGAACAAGTATTTTAATCTTTCTATGAAAAAAAATTAAATAAAAAGAAAATTATGCTAAAATTCTAATTTATGTGTTTATGAATATATCTATTTTTTTCTTTTAATCTAGAGAATATCTAAAATCATGAGAATAAATAAATGACTTGTTATAGCACTTTGTTGTTATTTGAATGGATGGTAGTGCTATATCAAAGTTTGACTATAGCTTTTAATTTATGGGATATATAGTATGTAATTTATGCTATATTTATATACCTTTTTCTTCTTATTATTAAAAGTCATATATATATATTAGTGCATGTTGTTATGTAACTATTTTAAATTAATATTTTAAAATTATATTAGCATTCAATTTATTATAATTTTTTTCCGTATTTTCTTTCAGCACTTGCATATGCCTGCCTTTCTACTTTCATACCAAAATATCTTCACAATTTTTTCTTGAAAGATAATTCTGCTGTAATACAAGGTAAAACTGTATTCTGAAATATTGCTTAAGTATATTTGGACAGCTTTTTGCTGTTTTATATATTATGTAATTTGAAACAATTCTATAATTCTTATGTTATTATGTGGTATTAAATAAATATCTGCAATGATTGTGTGTATAAAATATTTAGTGTACTGTCTAAATGAATTTATTTGTAATACTGTATAGATTTTAACTATACAGATTTAAAAACATTCTTTACTCTGCTGGAACAGTATTTCAGAATGTTCCATTACTGTATGAAAGTGCAAGTAGCTCATTATGTTGATCACTTCTCTGTTCTCAAGTGGTGGATGATCAGTAAAGAGCTTTATATTCCTGATTTTCATGCTTCCTATCTATTCTACTACTATATATGTGGTATATTACAGTAGCTGAAGGCTACATTTCACTACTTAGCTTTCAAAAACATATTAACTCCTTAAAAGCCCTGTATAATTACTATAATTTTAAAAATCAGTGTTTTAGTTATCTTAAAGAATAAATAGTAGTAGAAAAAAGAAGCAAACATTAGAACACTGAATAAAAATGCATATTTGATCATTTGTATTTCTAAAGGGAAATTTCTAAACAACAAACTTTTCTTTATTAATAATATATATCTCTTTAAGGAAGAGACATAAAGTTATCAGAATTTACACAGAAACACAGCTAAAAATTAAGTTTATTTAAGAAGTTATTATTCTAAAAAGTAATTCTTTCAATTATGCCTTTGTACAGTTGTCAAAATTTTATTATTGTAATATGTGTTGAAAAATTCTTTATTTTAGAATATCTTGCCAAATTTTCCCATCTCATTGCTTATCATGACCCAGAATTAACCAATCATCTTGATAATATTGGATTTATTCCAGAAGTAAGTATTTACATCACCTTAAATTTTATATGCTAGTTAACAGTTTGTTAGTTTTTTGCAAAAGGTAGTTCAAAGCATTTTAAAAAATTATTAGCTTAAACATACGCTCTCAAGAGACAAAACATGACCACCTGTCAATAACGAGTTGGCCCACCTTTGGCGTGCAACACAGCTTCAACCTGCATTGGCATGGATTCAACAAGTCCTTGGTGGATGGCCGGAAACAGATTGTACCAGATGTTTAAGCAACGGTTATGCAAATCCAAGGTATTGCCAATTGGTGGTCTTTGAACTCCGAGCTGCCGTCCCATGACATCCCAAATGTGTTCTATCGGCTTGAGATCCGGTGAGTTAGGCAGTCAGGACATTAACTGGAATTCAGCATCATGTTCCTGGAACTACTCAACACACTAACACAACTAACACAATTTTAGTCTTGTGACACATGGTGTTGTCCTGTTGGAACATTCCATTTCCAGCTGGAAAAACAGAGGCCATGTAAGGGTGCAACTGGTCCGCAATGATGTTCAGATACTCTGTAGCATTCAAGGTCTGCTCTTCCACAGCCACAGGTCCCAAAGGCACCCAAGAGAACGTCCCCCAAAGCATAATACTGCCACCACCAGCCCCCCAAAGCATAATACTGCCACCACTAGTAGTGAAAAATTTTGCATGTGTTAGTTGGTCCAAAAGGTCATCAATTCGTGGAATTGGTTCAGAGTCAATTCGACTAATACTGTTGAGTTTCCTGAAATCAATACAAAGTCTGGTTTTTCCCTCCCCCTTTTTATAAGCAAGAGTCACTGGTGCAGCATATGGGCTGCTTGATGGTTTTATAAATCCTGCTGCTAATAACTCATCAATTTGTTTTTTAATTTCAATATTGTCTGCATGTGTTGCTCTGTATGGTCTTAAAGTCACAGGTAAATCTGAAGTCAAGTGTATTCGTTGGGGTTCACATCTTAATTGTCCTACATCATATTTATTACTCAAGAAAATATTATTGTGTTTGTTCAAAATTTCTGTTAATTTGTGCCAATCCTCAGATGTTGGATCTGGTGTCAATTGGTCCAAAACCTCACTGTGTTGGGTAAACATAGTTTTAAGCAAATCATCACAAAGTTGAATTTCACCTCCCTCATCAAAATTTTTACATGTTTCTTGTGTACTCTCTTTAATTTCTTGTGCATATTTATTCTCATAAAATTTATCCATGGCTTTACTGCCTGTCAGATGCTCATCAAAACCTTTATTTAAACATTGTTTACTTATGTTATTTCTCTTAGAATTGTTATACACATTTTCATGCACATGGTTAGAGGTTACTTTATAAAAATTAAAATTATTGCATAAAGGAATTTCTTCACCAAATTGTAACACTTTCATCTTTTCAAAATTAAAGCTTAATTTAAATAATCTAATATGTGGTAAACTTAACAATATATATGGTAAACTAGTATCAACAACATATAATTCTACATTTTTAACTAATTTTCCAATTCTTAACATTACTGAAATTGTATGTGACACTTCTATGTCACCTTTTGTTTGTTTTATTACTTAATTTTTTTTTTTAGAAGTTTAAAAATTTTAATTTTTTGAAAAAGATTTTGTGAAATGATTGACACTTGATCCAGTGTCAATAAGACTGAAAAATGTTGAATGTGATACCTGAGACCTTACAACCATCTGTCAGCTTTGGTTTTGTCCGTATGAGTGTGTTTGTTGTCCATAGTGTCCAGTATTTTCTTGTCTACCAGGCTGTTGTCTCCAGGGTCTGCTATCTCGATGTGCTCCAGAGTACGAGCCGCTCTGTTGAAGGTCACCGCCGTTCACTGATCGCCTGTTTCGATTTGCTCCTCCGTACCAAGGCCGCTCAGCATTGAAGTTGTTTCCATGACTCGGTGAATTTGAAAGATTATGGAGTTGACGCACTATGCTTATCCAATCAGTTGGCGATGAAATGTCTTTCATGAGCATAAATCTTTGTAGATATGTTGGAAGTGCAAGAGTTAAATATTCGATAGTTGTAGGGTCATCAAAACTCAGTCGTTTCGCCAGAGACAGCTTCTTAGTAAAGAATTGCATCAAATCATCTCCCTCACGGAATTGTAGTGAATGAAAAACTTGTATTTCCTCCTTCCTTGTGACATCAAAAACTTCAATCAGGAATTTCGAAGCGCGATCAAAGGATAATTCGTAAAGTCAATTATCATAATAGAATTTTAAATTGTCACCAGTCAGACATTGGGGAAGAATTTTCTTTTTCTCGGTTTCATTTATTTTCTCATCGTCGCAAAATCATTTGAAATTATCCAAGAATATTGTCATTGAACTAAATTTTGAGTCCACAAAGGGTGGTAAAAGAGTCCGCTGAATTGAGTTGGCCTGCGCTGTCTTTGACATGGAGTCGTTGGGATTTGAATTTGGCATTTTCCTGCAAAAGTAGAATTTACATCAAGTCAAATGATTTTATCCTCAAAGGTTCCTGCTACCAACTCTTGTCGTGGTCCAATAAACACACTAGAGTCCTGACATCAGCTTCATATCTTTATTAATTCACTTCACACGCTACTCAACAATGGCGTCTCATCTTGGCGCCCAACTGATAACAAAGGCAGTTTTTACTGCTTCGAGGAGCCACAGGTCTGCCTATAGTAATTGCTTTTCGCTCTCTGCCCATATCACTGCGCATGAGCCGTATTTATGTGACTAATAACTCGAGGCGCGTTACTCCCATTAAAAGAATCCCTAATTAAATGTCTTAAATTACTCTATATTTTAAATCCTGACATATATATATATATATATATATATATATATATAGGTACATGAAAAAAGATAATTTTAAACTTTAACATATTTTATTTGTTTTTATAATACTGTTATGAAGAAACCAAATTTTAGATGTTAAATAATTTATGAATATAACAACAAATATTTTTATAAAAGTATAGGTACAGTTCATACATTCATATATTTACTGGCACAATGGCTGAATGGGTAGAGTACTGCTCTTTGGTAGTGAAGTTTGTGCCTTTGAACCCCTCTGTGGCATGAATGTTTGTAGCCATTCAGAATCAGCTTTTTAGCAGTAGGTCCTGGTCTCAATAGCTCTCATACAAAAAAAAAAAAAAAGGAGACAGTAAATTTTGATACCGAACCATATCTATTCTGTTTTATATGAAGTAACTATTAATTTTTTCTGAGTTAAGTAGTAAAAATTAAGTTAGAATATTCACATCAGAAGTATAATTTTCTTTGTGATATTTAATTTTGTATGTGTAGGACATATAATGTTAGATTATATATCAGTATTTTGTTTTTCTCTCTAATATAACATCATTTTATCTTGCAGTTATATGCAATTCCTTGGTTCCTAACTATGTATACTCGTAAGTTACTTTTTTTTTATTTTATTCTTGAGAGAGAAAAATATTTAAATTAAATTTAATAACACCAAGTGATCTTTTTAAATAATAATAATAATAATAATAATTCCAAGTTACTTAAATGTTAGCTTAAAATCTTTCAAGAATTATTTATTTGTTGACTTTTTTGTATATCAAGAATAGTTTTTATGTTATAAAATCAACATATATATGTCTATAGTGTATAGCTCTCAAACAGTATTAATCATGTCATCTATGTTTCAGTCTAATTCGAAAAGTATGTCTTGATTGGAGGCTTAGAATTTTTTTGTTTTTTCTTTTTACTAGTCAGTTTGCTTAATGCTTTTTATTTGAATTTTCTATTTTTAAATGTATGTAGTAGTATTGAATTTATACACTGGTATGTAAAACTCTTGGAGAAAAGAATTTTACTAACTGTACTATACACAAATAAAATTAAATGGAAGAAAATGACAGCTTAACCCCTTTTATTATTAAATTATCCAAAATTGTGACTTGTATTGATTCTTTAAAATAAGTTTTCTTATTACATTTTTGTACTGTATCGTTGCTTTTTGTAATAAATTGGATTTGACCAATAGAAACTGTTTTTAAGTGCTGTTAACTCTAGATATATCTATTTTATGAAAGAAATTTCACATAAAACATTTTCCCAAACAGATTGTTTAGAGTTTATTAACTGTTTATTGGTGTTTGATAATTTTTCAAATTAATTTATTTTTCTCATTTATAGATGTCTTCCCTTTGCATAAAATCTTTCATTTGTGGGACACATTATTACTTGGGCATGCATGTTTCCCTCTCTGTATAGGTGTATCAATTTTGAAACAACTGAGAAATAACTTATTGTCTTATGGCTTTAATGAGTGTATTCTTATGTTCTCTGACATGCCAGGTGAGGATTGATTTATAGATGCTTACTTTATAAATCATTGCAAATAATTTTAAAGTAGTGTGCTGCAGCTGTTAATGTAATAGTTTCCTTCTTGAAATTAAGCAATATTTTCTTCTTAAGTTGAGTATGCATATTTTATTTTTAACACTTAATGCTTTTTTATTGTATAAATTATCAATTTGTGTACTTTAAAATATATTTTATGCTTATGTTTTATTCTAGAAATAGACATTCAGCGCTGCGTTCAAGATTCCATAAAGATATTTTGCAGCACTCCTAAAAGTATTACTTATAGAGTCCATGAGAATCCTAATCCTAAGGCTAATATTTCATTTGTTGGTTCCAGAGTTACAATTGATCTAAATGATCTAAACATTGATCCAGATTTGGTAAGTGTTATAACTTTGCAAATAAAACAAATTTACAAAATTATACAATTTACTTTTTATGTAAGATTCATTGTCAGTATTAGTTTTCTGCTCTTAAAGTAAAACTAAGTATATCTAATGAGCTTGGAAAATTTGGCTAATGTAAAACTTTATTTTCCATTGATAGCTTTAGCCTTAATTTTCTGCTTCTTGTAATTATTTATTTATTATTGCTTTCTAGCAACAAAACAGTGAACTATTTTTAAAATATGTTTAAATGTATTAG
The DNA here is from genome assembly GCA_032207245.1 of Pardosa pseudoannulata. Lineage (NCBI taxonomy): Eukaryota > Metazoa > Arthropoda > Arachnida > Araneae > Lycosidae > Pardosa > Pardosa pseudoannulata. Next base: position 7,485,420 of record CM063502.1, on the reverse strand, counting down.
TTAGAAAAATTAAGAAAATATTTCAGGTAATTAATTTTTTCTCCTTTTTAAGCTTTGTTCCTACTGACATATTTTAATCTCATTTTTAGAGGATAACTCCTGTCCCTATCCATGATCTCAAATCTGAAATATGTCCTCGAATTTCAGCAGAAGATCTTTTAGAATTATTGGATCTCTTAGATTATAAAGCTAAAGGGAAACCTCAAAATGTTAAAATATTGGTGATTGATATCCGACCAAGTGATGAGTATCCTTTTTGATGTAATATAAAGTACTAAGTTTATTACGTATACTTATATAATACATAGTACTAGTATAGTACATAAGTTCATTCTAAATATATGTTATGATGCAGAAAATATTTTTATATTTAAAACATTTTTATGGGTATTATATATAAACATAAAGCTGTCTTAAAGTATCATATCCTTAATATGGGGCCAAATGATGAGCAAATTTGTATGGTGCTGCTCTGTGGTCCCAGAGTTTGGTGGTATGAGTGCTCATAGCATTTTGGAATTTACTTTAAACAGTAGATCCTGGTCTCATTAACCCTCATGTAGTAAAACAGTTGACTGTAGTTTTTCAGATCAATCAACCAATCTTCATATAGGTTTAAAATTTTACCAATAGCATTACTTGAAGTCCAGTTTAGTTTATTAAAATTCAGATATTGTGAATTTAGAATTGAAATTGGTTTATTTAAGACAAGAGTAAAACATTATTGTTTTGAAAAATATTATGAGTAAGCCCAACAATTAAAAGTAAGGATTTTGTTTATCTATATATATAAAAATGAATTTGTGTGTGTCTGTCTGTCTGTCTGTCTGTACTCAATAGACTCAAAAACTATGCATCCAATTGCCGTGAAAATTTGGGAAATGTTTAGGTATATCCCTGGGAAGGTTTTTGTAAATTTTCAACGTTCGAAATTCATTCCTTCCCCCTTTTTCGAGCATTTCATGTCATTATTCCAAGCATTATTTTCCCCGGTTAAACGCAAACGATTAAGTTTTTAATTTATCGCATCATATCTAAGGGAAAGAAGCAATATTTCTAGCAATGTGACGTCATCCCAAGTAATTGTTTTAAACGCAGTTTTCCACGGTTAAAAGCAGGAGATTAAAATGTTCAATTCATCACATAATAAATAGGCGAAAATGATATTTTTCTATCATTATGACGTCATTCATTTAAATATTTCATTTATTCATTTCTTATTTTATATTATTTAAAATCGTCTGCTTAGTATCTATTCGATTTGAACTGAAATTTGAGATATAAAGTGATTCACTTTCATTTCTATGCGATTCAAATTATAGCTTTTTTATATGAGAACTAATTTTAAATTTAATTCTTAGTTCATTTTTATGTTACAATGAAATGCATATCAACAATATTCTAAGTACAAAAAGTTCAAATTTCAGTGACTCTCATGGCCAAATAAAACCTATCATTTTATATAGTTATCTTCATATTCATATGGTTGTCGATATGAATGTGTGTTTCTGTTTCATACAAAATTATGTGGTTTGTCATAAATTTCCTTAATTTTGGAAAACATTTATTACTACCAACAAAATTAGCACTGTTGCTGTCAAAACCTCTGCTTCCTATTCTACCACGTAATATGGCAAGATCTATTAATGTTGCTAATCAACGTACAGTAGTAATACAGTAATGCAATTTAGGGTTAAGCTTATATTTTACTATAAAAAAAGTTTGAGCAAATTTAATATAAGACACAAATTTGATTATAAAAACTGAATAATGTTGTAATACGCCTATGATAGAAATGTATAAATATGCCAATGGCTCGAACTGAACTGTGACGAATTTAGAGAGTTATTCACGAAAAATAAATCTTTGTTTAAAAGTAATATATTAAGTTCACCATAGCGAAGCACGGGCAAACTTGCTAGTTCTCAATAAAAGAACATAATCAGGATTATAATAATATCAAGGACTGTAGTAAGAATAATAGGCAGTAAAGTACCAAAATTATTGGGTATAAGTTTTATATTTACTAAATCATTGAATTATAGTTTCTTATTCATGTTAGATTAATGTATGTCTTATGTATTTGATTTTTAATTATGTTAGATTTTTTTTTTATTCTTGTATGATGTTTATATCTAATCTGTTGGGAAAATTATTTTGTGTGGCTTTATTTTTTTTTCCGTTTTCATTTTCTACTTTAATTGCCATTTTACTATGGTTCTGAGTAAAAGATATCTTGCTCATTTCTTTTTTACTACTCTTGAAATCAAAGGTCTTTAATCTTGATGCACCTTGTCCCCTGTATATTTATTTTTCTTATTTTGTTGACTTTCAGTATAAGATTGAAAATATTGATGTTTCTCCTTACATGAAATAGAGAAGTTATATTAACCACTTATAAAGCATTTTATGAATAGTAATTAAAGTAATTAAAAGTAATAATTCTTTATTACATTGATATCTATAGGAAATTTTTTTTAATTTTGGCATGGGATTGTGGAAAAGTTATGTTTTAAGCATATTAGCTTATATAATTTTTTTATTAAATTCCATTGAAATCGTCTGGTGCACCATTTGTCTTAAAAATAGTTAAAAACTGGTATTTTTAAGAAAGTTTATAAAAATTTAGAAATTAATTTTGGCACAGAGTAGGAAAATTCTATATTAGATATATTACTTTATAGAATTTTTTAAAATTGGAATCTATTTATATCTTACAGTTCTCCAATTTTTTTTTAAATATCATTGAAAATTTTTATAAAAATTTATTTTTTAAAAAACTGTGAAATTTCATTCGGCACAGGATGAAAAAGTTATATATATATATATATATATATATATATATATATATATATATATATATATAATAGCTTACATATTTAAGAAAAATGGAAATTCTTTGAGTGTTTTGAGGTTTTGGTTTGATTTAGTTTTAGAGTGCTACAGTCTACTATTTTGCAACACAAGGGCTAATGAGACTGCTTAATGCCAATTTTGAATGGCTAGAAACAGTCCTTCCACTGTAGAATTCAAACCCACAAACTCCAGTACTAAAAATCAGTGCTCTAACCATTCAACCATTGTTTGGCAGATGTTTTGATGATATTTTACCTAATCAGCATTTATATTCTCAAACTATAATTAATTTGATATTTATTTTTAAACGGGACAAGTTTTTCCTTCAGTAGGTGATTTCACTTTTAAATTGAAATACTTTAGGAAAATTTTAACCAGTAAACTTTAGTTAAATCATGTTATATCTTATTAATAGTTGAATATTATGTAAAATTATTGCTATGTAAATTTTCATTTTCATAAACAAAAAATTAATTCCAAACCTTCCTAACAACCCAATAGAATAAAAGTCATCCAAAACTGTATTGATAATTCTTGAAACAGAAAGGTATAAATTAAAATATTTTTTATATAGAAAAAACCTAGAGATGTGAATAAAATTAAAAAAAAATATGCATAACATATGCATGGATAATTGTGTGTAATTAAAGGTCAAATAATTGTTTTTATCCCCCCCCTTTAGTTCTTTCCATTAATAGTAGTTTAGGGGATATTCAAATTGATTTCTGACCAGATGGTCATTATAGGGGCTTATAAATTTATACTTATGTATATTACTTGCTGCTTATAACATTGAAGATTTAATTTTTTCTTTCTAAACATTTAGTGATATATAAAATAAACATGTTTAAGTATGTTAACAAAGTTTTTCATCATTTTTAGTTTATGTATTTAAAATGGAATACTAAATATTTTTAGTTATAAACAAACAAAGTTTCTCATATACTATGCAATGTGAGATATGTTAAGACATGTTAAAGTTTGCCAACAATTTTTCACACATTTCCCCTTCATTTGGTTTTAGGCTAAAAAGTAACTTTTAAATTGTGACTTTCTTTTATTATATTTTAAAATACTGAAATAAATAGCACTTCAAAATTATACAAAATGAAAGTGTGAAATCATCATACTTTTTTGCATGAGGATTTACTATGTTTCTTTTTATGAGTTTTTACATTCTACTTTTCTTAAGAAAATTTAGACTATAATATCTCTGAAAATAGACTGTCAGCAAGATATATTAATTTGAAATTCAAATAAATAATTTAAAAGAAAGGGTGGAGTGAAGCATTGATTTAAAGTTAGTAGCTTCTAGACTTTTGCATAATCATGGTACGTCTAAAAGCCAAACAAAAAAAAATCTAAGACTGCATATAGTTTATTATTTATTTATTTATCTGTGAATATTCTAACAATTTTCAAAAAATGTTGCTTGAATTACTAGTTCATTTAACTAAACATATTCTTCTTCCTCTTCTTTATCGACTCATCAGCCCTTTGTGAGCCATGGCTTCTTCAGAATCTTCTTCTATTCCACTTTTCTCTTTGTTAGGGTATTACAGTTAGTCAGTTTTAGTGCTTTAAAGTCTTCATCAATACAATCAATCCATCTTAGTGTGGACCTGTCAATAAGTCAGGTACCAGTGGGTTTGAACTGGAAAATTTTGGATGTCAAAAAGGAGGGATTCATTCTGTTATATCGCGCCGAGCGGTCCGCGAATGTCCTATCTCCTCAAACGTCGGTCAGTTGATTATGACCTGCATGGGTCTCGAAAATGGAGCAGGAATGGGAGACGAAAATGACTCAGTCGACGGGAGAAGTGTAAAACTTAACAACGTTGATTTATTCAACAACAACGAAAAACATTTAAAGAAAAACTATTGGTACAATCGTTGAGAGAGGAGCTCATTCGAGAGTCACCTACTCATTTTGCCAGTCTACTCGGGAGTGTGTCCCGTCTTTCCTTGATCCAACAGGAAACCTCGGTTCCAGGGGAGAGCGACCCCCCCCTTTAACCTTCGCCCTTGAAGAAGTCGAGTCACACAAAAGCAGTTTTTATTTTCTTCTGTCGGCGCGATGACAAACGGCAGCTTTGACACTTCTAATAGTCCGTGTGTCAAAAGGACCATTACTGCCGTTTCCCAATTGTTCGGCGTTTTAAAATGTTCGGCGCCTTACAATAGACCAAAGGTTCACTTTAGCCGACACATTTTTCCTTTGCTCGCCGACAGAGACGGACGCGATACTTACACGCCCGCCCTAAGTTTGAAATTTGCTGACAAAGGGCTAATTTCAAACCCTTAAGCGTCCGGCTCAGTGATGGGCTACCACCTGTTCCCCTTACCCATTGTTTCCATTGTTTGGGTGCAAGTGCCATTGAAACCTTTAGGTTATGGATCCTTGCTATGCTTAAATCAACACAGCACTTGGTAGGAAAAATAACCTTTTTACACATCGAATGGGTTTACCACCCCTTTTGGACCTAAATCACTGCATATAATCATTATTCAATGAACCCAAAAAATATATACATGTACCACTTTACGGAGCTGGGAGCCCTTACTTTAAACAGTGTAATCACTTGTTAGAACAATCATGCGATACAAAAAAACAATTTAAAATTGTTTTAGACACAAAATATATATACTCGAATAACAACAAAAAAAAACTACCAATATTTGTATACTAGACATTAATTAAACTTTACAAAATCATCACATTGATAAAAAGAAATTACTGTCCATCATCTACTAACCGCGACATAGCATCTGCGGCTAAGTGACTTGCCCCTGGCTTGTGAGTTATTGAGATATCCCACCTTTGTAAGGATAGCGCCCACCTCATCAATTTTGGACTCTTCGGAGCCGTCTCGTTGAGGAATTTCAATGGATTGTGATCGGTAATTATCTCCACTCGACCCCCCAGGATCCACTTCTCAAATTTTGATAATGCAAATAAAATCCCCCACGCTTCTTTCTCGATTGTAGCCCAATTTTTTTGTGCGCCATTCAACTTTTGTGACACAAATGCAATGGGCCGAAAATCGCCGTTCGCGTCGCGTTGGGTTAAACATCCCCCTACAGCTATGTCTGACGCATCGGCATGAACTTGAAACGGTATAGACAGGTCGGGTGTTGACAGCTGGGTTGCGCTGCACAATGCTTCTTTTAAATATGAGAATGCTCTTTCTTCGTCTATTCCCCACTTTACTCTATTGGACGCACTTTTCTTTGTGAGTTCTGTGAGCGGGGCTGCTAACATTGCATAATTTTTAATATACGTCCGATAAAACCCCATTAAACCTAATACCGATCTTACTTCTTTTTTTGTTTTTGGACGTTGTAATCTTTTAATTGCGGCAATTTTTTCTTCACCTGGCCCATGCTTCCCCCCTCCAATTTTGTGGCCCAAATAACTTAATTGTTTTGCCGCGAATTTACACTTGCCTAGGTTGGCCGAGAAACCTAAATTATTTAACACCGTCAGAACTTTTTCCAGGTGTTCCAAGTGCTTTCCGAAGCTCGGGGAGAATATAATGATGTCGTCAATATAAGCTTGGGCGAAATTACCAAATTTACCGAGAATCCTGTTCATTTCCCTTTGAAATGTGCCAGATGCTCCGGCTAATCCGAAGGGCATCACTTTCCATTGGAAGGTACCCACATGTGTAGTGAATGCCGTCAGTGGTTTACACTGATCCTCCATTCGAATCTGCCAATATCCCCGACGCAAATCTAGACTTGTGAGCCACTCCGCTTTGCCCGCGGTGAGAATTAGCTCTTGAATATCCTTCATTGGGAAAGCTGGTACTTTGGTAACCGCGTTTAGCGCCCTATAGTCCACGCACATACGGGTCGATGCGTCCTTTTTAGCGACGCAAACCACGGGGTGTGCTATATCCGCCTCCGATGTTTCAATCAACTTTAGGTCAAGTAGTTCCTGAATTTGACGCTCTACCTCCCCCCTATATGCCATCGGAATCCCATAACAGTGAGGCTTTCGTCTTATCGCGCCAGGCACTAACTCGATTCCGTGTTTGCCAACCCCTGCCGGCTGAAAACTTCTAGTGAATAAACTCCCGAATTTATGCAATAATGCCCTTAAATCGCGCCCTTGCGCCTCTGATACATCCGGAAGTGTTATGGTTTCTATCGTCTCATTTCCCGTTATTTCTTTGGTTTCGGGGACCGGAAGAACCTCTACTTCTCCAAACTCCTCTTCTCCTTCTAAAATAATATTAACTGCGCTCGCTCTTGTTATGAATTCCCTGATTTTGTTTTGATGAACGTGTCGAGTCGACCCATCCTCAAATTCGACTAGAAAGGAATGTGGTCTTAGCTGGTTAACAATCTTTGCAGGTCCCTGCCACCGCGCATATAATTTGTTAGTGGAATCCGGAATCAGAACCACAACCTGATCTCCCTTTTTAAATTCCTTATTGCTGGACCTTAGATTATATTGGTGTGCCATGCGTTCCTGTTGTACGTGTGCTGTTATTTTGGCCTGTTCGGCTGCCCGTTCCAATCGTGCCTTTAATTCTTTTAAATACTTCGGAATAGGCTGAGTGCAAAATTGAGCGCCCGCACTTTCTCCTGTCCACGTCGATTTTAGAATGTGTAAAGGCCCCTGCGCTGGCCTCCCATATAGCAATTGAAATGGCGATACCCCCGTCGTGGCATTCGGTATCTCGCGATACGCCCATAAAACATATGGCAACTGCACATGCCAATTCCGCCCCTCTTCCCTAATAACATGGTGTAACATTCCCTTAAGTGTTCGGTTGAATCTTTCCACTAATCCATTAGACTGTGGATACATCGGCGTGGAAAACCGTGGGCTTGCTCCCAACCTCTTCTCAAATTCCGTAGTTAATTTTGAGTTAAAATTGGTTCCATTGTCTGACGCAATGACGTTTGGTATCCCGGTCCGGGAGAAAATACTTAAGAGTGCTTCGCATGTGCTCTTGGCATTTAAGTTTCCTAATGGAACTGCTTCCGCCCACCTCGTGTGCTGATCAACCATACATAATATACTTATGACCCTTTGAACTTGGTGGATCAATTGGCCCTATCAAATCTATATTAACCACTTGAAATGGCAATTCCGGTCTAGCTACCGGCGTTATCGGCGCCCTATCTCTTGTTTTTACGGGGTTTTTGAGCTGGCACTGGACACACGCCTTACAATATTTTTCGACGTCAATCTTCATGGTTTCCCAATAAAAGGAATATCGCAGTCTTTCCAGCGTCTTCCTATATCCCATATGGCTACCAAAGACCGAATTGTGTGCCAATTCTAGTACTTCCTCGCGTCTCGACTTAGGTAATACTAATTGGGCTATTTTCTCTCCCAACACTTTGTCCGTATGATATAAAAATCTCGCTATAGTAAAATAGCCTCCCTTTCCTAATTCCGCGAATTCCCAACACCTAGTGAGGTCTTCACAATTTTCTTGTTCTCTCAAAAACCGATCAGTGGCTGTCATGCCCTCGCCTTGTGTTATCTTTCCTCCATTCTTTGACAGTGATGGATCATCACCCGTGGGGACCCCTTTTTCTCGTTCTATTATGCCGTCTCTCGTCCCCCCTTTCCGACCGTTCTCCTCGGTCTCTGCATCTCCTGTTCCCCTGACCAGTGAAATTTCAATAATCTCTTTCTCTTCACTGTTCGGTCCACTTCCCTTTGTTTCTCCTTTTAACATATAAAATATTTCCGGAGGTAAGAGCATATCATCGTCCATTGATCGAGCTACCGCGCACATAACTTCCGTCGGAAAATGAATGTGCCGTTCCCCTTCGTACAATGCTAGGTTTGCTTTCACCAAAGGGCATTTAACTGGGGGTCCGAATAACCCTTTCAAGAATATGTTGGGTAAACCTTCTGTATTTACCTCTCCCAACAGATCTTGCCTGACCACGGTTACCTCACTGCCCGAGTCCAGTAGAGCGTCGATTATTCTTCCGTTCACTCTCACTTTCACCCGTTTCAATTTTCCCCGAAAGGGTATTGTGTTGTCTCGTTGCAGAGAATTAGCTATTACTACTCGCTCCGTATCTGTCCCCTCTTCCTCCTGCCTTTCTGTCATGGTATTTGGGCTAGTTAATCCCCTAGCTACGTTTACCCTGGTTGGCTTGTTGTTATTTGCGCGCCTATTATCCCTTCTTGCCCTCGGACAATCACGTTTAAAATGCTCCTTATCACCGCACAAAAAACATCCAGCGTTCCTTTCCCTCTGAAAATCCCTTTTTGTTTCTGAGAACCCTCTGTTGTTCCCCTTCTCTTCTCCTATCGGCTCACTTCTCGGCGTGTTATTGTACTTCCGCCCTTTAGCCGCAAAGAATCTATCGCACTCTTGCGCCAACTGTTTCGGTTTGAACCATGTCTCCCCTTGACGTATCAAAATATGAGACGCCGCCTCTCCATCTAAAGTCGTCATCAATTTGTCAGATACGATTAGCTGATTAATGGTTTCGGCATCTCGTGCCCCCCTTAATTTACAATAATACTCCCACATCGATGTAAGGCGCGTCGCATATTGAGCAAAATTTTCCCCTGCATTTCTCTTTGCCTTTCTAAAATTATCTAGACATGTTTCTGGGGATGGTTCGAATTCCCTTAGCACAACCTCTTTTACCGCTTCATAATTATTAAACTCGTCGCTTTCCATATTCGTGAATAGGTTTGCGGCCTTTTCTCCCAGCAAGCAGATTAAAATTCTTGCTTTTAGCTCCTGCTCAACTTTTTCGCAAGCAAATGCCTTTTCTAGGCTGTTGAAAAAGAAATTCCATCCCTCCGGTTTCGATGGAACTTTCACCGTTAATAGCCGAATCGTTTTAATTATTTCGTCTATTGACTTAACTCTATTAATAGTGCCTACCTCCTCCGAATATGACCTTTCGCTAGAGCTTCTCCTCCTTCTTTCGTCCTCATGCCGCATCAAATCCGATTTTATCCGTAAAGCCTCTAACTCATATGCTCGTTCCTTTTCTTTTTCCTCCCGCTCTAGTTTTTCTTTCTCTAAACGTTCCTCCCGCTCTAGTTTTTCTTTCTCTAAACGTTCCTCCAGGATTGATTCTAGCAAACCTCTTGCCGCATCCTCAGCATAATTTTCCCCCTGTACTATAAGATTTATTAGCTGTGTTTTGTTCATTTCCAGAGACATCTCAATCCCAAAATCACAAGCCAGCTGCACCAAATCTGCCTTTTTCACCTTATACAAAAACGACATTTTGACCCTCAAAATATCCGTTAAATAAGTACCAAAGTATAAAACAAAATTCCCTAGAAACAGCTCCCAGCTTATTCCTAGCCTAGCAGCTACACACTAATATCTTTAGTTTACAGTGAATAAAATATATTTTATGCTAACCTGCAGATTAATAGCACTTAAACTTTACAGAAAAAAAAGAAATAACATAGGGAAAAAAAATCATAACACATTATATCATAGAGCAATTGATACGATTTAGACAAAACTTAAATAAACCTGACTCCCGCGCGCACCTTTGCACCCAAAACAGCATTTACATGAAACCAGGTAAGGGAAAACAAGTGCCAAAATATCACATCCTACCTTGCCGGACGACATCAGTATCAATGGGCCTTCCAAAATCGCTCTTGTGTTGTCAACACTTGCTTCCAATTCGAACACTTGTAGACGTCCCTCTAATTCGGATCAGCGTTCGGGTTCACAGGAACTGCTGCCTTGTAGCCTCCGCTGTACTCAGCATCGCCGTCCTTTCTTAGGTTCGCGCTGATTCGGGCTTGCTTCGGTCTCCTACTTCGGTGTCGCCTCCTCTTGCATCCAGTTGCTGCTCTACGCCCCGTTCTGTCACCACTGTTATATCGCGCCGAGCGGTCCGCGAATGTCCTATCTCCTCAAACGTCGGTCAGTTGATTATGACCTGCATGGGTCTCGAAAATGGAGCAGGAATGGGAGACGAAAATGACTCAGTCGACGGGAGAAGTGTAAAACTTAACAACGTTGATTTATTCAACAACAACGAAAAACATTTAAAGAAAAACTATTGGTACAATCGTTGAGAGAGGAGCTCATTCGAGAGTCACCTACTCATTTTGCCAGTCTACTCGGGAGTGTGTCCCGTCTTTCCTTGATCCAACAGGAAACCTCGGTTCCAGGGGAGAGCGACCCCCCCCCCTTTAACCTTCGCCCTTGAAGAAGTCGAGTCACACAAAAGCAGTTTTTATTTTCTTCTGTCGGCGCGATGACAAACGGCAGCTTTGACACTTCTAATAGTCCGTGTGTCAAAAGGACCATTACTGCCGTTTCCCAATTGTTCGGCGTTTTAAAATGTTCGGCGCCTTACAATAGACCAAAGGTTCACTTTAGCCGACACATTTTTCCTTTGCTCGCCGACAGAGACGGACGCGATACTTACACATTCTGCAGATGCGACTAGCAAATTTAATATAATTCACTTTAATACAGTTGATAATATTTGTCTCCATATATAACTTATCACATGGTTTTATCTGTGCCTCCATATACCATTAATGTTTACTGCACCAAGAATCTTTTTTTAAACCTTTCTCTCAAAAGTAGCTGGTCGACTTTCTTGTATTTTTGTCACTTTCCAGGTTTCTGAATAACTTAGCACATTAAACAAATAAAATTTTAGATATTATTTAAGTGTCATTTTGAGATAAAAATAATACTTTTGATATATTTTTTCTTAACAAAATTTAAGATATTGCAGAGGCTCTCTATTAAAAAGTATTAACATTCCTTTTGCTTCAGCATTTGGTACAGATGGTATGATAGATCATCCATCTTTGCACAATTGTAAAGGTAAAATCATAACTATTATAGGGAGCAACAAAGATAAATTGTCTTCTGAAGTAAGTAAATAAGATATAAGATAAAGTGAATTTTTAATTCTATTTTATTTAAATGTCTTTTAAAATCTTAGTTGGTTATTTTTCTAATTGTTTTTCTTCATCTCATAGTATTATTACCTTAACAAATTAGTATTTTTATAAATTTAAATTATATTTGCATAATTTTAGAAAAATAATAACCAAAACAAACTTTTCTTTTTCTTTGTAGTTTGCTACTAGGTTAGTCAAATTAGGATATAGTCATGTGTGTACTCTCCATGGAGGAATTGAAGTATTGAGAAAGACTAGCTTCCTTGTTGCCAAAACAGAATAAACCTAATATTTTTGTTATTCTTCAAGAAATTGTTATTTATTCAATTACATTATTTTTTGTAGGATATTCTTATATTTATGAGTTTTAATAATTAATCAATATTATAGAAATCTTCCTAAATATCCTAATTTTCTTCCTATTTCCTTGAAATTATGCATTATTTTTATTCATATAAAGTTTCATTTCACAAAGATGCAGATAATTTGTTAAATCTTAAAATTTTGCAATATGTGTGTATGTGTGTGTGTGTGTATATATATATATATATATATATATATATATATATATCCTAAATTATCTTGTAATTTGATATGCTTATTTTAATTATAACTTTATATTATAATTCGCTAAAACTGACTTTAATAAAATCATATTTTTCTAGTTCTGGTATAAATTATTTCTGTTCTTTATTTGTCTCTTCTTTTTTCAAGTCTAGTTATTTCTTTTTGTAATATGAATAAATAGTTCTGCATCATTCATTTTGTGTAGCCATCATGCCATTTGTAGGGCCTACACATTTTTGAGGACTACAGCTGACAGGATTCTTTCTGTGTATTCTTCATCTAGAAGTGAATTTCAATTTCTGCAAAATTCTGTAAACAAGACTTCCTTGTAGGTGTGGGCCGAACGATGGCCGATTGGTTAGGGTGCTGGCCTTCGGAACCGGAGTTCGTGGGTTCGAATCCCACTGAGGCATGGATGTTCGTAGCCGTTCGGAATCGGCTTTAAGCTGTAGGTCCCGGTCTCATTAGCCCTCGTGTTGCAAAAAGTAGACCGTAGCACTCCAAACCAAACCAAACCTTGTAGGTGTGGAAGCCATCCCTGCATGTAGCCCATTGGGGCTCCAGAATAAAGTAGGATAATACTTTTCTCATAGAATAAAAGGCACCTCAGAGCTTCAGGATGGAGGTTCCTAGATACTGTCTGAAAACTATCTGAATACAGTATCTCCAGAAGGAGCTATGTTTTTCTCTGATGTGGACTTTAAATTTTCCACTATCATGAAGTCTCACTGTGATGAAGTCTTGTTCACTCATAGATACATCATTATCATATCCTTATCTACATAAAAATTATATGTCTATACCCCAATCATCAACCCTTTTTTAACCACACTACTAGGTATATGCCTGATGTAAATTATAAGTACAAAAATCCTAGAATATTCTGGTATATTTTATTCTTCTGTACCTTTATTAAACCTAACAAACTGTACTCATGAGAATTGCTCCACATTTCAAATGCCTGTAGTTTCATTGGCTAACACACTAAAGACTTTGGTAGCATTATCTTCTATTATTTTGCATATAATTAAAAGACCACACAAATCAGTGATTTTGATCAGGATCTGCTAACTCATATCTGCTGTTTTATGACCATATGGTTTCAAATGTGGTCTGACAAGAGTATCACCTACTTCTACATGAGCACATAAAAAGCCTCTCAAATTCCTTTTTTTCAGCAGCAGGTACTTCATAGTATCCAGAGAGCTAAAATCTAAGCCAGCAAGCAATGCAGACTTAGGCCTTGACCAACGAATAACTCATTTTTTAAAAATAATTTTTATTAATGTAGGATAATTTGTGACTGATATGATAAGCATCTTTTTCTTGACTGAAGACACTGATTTTTGTCCATGACTCATGGCATAATTTCATTCGTGAAGGAATCTCCAGACTATTTCACCTAGATGGCTACAGCCGGTCCATAAATAAGACCATCTTTATTGTTGGAACTGTATTATCCCTATTCTATGCTGCTTCAGACAGCTTAGTGAGATTAATTGCCATGGCAATTGGAGGAGGAATTCTGGGCATGATGTTGAGAAAAATTATTTAAACACAGTATTCATTGTTTACGAAGTTGTAATATTGGCTTGTTCTCTGTGATCCACTCATTCTAACTTCAATTGTAGCAAATACATCACATATTTTGAAAAAAAATTTAAATCACTTATCTTTTAAATAACCAAGCTATTTAAGATTTTGAAAGGCATGAGTGAAAGACTTTTTTTGTTCTGATTTCTATGATTTTTTAGTAGAAAACTAAAATTAGCATCTAGAAATTAAAAATATAACAAAACTTTTATAAAAGTCTTAACAATTTTTTTGTTTTTTATTAACTCCTTTTGAAAAATACATTTCAAGTAAAACAAGTTTAGTTGTAGATGAGCATAAATGATGTAACACAAAGAAGCTGAAAATAATTCTACTACGTAAGCTCCATTAATGGTGGGGGCATTGCATTCACCACTGAGGATTGCTCATGCTGAAGATTTATTGCATGCTGGATTATGTACTGGAAGAGATATCATTAATTTTTTAAATGTAACTTTAAAGAATTCTCCTCTTACTACTCGTGACCATCTTTATGATGTTGGCCTTCATCTTCAGTAGCATTGACAGCGCTGGATGGGCTGGTTCCTTCTCCAGAATTCAATGCCACGCAGTCCTATCTTTGACCCTGGACTTCCAATTAATAATTTTTAAAGCAGGTAAATCATTTTCAATACAATCTAAACACCTGAAATTTGGTCATCCTCTTTTTTCAGGTACCTATTGGTTTAGCCATCAAAACATTATTTTGTGGATCTGTAGTCATTTAATCTGATTTATGTGTCTAGACTATCTTAACGTTTGAATGCTGATGGAATTAACTATATTGAATTTTTATAAGTTCTGTGTTATTCAATATTTTTCCTTCATACACCCTTTATCAGGTAACCCAAAAAATCCTTCTTAAATTTTTTTTCTGTTAAAACTGAAAGGGTTTCTTTATTTTTTCTGTCAGTGTCCATATTTCTACTAAATAGATTTAAACAGGCTTTATTAAACACTTATATATTATTAATTTCGTTTTTCTTTTAATGAAATTAGACTTTTAAGTATTTCATTAGATAAAAAAAAAAAAAAAACATTGGTTGACAGCAGTGTTGGGAATTCGCTTTGGCGATCGCCAATGTATCGCGCCGTCGCCAAGAGCTTTCTTGGCATTTCCACAATCCATCTCTTTATTGTAATGTACAGTCCATTAAGGATGTTCTTCGACGGAACAAATAAAAACGGCATTGCAAACAATCTTTTCGTTATTGCTGAAATCCAGCGCATATACATAAAATTGTTCCTTCGAGGATTTCACGCGAAATAAAATTGATACAAAGATTTTGAATCGAAAGCGAGGCAATATAAAATCAAGATTAACTAAGTACGAAGCCGATGTCGCTGACGAAACTAGAACTATGAATGCAATTGAGCTGAAATCAAAACTTGACTCCTTAAAGGATTTAAAAGCGGAAGTAGATGAAGGAGAAATACTATGAAGTTCTTAGTGACGAAGAATTCAAAGACCAGGAACAACAACTGTTTAACCTCTACTTTCGTTTGGAGAATTTAGAGGTAAGAATTAAGATATTAATTAATTCTCTCAAGACTGATCCTAATACTGTTTCTAATGTTGATATCGGTAAAGGGAAAGAACATTCTAATAAAGAACAATTCATGTGTTTGATTTCTGAAAATAATCTGTTACAATTGCCTGAATGATTATAAATTAAGTAAATGCTAATAGAAGAATAGATGCTTTACTTGCAACAAATTTCACCATACGTTGATTCGTAAACCTAAACAAGAGCTTAATTCGAGTGGGGGGGAAAACAAATAGGAAGTTCCCGCAACGCATTCTGACTTGACACAGAGCCAAACCGAAAACTCAGCAAATTTTGATTCATATAATAGTCGAGCATTCTTTCCAAACAGTGAAAACTTAACCCTTTCGTCAACGACTAACTGTTTAAAAACAAAAACAGTTCTGCTTTCAACGGCAATGATTCAAGTGGCAGATTGCTATGGGAAATATATTGCAGGACGTTGTATTCTGGATAGTGGATCCATGTGTAATTTTATGACTTCGGAGTTCGCTAATAAATTAGGGCTGAGGAAGCAAAAAACATGCTCCTGTCAGTGGCATTAACGGTTTGCCATTATTATTGAAATCGAAAGTACAAACAATAATTTCGAATGATACAAGTTCTTATAGTACTCCGTTAGAATTTCCCATTCTATCAAAAATAACTGATCTTATTCTAGCCAACTGTTTAAAAATAAACGCAAATCTCATACCGGCAGAAATTAAGTTAGCTGATTCTAGATCTGTAAAAATCGATTTATTAATAGGCAAAGAAATATTCTTTGACCTGTTAAGGGATGACAAATTCCGTGTATTAAATAACAACATCACATTTTAAAATACTATTTTCGGTTACGTCATAAGTGGATCTGTTAATTGTAGCTCAAATATTTAGTTCTGCCGGCTGTCAACACTGTTAGAAGAATTAGAAGAAAATATGCAGCGATTTTGAAAAATCGAATCTGTTGAAGAAAATTCCCAAAGAAGAATTCTGCGAAAAACACTTCGCTGACACTCATTATTGAAACGAGTTAGGGCGGTATGTCGTTCACTTGCCCCTGAAGGATGATAATATTCTTGATGAGTCCAAACATTTTGCAGAAAAGCGATTAAATTCTCTCTGACATCGTTTAAGTTCTAATGCGAAAATGAAAAAATTATGCGTGGATTTCATGGACGAATACGAAAAACTCGGACACATGAAAGAAATTGTTCATAATAACTCTAACACAAGAAGTTATATGCCATATCATGGTGTCTACCTCCCGAAAAAGCAGACAACACAATTACTAGTGGGTTTCAACGCTTCTTCCCTACTTCTCTTCTAATGGTCTCTCTCTGAATGATATTCTGTTGAATGGCAGGTTTATTCAAGATGAACTGTTTTCAATTCTTACTAGATTCCGAACCCATAAATATGTATATACAGCCGATGTACAGAAAATGTACCGATAGATCTTAAGTCACCTCCAGCACAGAGATTATCAACGTATTTTGTGGAAGAGGGATATTCATAGTCCTATAAAGATATACCAATTGCAGACCGTTACTTACGGTACCACCACTGCTTCATTTTTAGCGACTAGAGCTGCTATACTCAACCTGCGGCCCGCGGAGGCTTTTTGGTTGGCCCAATTATTAAACTAGGTAGTTACAACTTATTTGTAAACAACTTCAAATTTCGCGCCCTTCAAAGAGTTGGTAATTGAACGGGAAGTATGGGAATGTGAGCGATATCAATAATTTGCTTAAATTGGAAACGCAAACTATCCTAATCTATAGTTGCGCAAACGATACGGAATACGCGGTGCGGGAATCCCCTTAAAGGTCTGTAATCTATGGTTGCGCGAACGATACGAAATACGCGGCGTCGGGAATCACCTTAAAGGTCTGGTCACGCGCAAACGCGGACGGCGGGGCGACTTGTGAAGCTAAACATTGCTCATCATGTGTAATGAGACGTGTGTTTTACTAATTGGCAAGTCGCCCCGCCGCTCGTGTTTGCGCGTGGCCAGACCGTAAGATCCATGGACCTAAGTGCGTGTCGCTTTGATTGTCGATCGAAACTAAACTTGTTATAAATTTAATCTAAATTATTAAACTAAATTTGTGTACGTACCCGCGTCCTCTGCCAAATAATAGTTTTGTTTTGTAAATTAAGTATACCTATTATTTTCAAAATAATGTCAGGAGTGTCGTCGAAGTATAAAAGAAAAATATCAAGTGAAAATAGATTGTTTCAAGATGAGTGGGAATCTGATTATTTTGTTGTGCCAAATAAAAACAACGCAGCTACTTGTTTGATATGTCGGGAAAGTATCATATTGAAGAAATACAATATTTCTCGTCATTTCACTTCAAAACATAAAGATTTCGACGAAATGTTTCCTCTCGGATCGTCTTTGAGAAATGAGAAATTGAGTTTTTTTAAGAGATTACTGCATGAGCAACAAAATGTTATGTTCGCGGCATTATCACAAGACTCGGCGGTAACAAAAGCATCATATGAAATTTCTTACATTCTTTGTAAGCATATGAAACCATTTACCGATGCGGAAATTGTAAAGGAATGCTTTATTAGTGCTGCTAATATACTTTTTGATAAATACAGTAACAAAAAACAAATAGTATCTGATATTAAAAAAAATACAGCTTTCGGATTCAACCTGCACCAGGCGTATTGAAGACATTTCTAAATTTATTTCTGATGATATATTAAAAAACCTAAGAAGATGCAAGTTTTTCAGTTTAGCATTTGATGCCAGCACCGATATTTCAGCAACATCGCAGTGCTCGGTGTTTGCTAGATATTGTACAGAAAACAATGAAATTCATGAAAACTTTTTAAAATTACTGCCAATGAAAGGTCAAACCCGAGGCACGGATTACCTTGATACTATTTGTAATTTTTTAGAACATCATGAAATTGATGTGCAAAAAATCGTGTGTTTGTGTACAGATGGTTGTCCTTCAATGACTGGATCCGAAAATGGCTTCATTTCATTATTTAAGAAAAAATATAATTGCAGCAATTTAATTACATTCCATTGTATTATCCATCAAGAAAACTTGGCGGCCCGTGCTGTACAACCAGAAATAGAAGCTGTAATGAAAACAGTTATCAATATTGTCAATTATATACGAGCAAAAGAACTGAACCACAGAAAATTTAAAACCCTTCTTGAAGAACTGGGAAGTGAGCACAGCGACGTTCTTTTGCATAACACGGTGCGATGACTTAGTAGAGGAAAGGTTTTTTTCATTACGCCATAAAATAATCCTATTTTTAGAGCAAAATAATAAAGGGTACCCAGAATTACAAAACGATGAATGGTGGTGTCTTTTAGGTTTTCTATGTGATATTACGGAAAAACTAAACAATCTCAATCAGAGTCTACAAGGCGAAAATAACATAGTGTCCAATATGGCAAATAAAGTGTTTGCATTTGAGGAAAAGCTAAGTATTTATTATAATGAAATACAGAACAAACAGCTGCACAATTTTCCAACTATTATAAAAACCAGAGAGGACGGTATTAACATTTCAGAAGAAAACTGCTCCATAATTTCAAATTTTATAACTGCACTATTAAACGAATTTCAAAAAAGGTTTCAAGATCTCAGAAAAATAAAAAATTGTTTGTTACTTGTAGAAAATCCATGACATTTAAAGACACCAACTATTTCTGAGTTGGCTTCAGTTTTAAATTGTAATTACTCGGAGTTGTTTGATGAATTTATTGATTTTAAAAATGACACCAACCTGGAAGTAGTTTTCAAAGAAAAAAGGGAATATGTGGAATTTTGAAGCATTGTTCCCCAAAAATATAAAAGCGTGCAAAGATGTGCCCAAATAATGCTAACATTTTTTGGGTCAACGTATGTGTGCGAATCATCTTTTTCAAAGATGAAATACACAAAGAGTGTATATAGAAATAAACTGACAAATTCCCATTTGGATGATATAATAAGAGTAGCATGCAACGACAAGCCAGATATTGATAAAGTTTTAAAAAAATGCTCTCAGTTCCAAAAGTCTCATTAGATATACATATAAGTAAGCATCTTTGTTAAAAGTTCTTTTTTACATTAAACTAAATAATTCATTAGGTTGATATTACTTTTTCATTTATACACCTAATTATTTTTTACTTGCGGCCCGGGCTACCGTGACTGAAACGTGTTTGTGGCCCCTATAAAAAAAAGGTTGAGTATGGCTGGACTAGAGTTTTGAGACAGTTAGCGCTCGATGAAGGTGATCGGTTTTCGCTCACGTCTGCCACTGTACTATCTGATTTTTATGTTGACGATGTTCTCAGGGGAAGTAATGACCTATCTATCTCAAAAAGAACAAAAGGGCAACTAATTGAAATGTTTCAGTAATGTGGGATGGTGCTTCACAAATGGTGTTCCAGTAGTCAAGAATTGTGCAAAGACATAACTGTGAATAACGAACGCTCATTTCATGGTTCTTACGACGCGTCAACCAAAGCTTTAGGCATGCTCTGGACACCGAGTTCGGACACCTTTTCATTCAAGGTTTCACTGAATCTAAATGATGTTATCACTAAACGAAATGTGTTATCCTATATAGCACCTATCTTTGATCCGATGGGTTTAATTGGGCCCTTGACAACTAAAGCTAAAATATTCATGCAAAGTTTATGGTGTCTCAAAATGAACTGGAATGACATACTTCCGGATGATGTTAAAAATGAGAGGGAAAAAATTGCAAAGGCTCTACCTGCAATTCAACATATTCATCTTCCTAGACATATAGGATGGGACAGGCAGGTATTTCTGCATGGATTTGCTGACTCCAGTTCTTTAGCATGTGGTTGCGTAATCTATTTGCAGTGCATCTCACTGGACAACAAAATTTCTACTAAGTTAGTATGCAGCAAATCTCGAGTGGCACCCATTAAGACTACTTCGATACCGATACTTGAGTTGTGTGATTGTTCCCTTCTTGCTAAACATGTAAAGAAAATTCTTCCAGCATTACGTATGCGCATCGATAAAATTTTCCTTTGGTCAGACTCCATAATTGCGTTGACATGGATCCATAAAGCACCTTGTCTCTCAAGACATTTGTTGCTAACAGAGTTTTTAGCATTCAAGATTTAACTAAAGAGTACCAGTGGAACCACATCAATTCCGATCTCAACCCAGCTGATGCAATCTCCCTCTAGATGTCTTTATGGAGATCAAATTGTTCAAAACTCTTTATGGAGGCAAGGTCCATATTTTTTGACTGAACAAGTAGAATTTTCTACTTGTGACTCGGACTTATCTGTAGACTCTGATGCTCTCTTAAGCGAAATGAAACCAGAACAGAAATCTGTTTTTACTGCAGTTACTTCTGACACTTGGGTCCAAAATATAATTGATAGGATAAGTAATTACCTTAAATTAATTCATACATTTAGTTTTCTTTTCAGATTTATTCCTAATGCTAGATATCCTAATAACAAGCTTATCGGTCCCTTATCGGCAAAGGAAACCAAAGATGCAGAGAGTAATTTTTTAGAGAAATCCAGAAAGGTGAGTTGTTACAGGAAATAAACTCCATCAGAAAATGGCTTTCTGTTTCTACAAAAAGTAAGTTCAGATTTCTAAATACCTTTCTTGATAAGGAGGGGTTCTCCGTCTAGGTGGTAGACTTAAGCATTCTAATTTGAATTTCGAATCTAAATTTCCAGTAATTTTACCAGCAAATAACAAATTAACTAATTGGATATTTCGTTACTATCATCTAAAAAATTTACACATAGGACCATCGGGTTTACTGCCTAGTATAAGACAAAGGTTTTGGCATATTAACGGTCGCAATATAGCAAGAAAAATCATTCACAAATGCATAAAGTGCTTCAAAGCCAAGCCAATCCCTTCAGAATAACTTTAGGCGATTTGCCATATGAACGAGTCAATCAAACTTATGTCTTCAATTGTACCGGGATTGATTTCTGTGTTCCCTTTCTGATAAGATACAAAAATCAAAGGAAAGGAGTATTCCATAAAATTTACGAATGTATATTTGTATGCCTCCTTACTCGTGCTATACATCTCGAGATAGTAACTGTCCTTACCTCGGAATCCTTTATTGTCACACTCAAGAGATTCTTTTCGAGGAAAAAGTTATAAATTGTTCTCAAACAACGCAAAAACGTTTGTTGGGGCTCACGCAGAAATGAAAAAACTACAGAAAATGATTAGAGCACCAGGTGAAAAATTAGCTGAATACTTGTCATCTAAAGAAATCCAGTGGAGCTTCATTCCCCCTAGATCCCCTTACTTCGGCGGTTTATGGGAGGCTGGAGTGAAGTCCTTCAAATATTATTTGAAAAGGGTTGTTGGTGATTCAAAATTGACGATGGAAGAATTTGTCACTGTCACCATTAAATTGAGGAAATTTTAAATAGTCGCCCTATAACTCCTTTATCGTCAGATCCAGAAGATCTAGATGTTCTAACGCCAGCACACTTTCTAATAGGATCCATAAATAGCATTCCTGAATTAGACCATTCCTTACTCCCTGATAACCGGCTTTCCTATTGGCAGAGAGTCACAAAATTAACCCAATTAATTTTGAAAAGATGGTCAAATACATTTTTAAATAATATTCAACAACTAAGTAAATGGATGTTTTCGAAGAGTAATGTGACGTTAGGTAGCTTAGGAAGACAACATGCCTGTATGTAAGTGGCTATTGGGTAGGATTGTAAAGGTGTATCCAGGAACTGATGGAAAAATACGAATTGTAGATGTGAAAACAAAAAATGTTATATTCAAGAGAGCTATAACTAAAATTTGTATATTACCTTTAGAGAACTGAAATGTCGTCTTTGTGTGTATCCTAAAAATGTTTTTTTTAACTTTCTTTTTCTTCTTTTTATGCATAACATATTTGTAATTGTAAAATAAACATTGTGAGTTGAAATCTAGTATTTCAACAGGGGCCGGAATGTTGGGACGATCGCCAATGTGTCGCGCGGCCGCCAAGAGGTTTCCGAGCATCCCACAATCCCTCTTTTTATTGTAATGTACAGTCCATTAATGATGTTCTTCGACGGAACAAATAAAAACGACGTTGCAAACAATTTTGTAGTTATTGCTTAAATCCAACGCACTTACAAGCAGTAATTCTGCTATGAATTTCAACTGCTATATTATTTTGTTGATTTCAGAACCTAGATATGCAAATTCCGATGCAGTCTTCGAATCTATAACCACCTATGTCTAAGAAAGAATGATTATATTTTAATTTTAAACAAGGTATATATTTCGCTTTAGTTTGGTTAATGTTGAGGTTCAATTTTAGTAACTTCAATTTCCAGTTTAAGTACTTCAGGTGTTGTGGTTGTTATACTGATATCATCAGCTAATGTAACTACCTGTACAAATTTATTGAAAATAGTTCTTCTGGGATTTAAATTTGCCTCTCTAATTAGTTTCGTCAATGCCATATCATAAAAAATGCAACCAGGGCTTTGCCTTGTCTTGCTTTGCCTTGTCTTAGTCATTCATGGTGATGATGTTTCAAAAAGCTGTTTTGAACTTAGTCTTACCTTGGTTTGTGTTAAAGTCAAGGACTTTAGCTTAACAATCTTTGCAGGGATGCTAAATTCTTTCATAGCACTTACAAGCTGCATTCTAGTAATATTATCATTTTAAAGCTATTTTAAAGTCAATTAATAGATGGTGAGTGTCAATTATAATAACTGGGGTTTTTCCGTTATATGAAATGTTAAATTAAATATATAAAAGAAAAAACATCATTCGATGAATCTCAGAACCAGACCATCAGCAACCAAAATCCATGGACGAGCAGTCTAAAAAATAACTGACATAATCAAACACTAGGTTGCATATCCTTTGGTCCTTCGAAAAAAGAAAGCCAACTCCCGAGAGATGTTACTCCGTCCAAGGTCCACGGTGATCTCCCCCAGGATCTTCCACGGGGCTTCAGGGTAATCGGATCCACCAGTGAAATCGTCGACTTCAGAAAAAATGATGAATTGCTTAAAGTGCTAGTCAATCTGCTCTCACTATTCGAATACTGTTTAACTCAAAGTCATTATGTATGACAATTTTTCGGTCAGAATGACCGGAAAGAGGCACTCTTTTTACCCGCAAACGTTCCTAAAACCAGTTTCTTACTCCCTAATGCAGGAAGGTCTTGGTGATTGTTGTTTTTACCTGTAGTAAAATCTGGAAGGACTGACTATACCACCCCTATACTTTGCTAACTATACCAGCCAGCTAGATATCTGAAAAATTTCTGCTTCTGCACTGGCATATTTTTTTTTTATTTTAACACTTCATCACAAAAATAAGAGAATGTAAATACATTTTTAAATATTTAATATTGTTATGTTATTAAAACTGTTGATTATTTCTATATAAATATCTTTAAATCACCATGGCCGAACGATGAACGAATCGGTAGGTGCTGTTCTTAGGTACCGCAATTCGTAGGTTCAAATTCCACTCCTGACTTGGATGTCCGTAGCCGTTTGGAAGGTAGTAGGTTCTGGTCACAACAGATCTTGTGTAACAAAATAGTACAACATAGCCCTCCAAACCAAACGAAATCACCGCGTTAAAGACTTAAATAAGTATGTAAAAATATAAATAAAATATTTATATCTTAATTTTGTTTTTAAAACTCTTGCAAGTAACTTTTTAGGGGAGGAATAATTTATTCCTATTGATGCAATCGTGATATTTCATTTCAATTTCAGTTGAAAGGCTTTTAAGAGGTTTACTAAAAATAAAGATTTTCATCTCTGCTACAGTAGTTTTTCATAAGTAAGAACGATCCATCCCTAAGTATAAAGTTAAGACTCAGTAACATATTTTGGTTAAAATTATAAAGGGAACTCCAGGAAGATGTTTGCACACACTACATTATGCATACACCCTTTTATTACTTTTAATTGATTTCAAATCAACTTTCTTTGAAACTGAACACCTTGGGTGCTGCTGTTTGTTACCAGAATTCGTCGGTTTGAATCTCACTGTACACAAATTATTTATTGATTATAAATAAAATAATCAAAGGGCAATTGCGTTACAGAAAATTAAACAATTTACACAAAAACAGTGACGTTTTAAAAAAATATTATTTTTAAACATAACACTAAATTGTATGTTCCAAACTTTTGCCTCCAGCGTTTAGAGTTTTCGCTACCTTATAATCTCTTTACCGACATTAAAGTTACAATTATTCATATTCCGTTTTTAGAAGAAAACCCATTTGTAAATAGCTGTCTTTATGTTAAACAAGAGCTAAGAAGTAAATCTAAGGGCTACAAACTAAGCGAAATTCAGACAAGACTTTGTTTTCTTCTAATTTGAAAATTTTGAGTTTTTACTTACTTCATGGTTTATTACAAACGCCTCGGTCTGCGATTTAACTGCAACTGTTGATCTTGAACTGAAAGTTCCGAAATGTTGATGTTACTGTTTACATATAATAATCAAAAATATATATTGATATTAAATCGACTCGGCCTAGTATATCTTTAAAATTATTTATAAAATTGTTTGGCCATTAACGCCTTTATTTCAATCTCAAATCACATTTTGCGTAATATGAAACCTCATTCTCTTTTATTTGTTTTGGTAAGTGGTAAATCATCTGACATTTATAGCCTTACACATTTGTGCTAAGATTATTTTACATAAAAGTAAATAGTTACTACTGATTATCATCTAAGAGTAACATATCTAGCCATAATGGCCGTCTATATATTTAAGAACTAATTTATTATGTATGTATGTATATATATATATATATGCTCTTAAGTAATGCATGTTTAATTTCACAACTTAAAAGTTATATATATCTATATATACTAGATTCTTCTTTTCTATTAACTGTTATTTTTCTAAGTCAGTTTCTTGATTTGTACTTATTTTTGAGACACTTGAAGGTGTGTCATTTGAACTGTAAAATCCCTAAATCCATGATCCCATCTGTCATATAATTTTTTTCTTTTCTTTTTTGTTTCTGTAAACATTGAATTTAACATAACTGATGTGTACCAAGAACATATTTACCGGTTGGGATAAAATAACAAATATAATTTCTGCGTAGTTTAATTTAATGAACATGTGAATTGCTGTTTTTTTCCCATGTCTTTTTATTTTTTTACTGTTAAAATGTTAAAGTCATAAAACGTTATAAGAATGTTTTCTGTGTGATTAAAATACATTACATTACTTTTATTTTGTTGGTATATAAAAAAATTTTATATAATAGTTTAGTTTATCTTTGCTGTATCATTATTGCATAAATTTTAATATTTGAGATGAAGTGTGTTTCTATTTGTAATGATGTTTAGTAACAATGTTTTTATGTTTTGTCAGTAGAAATTCAGTCATGAAAAGTAACTTCTGATGCATTAACATTATATTAACTCAGCAATCTGTATTATTTTAATGTGTATTTTATAAACAGTGACTAAATCATTTCATTTTATCAGTTAGGTGTATAGAAAGTGAAAGATAAATGTCTAAAATAGTAAAGTTTACAGTTTTATTAAAGACTTGTGATTAAAAATTTGCATTATGTAATGTTGGAAACAAAAGTTTTGAGCTTAAAATGTAACTATCAGTATTTTAATTATTCAATTCCATTCTTAATATTTCCAGGTGTTCTTAAGGAAAGAAAGTGCAATTTTACTGCATTGGATTACTGGTTATTTAATTTATCACATGGTAAATATACATACTATTTAATATATAATAATAATAATAATAATAATAATAATAATAATAAAATAACACTTGTCTAAAACTTTTTATTTTACTGAACATTAATTTTTCTGAATGTTCATTTGATGAATATGTAGCATAAATTAATATACTATATAGTCACAAATATCTTGGAGTAAAATTTCATATCTTTAAATCACTTTAAAATGCCAGTTTGGCTGATTTAAAATGTTTAACTTTGCTATTCATATTTGGACTCATCTTTTACACTCTGTGAGTTATTTGAGCTCTCTCAAATGATAAAGGGACTGTATTTTTTCCATGTATTTATTTTCCTTATAGAAATTATTTATGAAAGGTATATATTTACTAATTTAATATTATTGTTTTTTAGCATTATGCATTGAGTCCTCTTTTTGTTTATTTTCCTGTTATAGTTAATAGGGATAAAAAGGCAATACTGTATGTTTATTGAATGAATTTATGTATATTTAGTGAAAAGGTGAAGTTATTGATTTTGCAATGATCTAAAATTACCTAATAAAAATTACAAAATATTTTCTATATACTGCTGCTGTTATGAAAAATACATTTAAAACATATTAAATTAAGTATTTAAAGTAGATGAAAGCAAAAATAGTATGTACTATTAACTATTTCTTCATGTGTACAATATATGTATTATCAGATTTTTTTCTGTCCTGTTTAAACATTTCTGCAGCACACACCTTTTACTGTGTAAGTTAAAAAGTTAGAGCTGTAAATATCTTAGAAACATGTAGAATTATCAAAAACAATTCAAATATTCCAATTCCTAGGGTAATATAATTTTAATATAAGTAATTTCAGATCAGGTTTAAAATAAGCCATGGTTACATGTTTTGACCTGAAAATCCTGACCATTTTAAAGTAATGAAATAAAAATTTGTAAATTAGATATTCATATGTGGAATCAGATTATAAATATTTTATTTAGGAAATAATGGCAATTAAGGATAAAATAATTAAAATACCAAACATGGAAAATTATTAAAAATTAGATAACTTAATGTAGGATACACTTATTAAACAGGCAATTAGATTTAAAATGAAGCAAATTTAAGAGAGAATAAAATATTTGAGTAGTAATATTAAGCTATAATAGAAGAAAAAATCAATAAGAGCTTATAAAGGGAGATTAATGGAACATAAAACTCTAAAAATTATAACTTTTGATCCACTTAATAGAAATTTTCAAATTATATGTTGAACTGTAACATAATCATGAGGATTTGTAAAAATATTATTACAAAAATATTAAAATATTGATAAAAGTGATGATTAGATCCTAAGAAATTTTTTTAAATCACACTTGCAGCAGGGGAATCACATTGACATTCTATTGAAATTTTTTAAAAATATTTGTAATTTTTAAATAAATTGCTTGATTTTAATAAACTATATACCAATTTGTAGATCTTTAGAAGTATCTAAAATGCATGTAAAATTTTTTAAAGTCATGATTTATATTTGAGGAGACATATTGGTTTTTTGGAGAGCTCAAGCATCATCTATTCGGAATAATTCGGGTAATTCAGAACATCAAAATTTTGTAATATTGAGCTTGAGTGTGAAAAAGTTTTTAATACTGACAGTGATTTTTTGACTATATCAAAGAATGTCTATGTAAATTATGGTGACTCTATGACAAACTGTGTGGATTTCCAAAGAACAAATATGCAGATGCACATGTAAATATATCTATTATAGCATCAACTTATTAAAATACTAGCTGAAATATTTCAAGTTAGTCATAAGAAATTTGACATTTTCTGAAAATTATTTTCTTTTTTTCCCCTCAAATCTTTTTTGTCTCGTATATACAAATAAAAAAAAAAATACTTGTGTAAGATTGAATGTTCCTCAATGGCACCTGAGACTGAAATAATTAGTGGTTTATAGCATGTTAATTAGATTTTAGAACTTCCTGTTTTTCAAATTTCAAGGATAATGTGCAACCATTAACAATAAATGATGTCCCTACTATGAGTGGAAGTAGGATATCTGTTATAATCAGTCAACTTTTTTGTCCTCTTTATGTTCATACATTTATAAATTATAAATTTCTGTTATCAGTTGGTTCTAAGCAAATCAGTTCCTGTATACGATGCAAAAGTATCAGCAAGAGTTATTAATAAATTAATTGTATTCAAGCCATAATGTTTGAGTAAAACTAAAAATAAATGCCATTACATAATCAAGATTTTATTTCAAATGTTCATTACTTTCTCATATTGATAAATGTACAATGTTTTAATCAACTGGTTCATCTGGGATTACTACATATACAGTTTTCTGAAAAATAATTTTTTTTATCATGTTGGAAAGTTTTTTTTCATTTCCTAAGAAGTGAGACATTTGTGACTATAATGTATTGAATCAAAGTGTATCACAACAAAATATTCACAGATGTGTGTCTTATTGAGGAAAAATCCTGTTAAAAAGCATTTTATCAGATATATTTTATGTCTCAAATAGTGGTTTAAAATCTGTGGTTTACAATGAAATGTTAGAAGAATAATAATGGTCTTTTATATCAAATGAGGACAATTTCTGTTTCTTGTGTGTGTAATTGGAATTAGCTAACATTATACATACTTTACCGAACTTGACATAATTCCCTTCTGAAAGATTCCAGAGAAACAATTCTCTCTTACAATCTGTTAGTAAGACTGAAACTGTAACATCTCACTTTTGGTCTTACAATCTCTTAGTAAGAATGAAAAAATTTAGTATGGGTTTTGAGTAATATATTTAATTTAAACATTAACAGATTTGCAGAATATTTACAGAAATTATTACATACAATTAATAATGTAAATAACTTTACAAAAAATAGTGAATAAAAATATTTTTAAATTAGCCATTGTCAATAAAATAAGTACTAAAATGTGTGATAATGAAAAAGAAAAAGATGAAATAGATATAAAATAAGAGGCATTTATGATTTAATTAAAATAAAAAGTCCAAATGTGTATTTTATAGTAGTTCTTTCCTGCAAAATAATAATTAAAGGAAAATACAATTGTATTAAAATTTTAACATGTATGACAGTGAAATATGCATGATTATCGTTTCACTGTGTGGAATATAAAGAGGCTAAAATAAGCTTAAATTAACTTTTTATTAATAGATATATGACTAAAATATGGTGTCAGCACTGAGAGTCACGTTATATGAATATTCAAATAGTTACCTTAGAGGTTTTTTTTTTCTACTTTCATGAATAAAAGTGCCAGTTTTTATAACATCATTGGGATTTTTGAAGTAGTAACCCTATTATAACATAAAATATTTGCTATATCTATTTTAAACTGAGTCATCTCTAAATTTTCATTTAAATTTGAAAGTGTTTTCCAAATGAACGTGATGGAAATTAATTTAAGTAATTAATTTAAGTTAATCTTAACTTAAATATATTAGGAATTTTAAGAAAGAAGTATATACTTTAAAATTTAACTATTATATAAAACTAATATAATGATTTTGTTAAAACTCTTTTCACTCTTAAATAAAGAAGTATGCATATTGAGGTTCAATGTTAACCATTCTTACAATGTAATTTTTTTTTTTTTTAATAATTAATGTGGAATTAATATGTTGATAAATTTAGTTCTAAAAGTACTATCAACTAGGTTTTATGTATGCTATTTTCTCCAGTGTTTAGTCTAAGGAATACTATTATGCTGTTGTATTTTAAAGCAGTTAATATTAAGATATTGAAACTAATTAAATGAATGGTTTTAATATCATTATCAAAATAATCATTAGTATTTCATATAGTAATCTTTAAAATCCTGTGCTCAAAGAGAGACCTATGCACATCATCTGGTATAATTTTTAAATAGATATTTCTTATGTGTATGGATTAATAGTAAATAAACTAAAAATATACTTTAAATTTTGACGTTAATTTGTATTATCTTTTAAAGAGCTTACTTGTAACTTTTTATTATTCTCATGATTTAATTCTGCTATTTGATTTTCAATTTTCATATATATATATATATTTTTTTTTTCAGATCAGTTAAATTTTTACTAAGACTTATATAACATGTATTTCATCATTTGAAGTAAAAAAGTCAGCATCATTATGGCTGATGTGAGAGCTGAAATATTAGCTGCAAGTCGATCTCGAACTGGATGGCTGGAAGGTTCTGTACAAAATAATGAAAGTCAGCCTTTTGTTAGTAAAGTTAAATCAACTTTTGAAGAAAAAACAGCTAACCAAGATAACAAATTGGTTACAAACAACTCTAAATCTGAAGCTGTTCGCAGGCTTGGAAGCAAAGTGAGTTCTATTGCAACTCTGTTTCAGTCCTTTTCACCTCACCGCAATGAATGTTCAAAGACATGTAATGTGCCATCTGTAAACAAGGGAGGAGGAGTAGAAAAAAATACCCAAAAAGTTGCCAAAACAGATCAAGTAAATAAAGTTGAAACTAGTTCAGAAAATTCATCTGTTAGTCAAAATGATGTTGAAAGCCACCAGAAGCGTTTTAACAGTGCCCGTGCCATTTTTGAACAACTAGGTGAAAAAAGTAAAGAAGGTAATAGACTTTCTGATACTCCTAAAGGAGATTTTTCTACTGAAGCATTTGACTCAAGTTCTTCTAAATTTTCTATTAACGATAGAGAAAAAATACCTATTCAGTCTAATAGAAACTCTAGTCAATCTTCTCCTGAAGAAGAATTACGAAATTTGCCGTTTTGTAGAAAGTCTTATAACCAACGAAACCCTTCTCAGCAGAAAGAAAGAAAAGCTGAAGGAGAAAAATTACTTTCTGATAATTTATCTAGTCTAGATAATTCTGGTGATTGCCAGCCTCATCTGTCTGATTATACTGATAATCTGTCATCACATTATTCACAGATATATGAAGAAATTCCGAATACTGGAAAAGAAAGCTCAAAATATTCATGGAATCCATATGCAGAGCCATTTGAACATTCTGAAAATAGTTTAAAAACTCAAGAAGACAAAAATGCAAATACTACTAATTCATATAATGATTGTTTTCCTTCACTTCCTAATGAACCAGTTGACTCTTCTATGCCCATATATGCAAAAGTTATCAAAAAACGTTCTAAACCACTTCCAAATTTCAATCAAGAAGCAGATCAGCAGTCCAATATCGGGAAACCAAATTTAGATTGCTCTAAAGAATATAGTTCAGGTAAGTATTATATACATGTGTGTTTATGTACTTAAATAAGATTGAACATAAAATTCTGGGAATGAATATTATAAAAATCCATTTTTAGAATACTAGAGCAAGTGTATTATGTTCACTAGATATTATTTTCGGATGTAATTATTTTATAATGATTCAAATTTTAAAACACAATATAGAATTTTTAAAACGAAATATAATAAAATAAGAAACTAAATTTTAATTTTATTCCTCTTAATTATATACAGGGTTGTAAAATAAAAAACCCTTTGTTTTTAGAAAGCTCAAGCCACTTGCATTTTTCATAAAAAGCTGAGATGGTTTTTGGTTTTGATGAAAACCCAGGTTAATCAATTTGCAACAAAATCCCAGACTTCAATCTAATGTTAAAGTTTTATATTTTCTAGCTGTTTACCTTTAGTTTTGCTGTATAAGTTTAATAATTGCAGATCCACTTCTTTCATATCATTAAAAATGTTTTTATACACATATTATTAATTATTGAATATATTATACATCATTCTTATATGAAAAATTTAAAAATTCTTAAATATAATTGCATGTATTTTATTTGTTATACAAAAACTATAATAATGTTAGAGACCTCACTGAATAGATAGTTTACTTTAGCACTTTGCATGGAAAAGTAACATAAAAAGGATGTATGAATAAATTTGTCTATCTAAAGAGAGATTAAAAAATGTATCTAAAATAATATTATTTAAAGAAAAAATTACATATTTTAAAAAATAGATTTAAATCTTTAAAAAATTTTAATTCTCGAAGCACTAGGTATATTTTCAATATTTTTCTAAATTTACAAAAATAGAGGAAAGTAAAATTAAGACAACAATAGTAGTTTGAAAATATAGTGTGAAAATTAATTGAGTATAATATTTCAAAAACTTAAACATATCATTGGACATAATAATATAATATCTTAAATATGAAGGCAGTAAGCAATGAAAAAAAGTCATATACAATAGTTAAAATATACTTCTTAACTTGAAAGAGAAATAGTCCTTTCTGCTACAAATTTAGCCTATCAAAAATATCCATTAAAATGTATACTGTTGATAACCTCCCTCTGCACACTCAGCAAAACCAAAACAAATTCAGCAGTCAGTTATTCAAGTTTACTTCTCCAAACTCTCCAAGTTTACTTTGTAAAAGTTTCTGATTAAAAATGCAATTTTTAAACCTTTTTGGTTGCTTGTAGATAGTAGTTCATTTTTAGCTAAAAGAAAGTCAAAACTAGAGTGTAGTTTCTATTTTTATGAATCTGCTTCACATTTCTTTCTGAAACTGTCCAACATACTTTTTATCTGTTGTAGCATTTCATTTTCTGCTGAGAGCTGTACTATTCTGTAATTTCCCTAGATATTTTCTTCTTCTCTATCTGCTGCCATCTTTTAACTTGGATATCAGAACTTTTATTAATTTCCTATACTTCTTAAAGAGATTTCATGTACTACATGATTTGTATGTACCTTGTATATCATATTCCAAAACTGAAAAACAAACACTCACTGCATCACTTGGATGTACATTTCCATTATGATCCACTGCAATATTTACAAATAGTTTTACAGTTATCTAGTTGATCATGTATGGGTTTAACAACTTGGCTGGTACTTCAACAAATTTCTGACCACAACTTTACTGATACACCTAGAGTCATTTCCTGTCTTTCCAATTTTAAAGAGCTGCACTTGAAAATGAACGTAATTATAACATTACTAAAGAACACCACAGCTACTTCTTCATGACTAGCAGTATGAACCATAACTAAATTGAGAGTATGGTTATCACAGTTAACTAATATAGCTTTTGGATTAAGTGTGTAAGCCTGTTGCAATCCTAATTTGTAACTAGACATTACAGATGATTACAGCTATAACATTATGAATCATATCTTTTGAAAAGTAATTTCTATTTCTTTAGCTGTTGCAATATTATTTCTACAATACTTGCTGCATTTTTAGAGGTTTGAATGAATTATAGTAAATATTCTTTTACAACTATTTTTTTTTCTCTTCTCTCAGTAGATATTTATATATCTAACATTTTTTAACATTTGTTCTTGGTGAGCAGTGTCAGAAGTTGAATCAAACACTATGCTATAGTATTTGGTGCATTGGATGTCATACAGAAATTTTTCTCTGGTTGTAACTTTTAAAATCTGAATAAATTCATTTTGTATTTCTGTTGAAAAATTGGTAGTTGATTCTAGATTTTACTGCAGATATAAAAATTGACTTGTCGTAATTGGATCAAACTCAGCAACTACATATGCTGTACTTTCTCTGGGGATTTCAAGAGACACATTTTGCTTGACTAAATATTTTAATCAGGACATCACCCTTTTTAGTAGTTGTCACTTTTTCTCTTTTTTACCAGTTTGATTTTGGAGCTGTGCGTCTATTAAACCTTCAACCTTTTAATCAGCTTCTTTTCTATTTCATTTGAAATTTCTGTTTGCATTTAAAAATTTGTGTAATCTTTTCTGTATAAATCACTATCAGTCTTTAATGAACAATTACTAACTGCATCTTTTCTTAGCAGCTGACTTAAAAAACAAAATACTAGATTCATCAAAAGAGAATAGACCAACCAAAATCAACTCATTATACTTTCTTTTCCTAACTGCTTTGTAAACCATTCTGAAATCATGGAAAATGTATGACATTTCAGTAAATTATAAAGCAAAATAACTATATATTTATACTACTACTTATTTACTACTAATTACTTATAATTTATCTGTACAAAAATGACCTAGGGATATAAGTTTTTACAGCTGTCTAGTAGAATACCTCACTCAACCCAATCAATTTTCAATCAAACATATTAACACAAATCATATGGCTTACATAAATTAAATTCACAAAAACTTAGTGATAGAATAATGCTTTATATTAGTCAAGTGACCTGTTTGGTAATGTTTTTGAGGTGTGATTGCAATATGTTAGATTCATTAAGGGGATTTATTAAGTATGTAGAACTAATAAGTGCTTTGAAATCTGAAAGAAATGACAGAAAAGTATGCTTATACTGATGGAGTGATAAGTTAAGGATGGGAATGTTTTTATTTACATTTTAGAACATTCAAAAATAGACAATTTTTTCTAAATTTTTGTAACATACATTTGATGTATCTCCCTAAATGCTGCACCTGATGGCAGATCCTCTTTTATTTCCCTTTGCTCTTCTCAACTACATCACTGTATCTTAAACTTCTGAGAAAAATGGATATTTTCATCATATATGATATTTAGCTTGAGTTTTGTTACTTTATGAACAAGGTGTAGCCTGAAGGCCAGTTCCTGTAACAAGCTGAATTTGAATATATTGAATATCAAAGTTGTATTAATTTATATTAACTTGACTACAATATACTAATATATACAAAAAGAAAAACTTAATTTCATGAATGAATGTGTTAAAAGTTTGTCCTAAACATATCTTTAAAAAGTGATCTAAAGTACAAAATTGTCCCAAAAAGTTGGCATTAAATTTCAAGCCCTGATAACAGCAATAATTATATCAATTGTTTTACCTTTAAAGTAAAATTCATGAATGTACTACAATAAATTCTGAATTTTTTTTTTTCTAGAATGTAAGGTTTGTTTTTCATGTAACCCTTCCTGAAAAGACCTAAGTAGGTTTTTTTTCATGCTGGTTCCATTTTGGTGAAATCTGATTAGTCTGAATTTAGAACATAGTCTTGGCTAGCATTTAGAAATTTTTTCCTTTCAAAAGTTCTTTTGCAAGCTTTTTATGAAACTTAGTATGTTTTACTTATCCATAGCACTGTTTACCTTAACTCATAATATTGTTTTACTAGCATATAGCCTGTCATATGACGAGATCAGTCAAATTTTTAATTTTCCAGAATTGTGAAGTACCCTATGAGGCAGGTTAAAAAAGTGGTTTGTTTTTTGGCTCAGAATTATCTTGCAACAAATAATAATGGATGATTAAATTCAAAATTATCACATATATACCTAATCTATTATTTAAGCCAAATATAAAAGAAAATTATTTATGTAATATCTAAGTTCAGTGATAAAATGTATGAAAATAATGCAGATGATATTTAAATAATTTAAAATAAGAAATAATTAAATGAGATAGTTAAAGGAATGCTATCACAATGCTAGAAAAAAAATTTATTTTTCCTATTTATTATATAATAAATTGATAAATTTAATCGCCTGCTCTTTAAATGGGGCTTGATATAATGGCATTAAATGCTCAAAAAGGAGGGAAGGGGTGGATTTCAAACTTATTAAAGATGATGGTATTTTTCGCTGATATGAAGCATATTATACCAATTTATTTTAGAATTAGATCAATAGTTTAAGAGAAGATAAACTTTACTCACTTTGAATTTTGCTAACCCTAATTCATCAAGAATCCAATATGGATGCTTCTATCTATTCCAGGTCTAACTACTTCATAAATTTGAAGACAGACAGATAACTTAGGCTATTATTATGTAGGGAGTATTTTTGCACATCATATTTTACATGACCAGTTTAATCATTGTACAAGTAGCTCATCTCTGATTCAAACTGTAAAAAATCTTGTTTATCTTGACATCAATGGCCTGACCTGGTAGATTAATTATTATATTCGAGAAAGGCTTGGACGAATTTTGTATCATTAGAAAAGATGCAATGTCCTAAAATATATAAGAATATGGCTTTATACATTTTTGTTAAGGTCCTTATTTAATTTCATAGCAAAATATACAGCCATGTGAATCACCAGGGATATTTCTTTTTGTATATATGATTGTTATTTTTATTTCTTTGATAATATTTGTTTTTTGCAGGTAATTGTGTATTGAACAGCAGGTATGAATGTGAAGGCTTGGTGCTCTAGCTAATGTGTTAAATATGGTTGTAACAGTTTTCTACTTGGTCATTCTACATTGATTGGATGATGTAGACTTCAAGGTCACACATTTGTCGATTTATTTTGTTTTGTTATACTTTATTGTTTAGTTATTAATTTATGTATTATGAACTGCATTTTGTATTATTTAAGAACACAAGCCATATCTATCAATTATTTTGATAATACACAGTGTTTAAGTAATAATTTTTCTTTTGTTAACATATTTTTAACCTGTAGCATATACTACAATGAAGTTTCAAAGTATGCTCTCAACTTCTATTGCTTTTTGATAAGCTTTAGTTTTGATTTCAGTTTCTATAACTTTTTGCTGATTGGTATTAAGTTGCTTGATAGTTGCATAAAAAAATTATTTCACTAGGTTAATAATTTTTTGGAGGAGATATGCTGATCTGTCATTACAAAACATGGTTCACAAATAGACTAATATACAGCTCAGCCATATTTGGGGTATAAATTGTTAATACTTGTGCTAAGCATTTCAGCCTGCCGTTTAATATATAACTATCACATATTAGTATTTAAACCAGTATTTCAAATGTCCTTTGCCATATTTAAATAATATAAATGCTTTAGAAATAAATCTATTGAAACTCTAGGTGATGATGAAAAGGATCGCTCTAACTACACAACAGGTTTCAATCAGGTATTTCATAGCAGCCAGAATAATAAAACTGGAATTAATTACAAAGACCAGCCACAACCTGCTGTGAATAGTTCTATTACTGAAAATGTATATGAAGGTAATTATTATTTTTATTATATATTTCTTAAAATGGCTTGTATAAAATGGTCTTTTATTAAAATTTACACCTCACCCCTTAGAAATTAAGAAAATTGATACGCCAGGATCAAAGTCTGAAAGCTTTAATAATAGTTGGGAAGATCTTGGTGTTGCAACATCAAACTCTTGGAAAAAGAAGCCTTCAGATACTGTTAGTATCCAAGATGTAAGAATATTATTTAAATTCCTGTAGTTTGTCTATTAGAACAAACTAATCTCATATATTTTACTGTCTAAGATTTCTACATGACCTGTTGAATTTTATAGTAGTCTATGTTTATTTGGAAGACAAAAATTGTAGCTATAGAACAAAAGTGCATGATGTATATTTACTGTATGCTTACACAAAATAAAAAAATCTTGAGCAAATATTACTTTTGTCAAACAGTATTTCGTTAAGTAATATTAGTTTTAAAATTATCTTGAATTTTGATTATAAATGTTTGTTAATGCAATTGCTTAATATTATTGATACCTTAAAAAAAAATAGGAATCTGAATCCCGAGGATTTTATGATGTTTCAAGTGATCTCAGAGATGCTGCAGGTGAAACATTAGCTGAATTTGAATGCAGGGAGCATGAACTATTTTTTGTTGAGGCTGTACTGCGATCTCAACGTCAGGGGAGCATGGTAAGCTTTGTTTCCATAATTTTTGGTTTCTTCATTGCTGTAATATTGTATGGTACATAGAATTAAATTTTATTTAATGAAATTTTAAGAAAAGGATAAACTAAATTGGTAAAACAGTCATTGACTTCATATTGCTTTCTATCTAAGCGTAAAAATTTTTATATGTTAAGTTAAAGTAACTTAAAGGAATTTTCTTTCCCTTTACTTAAAGCATTTAACGCAAGACTTGTAGAATTTAAAGTATACATGAAAAATAGGATTGCTGTGTTCTAGTTTTCAAAACCAACTACTGTTAAGATAGCTGAGAAATTGCTATAAAATAAATGCTTTATATTTTCTTGTTTAGATTGTTAGAGATATTTTATAGGCACTTTCATAGAACCTGTTCTGTCTGAACTCTTTTCTCCCAATATTATATATCCCTTACATGATATTTAAAAAAATATTTTATTACTCAGAATTGTAAAATATTTTGGGAATACAGACATAGAAATAAATCTTTAACTCATTAGACTTATTATTTTATTGCAAACTTATTATCTTTTTATATCAATAAATGCAAAGATATATATAGAAATAAATTAAAAACAATAAGGCTTTCAATCTCTTTCTATTTTTGCTTTACTTATGTTGACCTTACATTTGTTGCTATATTTTGGTACAAAGGTTTTGCTTAGTTATAAGATTCTGTAATAGATGATGCCAACCGAAGACATCATATATAATACTGTTTTAGGGCAGATTCAACAGTCTCTAGTAAGATGCAGTACAACGAGGTTGTTAATTCCAATAAAGGCTGAGTTTAAGTACTGCAGTATGTATTCTATTAGAACTACTTGCCATAGAGCTACTTTAGTAATCATGTTTTCTGCTATGCAGTAGTGTTTACTTTTTATATCTAATTTTTGCAGACTCTATTCACTTTACAAATCATATGGTTATAACTTTAATGAACTAAAGAAAAAAAATTTGTGTACATGTCAAACTTTTCATATTATAATATGTATTTGTTCATTCAAGAATATTTATATCCTCTTTTGGGGACAAAATTTTTCCTCAGGATGAACCTTTTTCATCTAATCACAAGCATAATTTAACTGAGTCGAAGGTTGAATTTTTGTCTAAGGAGGAAGAAGATCATTTTCCTACGTGCCGGTATGATAATTTTTATGTAAACAGTAAAAATTGATTGCATATTATACTTTTTTATTTCTAACTGTACTAAGTACTTAATGATTTTTACTGATAAAGTTATGGTAATGTGTTTAATACTTTCTCTGTTATTAAATACATCACTGCAATTTTATGTCTGTATACATGACTTTAAAATGTATATTTGTTTTTAATTAAAGGAATATTATACTTTTTTTGTGTATGTCTTTAGTATAATAGTGAAGATAAATTCAAGTTCTTGAAGGTTTGGAAAAGTAGGTTGCATGTATACTCAAGTAAAGGCTTCAACTTTTATAAATTTTAAGAAAAATTCAGTAAATATCATGTAGGTATAAGTGTAATTAAAAATATAATTTCCATGATATAAAGTTAAAATGGTCATTTAGCTAATATTATCAGTATTTTTAGAGATAATTTAGGTCTTTAATTTATGGAAATAAGTATAAAGATTTCATAAAAAAAAATGTAAAATGTTTGTAATGAAATTTTGTTTAATCTGTGGCGGTAAAATAGTAATTTTGAAGATTATTATTAATTCATGAAATATTGCTTCTGTTGAAAGAAACGTATTTTTAGTGGGATTACTTTGTTTCAAGCTGTTCAAAAATAATTGGATGAATTATTTAATTTTATTTACATCATTGTATGGATGTATGCATTTCATTTTGGACTTATTATAATTTTCAAAATATTTAACTCTTATAAAATCTTTAGTAACCATGTTTAATTTTATTTGTAGGCAAACTTCAGTAAATACACAATCAACATATTTTTAGTAGCTTTTTGTATGTGCTTCATAGAGTAACTTACATTTTTGATGTTTTTAATATTATTGCTTGCTTTGGTATTTAATTCTCTTATGACTCTTGTTTTTAAATCTTTTTAAAAATGTAACTTTATGATTATGGAATTAAAATTATTTTTACAATATAAATGCAAGTTGAAAAGTTATAAATCAATGTAGTTTGTGCTATAAATGGATATATCATATGCATAGGTGTAAAATATTGAAATTTTTTCTTTATATAATAATTTCTGCAGTTTCTTCAATGTTAATAAAATTATTTTGTTACTTGTTATGAAATTTCCCCCATCCTTTAACATTAAGGAAATAACTAAATGAAAGATTGAATTGCTTTTAAAACTTTGCTAGAAAGTTTTAATTTAATTAGAATTTTTATGGTAAGCACTAATTGTTTTTTATTTGGATTAAGTCAAAATTTTGCTGCAATAGTAAGGTTTTATACTATTTTTACTTTATTTCTTTAATTATTTTAGAAAAGTAGTCATTTGGTGACATTTGACAATTTATTTCTTCCATTTCTAATCACTATACCATAATTTTTTTTTTTTTTTAAGATTATTAAAAGTTTTATTTTAGTTGTCTTTGTTAGAGATTTTGAACTTAGAGTATCAAAATGAAAATACTTTACTCAACAAGCTTAAATGCTTCATTTAATGATTTATAATATATATTTGTTTTGTCAGCCCTCAAGAAATGAATCTAGATAAACATGACCAAAGCTTGATGTCGACCTCCCAGAGCGTAATGGATAGTGATCAGTCTGAGACTTGGTCTGTTCCTAATTCTGTGATGGGAGAGACAGATGAGGATGATCTTGGCAGTGAGGATTGTTCTCAAACGATAGCATTTCCACCTGGTACTAATGTTCTGTATGAAGATGTTAACTATCATATTTTGACTGATGGCCATTTTATTACTGAATTGCCTGGTTTGGAAGATGAAAGTGATGATGATGATATATTTTGCCCTGTTCCTCCTAAAAAGAAAAGCAAAGTTCGCTTCACATATGACCCAATAAAAGTAAGATTCTTGTGCATTTCAATATCTTTAGAACATGATACAGTAATTTGGTTAAAATTTTTTCTCTTCCAGTTTTTTAAAAAGACGTTTAAAAAGAATTAAGAGTGACATTTCAAAATATCAAATGTAACTTTTCTAATGAACACAAAATCTTATAAATTTTATTATTAGAATAAAAGTTACATTTAAAAAAAATTCTTGTCTGTTATTGTGATCTTTAAATGCATGTTACATATTTTCAGTATGATATGAATGTAAGAATGCAGAAAATGTAATTTTTATATTT
This sequence comes from Pardosa pseudoannulata, assembly GCA_032207245.1. NCBI lineage: Eukaryota > Metazoa > Arthropoda > Arachnida > Araneae > Lycosidae > Pardosa > Pardosa pseudoannulata. Next base: position 7,444,429 of record CM063502.1, on the reverse strand, counting down.
TCCATTAAAAAAGTTTTCATGTCTAACTATATAAACAACATGACAGAGCTATCTAGAACATATAAATTATTTTTTAGCTTATTTCCCATATCTATAACTTAACCAATAGCTTGCATAAAGTGATAATGAAAGTTCTTTTTATCTAGTCTTATAAACATAGTTAAACTAATATTTTGGTCTCTTTTCATAATTAAAATTGTTGTTTTTTATGTAGAGATTCCATAGGTGGGAAATATACTGAGAAAAATAGTTAAAATAGCATGTTTAAGCACAAGAGTAGTACTGTTCTATTAAGAGGATTAATTTAAAGGAATCATAATAAGAGGCAAAATTTGGAGTTTAAAATGTTATTAGAGAAAAATCAGTTTCCAACTAATTTTTAGTTACCTTCCATGTAACTGGGATTATGAAGCAGGTGTTAAAATCAGTAGTAAATCATATATGCAACAATGCAGAAAAATAAAAGTTTGAGGTTATAACATTAAGTTTTTAGTCTAAATAACTATACCTTATCATATTGTGCTACTAATTTGAGTGTTTAAAGAAACTTCGTATAGTTTATGTAATTATAAAAGTTATATTCAGATTTAGTGTTGTAGATGAGATCCCTTATATATATATATATATATATATATATATATATATATATATATATATATATATACACAGAGATGTTGCAGCTGCATCAATTGTGCCAAACTGTGCCGATTTCCAATATCTGCACACAGCTACTTCTGAAATGGTATTTTAACAGAAATTGTACTGAAACTGTCCCATTTTACAAATTTATATTGTTTTTACATTTTAAAAATTATTCAGTAATTTCTTCAATTCTACTATTTAGCAAATTTTCAACGCTAAATGTCATTGAATGCAGGACTTAAAAAGGAATGTTAATTTGTTCTTATTTACTTTGTCAGGTAAAATTGCATAGACAAAAAGAAAATTTCTTGCTTCAATCATCCTACCACTGTTTGGTATTACAGACTCGAGATTGTCACAAACATCCAACTAAAAATTTAAATTCTGTACCCACCAAAAAGAATATAGCATGTTCAGTTATGGTAGTATTCTGCTTTTTGGTTGAGTTCTGTTTCTTTGTTTCTCTACAGCTGATTTCTGCTTTTCATTGCAAAATTCCACTTTTTAATTTTTGTGAATAAATTGAGTTTCCAATTCTTTTAGAAAATTCCGTCTTTTCAAAAATTTCCTTTTTATTTATAAATTTTTCGAAATTGGAAAGAAATTTGTTTATTGATGAGACTATCGTCTCTTGAGAACAAATTTTTAACTTCTAGGGGGATCAACCATTCTACACTCTTCAAATTGCCCCTGTGATGTAATTTAGCAGCCTATTGGTAATAGTAATCAGGATGTCCACAGATCATGAAAATTTGGAAATGCCAGGAAAAGTTATGAATCTGGAATATTCAATTTTTTCCCCCTCAAATTATATTTTTCCATGTTTTACCACTGAGAAATAGAACTAGAAAAAGTTGATACCAAACAAACATGCACAAACATGTAAAAACAAGAACTTCCTTCACCAGTGAGACACAGATCTTAATATAGCTTTGCCATTATAGTTGTGTGCATGACACAACAAGAATCTCTTGATGCAGACCACATCTAGTCATAAGGCTCACGGTTGAACTGCACATTCCATATTTGTGTATAACCAAGGTTTTCCTCATTTCGTGTCTCTCTCTCTCTTATTTATTCTCAGTGTTTGTGATCGATGTCTGTATTTTTAAATTAACAACAAAATAATGATTTCGCAGTGTAGATAAATTGATAATCACTGGTATTCTATATGTCCTTTTCATAATGTCAGAAAATCAGAAAGATGATGTTCATATATATTGGTTAGTTGGAGTACTATGGTCTTTTGTTTCACTATGCAAGGGACCTTGACCTACTAAAGCTGATTTGGCTACGAATATCCATGCCAATAGTGGAATTTGATCAAACGAACACTGGTACCAAAAAGCAGCATGCCACCCATCATTCAGCGTTCATATATCAGGACATTATATTGCACATAAACTGTGTTACTGGAAGTCAGAAAATTGGAAAGAGGATGTTCATATATCATAACATGACTTTTTGGAACAGTATACTAACATGCTCTAATACTTGTCATGATATCGGAAAGACAATTTCAAATTTCACATCAGAGATTGGCAATTGATTTAGATATATTGTCATTCATATCTTGATCTGAAATGTGGAAATCAGTGTCATGAAGAAGCATGTTTTATCAATATTTCATGATATATCAATTTATTGCAAATATTTGAATAGTTAGTTATTTAATGTAACAGTGGTAATTGAATGTATAAAATTCCTTATATCAGCATTGAAAGCTTCATTTTTCCCCATCCTGGGTTACCTATTCCTGGATGAACATTTTGTGGGAGAAGCCATAAATATCACCTTCTTGCAGAAAGTGGATACTTCAGTCAAATATTTATTTTAAAAAAAGTTTTGAATCTGTAGAAAAAAATTAGTTTAACACATAAGGTTCTCTTGCAAGCCTTATAAAGAAGAAAAAATATGAAAAAGGAAAAAGAATAAAGGAACTGAAACAACATAAAGAAAAGTTGCTATAAAAAAATCTGCGAAAAAACTGCATAAATGCAGTTAAAAAGCAGACACTTAAAGACTAAAGGAATAGCCTGAAAAATCGTAATCCTATTGATTTCCAAAAAGCATTAAAAGTATCCATCAGTCTGCTAAACAAAGTGTGAAGTCCATATTATGTAGAATCAGTAGATGGCAGACAAACAAAAACAAACTTCTTTAACAATCAAAGAATTTTGTGAGAATTAACTATACAAAATAGGTTTTTATTATTGTGATTTTAACACTTTCATGTGATTTAATATCAATCATTCTAAATTATTATCTTAGCTTGATTGCTCATAAACTATAGTTTATTTTTTATATTGTTAGTTTAACTGCAACAAAAACACTATTTCTATTTTAATAGGTATATAGTACATATTCTGTTGACGATTATGATAGACATAATGATGATGTAGATCCTGTTGCTGCTTCTGCTGAATATGAATTAGAGAAGCGAATTGAAAAAATGGATGTTTTTCCTGTTGAATTAGTGAAAGGTGGAACTGAATTTTGTACTTTTCTATACAAATATTTGAGTATAATTTATATTTTAAACTTTCAGTAAAATGTTCAGTAAAATAATTCAGTAAAATGTATATATAAGATTGTTATTTATGGTATTTACATTGTGTTTTCGCCTAATTAAAATTACTTTCATGCTTTAGTTTAGTTTAGTTTTTTATGTTGTATGATGATTTCTATTAGTATTGAATTTTACATTTTTATCCCTATCTGTTTTAATGACTTAATGACATTTTGATACATAAAAATAAGCAACTATATATATACATGATGTTATATATATATATATATATATATATATATATATGTGTGTGTGTGTTGCTTTCTTTGAAAGTGGTGTAAATGTATTTTATTTTATATGGAGATATTTAAGGTTTTTCACTTGAATAATTTGAAAAATATGGATATATGTTATTACACTAGTTATATATTTTTGTATAAAACTTATTTTTATATAATGTTCATAATAAATTTATTAATTTTTAACTAATTTTTCGTCAAAATGAACTTAGATCGTTTTCAAAGAAAATGACTCATATATATATATATATATATATATATATATATATATATATATATATACACACACACACATACACATACATATATATATATATATATATATATATATATATATATATATATATATATATATATATATATATATATATGTGTATGCTCATGCAAATATGCATCATGGAAACCATAACTTATAATAGCAAGTTCCTATTAACTCTCTTCTATAATATATATACAAATATGTAGAACAAACTAGATACAGTAATTTTTACATTTGTTGCTGGTTTTGTCACCCTCCTCATTCTTTCCTGTATGTTGGCTGAAGGAGTAGTGTGCTTGTTTTTCGTACCTGAGTTTATAAGTTCAAATCCCTTTTTTGGCATGGGTGTTTGTAACCATTTGGAATAGGTGTTATGCAGTAGATCCTTGTCTCCATGGTGCAGAATATGAGCAGTGATTATAACACTTCAAACCAAACCATACCTCCTCTTTTCTTTGGAGTTGTAATTTATTTTAAATATATAAAAAGAGAAAAGAAATCACATTTTCTCTCTCTCCTATCTTTCCCCTCAGAGATGTACCTATATTGTTCGGTTTTCTTTGCAACTGAAGAAATAATATTATAAAAATCTATGGATGAAAGGTTTTGTTTTTTCCTTTATGAAACTCATAATTTTAATTCAGATTTATATAAGTGAAGGTTTAAATCTGACCTATATTCAAATTATGTAAAAATTGAACATTTAACTATTTGTTTTTATGTACCAACACATTTATGTATCATCTATAACTCTCTTGCTATTTTTTACCTTTTATCCTGTATAACTTTAGGTAAAATTCTTTATTTTATGGTGTGTTAAACATTTATATATTTATTAATTTTAATGTTATGTTCTCCTGTATTATTTAGGTCCTGAAGGTCTTGGACTTAGCATAATTGGAATGGGTGTTGGAGCAGATGCAGGTCTTGAAAAATTGGGTATTTTTGTAAAATCAATAACTATTGCAGGTGCAGCTCATAAAGATGGGAGGTAAATGTATATTATATTTATTGTTTGGCTTCTATGTATTAGTATTTTTGTGATAAATTTATTTAATCAGTACTGAAGTAATTTTTATCTTTATTCGTGTTAAATTGCTGTTATTCTAAAAAAATTACTGAAGGCAGTCATATTATATTAGTTTTTGACTATACGCTGTAGTCCATAATAGTTCAATTCCCATCTCTTATTTCAAAATTTGTCCTCTTTTCTTTCCCTTTTTCCATTTCTCATATTTGTGGTTTGTAGAGAGACCAATGTAATTACCAAATGATTTTATCTTAAAGTTTTGATGAATATCGATGCTTTAATCTTCCTATTTACAAAGCATTTTTGTAAATATGTTTTTATATATGTGTGTGTTTGTAATAACTCAATTCACAAGAGTTATGAAAGAAATTTGATTGGTTTTTATTTGTGTCTTGCCTATGTTGTGTTTAAACACTAACAGCAAACAGGTTACACTGGATATTCAGTTAACATCCATAATGTCTTGTGTACATGAAATATGGTTATCCAGTAGTACCTATGAACTGATTAGTTTGTGATTTTTAAAAGTTTTTTTTCATTGGAAAGTAATTTTAGCACTTAACAAGTTTAAAGTATGGAATATAAGTCACATATTATTTCACCAACTCTTAGGAATTCCACTTCAGCCATTTCACTAACTTTAGTATGATGACTGTCTTTAATCAAGCATTTAACTATTGAGCATTTGTCATTCATGTATGAAACCCTTGGTCTACTTTGGATCATTCTTCATATCCAATTGTCCATCTTTAAAATTTTTGGTACCTAATGTTGACTTCTTTTTGGCTTAAAATGTTAATCCTATAAGTAGCCTTCCAAATTATACAACAATTCAGAAGCATATTGTTGGTAGACTCCAGGTAAGTTAAGGGTTAAAGCAAGCTGATATTAAGTTTTTGTTTTTTAATCTGTGTACCAGAACCAAACTTGTTTTGTTTGGACTATTCCCAAGGAAATGGGTGATTATACTGTATTTTTATATTGCACCCAAAGAGCTAGTAGTTAAAATCTCTGAAAATAATAGCATTTCTCTAAAAATAAAACAGAATAGACTTCTTAAATTGCCAACTAGACACTAAGCTACTGAGACAAGATTTCAGCAGTACTTCTTTTTTTTCTTTCTTTTTATAAATGTCAAGCCATTGCAGCTAAATGTTTTAAAAGAATTTTATCTTAGTGTTGTAGCGTTCTCTTTAAAAAAAGAAATGAAAGAAAACGAAAAAAAAATTTTTTTTTAATTAATACTAACTTTACTAAATTATTTCCTGTTCTTAGTATTTGTTTTATTCTATTTTTAGAATTTGATATTTAAAATTTTTGGTGTATAGGATTTTTTTTATTTTACTTATTAACTATAATATGTAATTAGTTATTCAGGAAGCCGAAACAGTCTGTTAAAGTATAGTCCATCAGTTGTTTTGTGGTTTTTTAAACAGGATTGCTGTTAATGATCAAATTATTGAAGTTGATGAAAAATCATTAGTTGGTGTTACTCAGGCTTATGCAGCATCAGTTTTAAGAAATACATCTGGAGTTGTTAGGTAAAATCTCAGCTTATTTTATTCTTTGACTAAAAATATTTTTAATCGTTTATTTTCTAAAAACATCCTAATTGTAGTTATTTATGATGTCCTTAATAACCCATCAGTTTTAGTCTCTATTTCTTCATTTTTTCATATGTAAAATGTCAAACTTAATAGTAATTAGTAAAAGTAATAATTCTTTATTATGTTGATGTCTATAACAGTAGGATATAGGAAATTTAAAAAATTAATTTTGGCATGGGTTAGTGAAAAATTTATGTTTTAAGTATATTAGCTTACATAATTTTTTTATTGAAATACATTGATAACTTCTGGTGCCCCATTGGTTTTTAAATTAGTTAAAGACTGATATTTTTATAAAATTTATAAAAATTTAGTAATTACTTTTGGTATAGGGTAGGAAAATTCTGATTTAGGTATATTACTTTATAGAATCTTTTTTTATTAAATAATTGAAATTTATATCTTCTGGTGTTTCAAATGCCCTAAATATTGTTAAAAATTGATATTTTTATGAAAATTTATTTTAAAAATATTTTAAAATTATATTGTGCATGGGCCGGAAAAGTATTTTCATGGGTATAATAGTTCACATTTAAAAAAAAAAATGAAAATTTTTTGGGGTGTGTGTTCAAGGTATTTCATCTAATTATTATTAATATTCTCAAACTATAATTATTTGGTATTATTTTTGAAGATGAAAGTTTTGATTCAGTAAGTGATTTCACTTTTCACTTGAGATATTTGAGTAAACTCACTTGATTAAATTACATTCTAAACCATGTTATACCCTATTAATAGTTATTATGCAAAATTATTGCTATGTATATTAATAAAATATCTATATAGTAAAAAGTTTTCCATTTTCAAGAACAAAGTGAAAATTATCTTCTAAACAACCTAATGGAATAGAAGTCATTCATGCTTTAATTTTTGCATGGGTTAGGGGAAAGTTGTGTTTTAAGTATATTAGCTTAAGTAAACTTTTTTTTTTTAATTCGTTGATAGCTTCATTTCAGATCTGTTTGCTGGTATACTGCTGAATAGCAATAAACAGAAAAGTTAAAATTATTTTATATAAAAACCTAAAGATGTTAATAAAAAAAATTCATAAGATATGCATGTATAATTACGTTTAATTAAGCATCAAATAATTGTTTCTTTAACCCTGTCCCCTTTGATTCTTGTTATTAATAGAAGTGTTATTAATAGATAGTGTTATTAATAGATGGGAGACTTATGTTTAGATTTTTCTAGAAAGTTTTCAATCATTCTTAGATTATACACTTAAAATGGAACAATAAAAACTTTTAGTTATAACCAAACAGCATAAAATTTCTTTTCATGTACTATGCAATGTGGGATGTGTTGGGACAGATCAAAGTTTTCTAATAATTAAATTTCACATATTTTCCCATCATTTGATTGTAGCTAAAAATTAACTTTTTGTCATGTGACTTTCTTTTATTGCATTTTAAAATACTGCAATAAGTAGTGCTTCAATATTGTACAAAATGACAGTATCAAATAATTGAAAAAGGTGTAATGATTCATTATAATTGTTTTACAAGTTTTTTAATTGTACTTGAGTTTAATATTGATTTTTCAGTTCTCAAATTATTAAAAATAAAGTTTTTATTCTAGTTTTGTATATGCTGATTATAATATTTTCATCATTAAACTATATTTAGACTATAGATTTTTTGAATGATATAAACTGATATTTAGTCTTGTAATTTCAATTTAATTTTAGCTGTCTTTTATGTTTTTTTTTACATTAGCTTTATTTTCTTTTAAAATGGCCTAGAAGTTCTAGAATGTCTTATTTTCATTGATTTAAATGATTTGAACCAACAGTGCATTTTTTTTTAATAAAAAAATGCTGATTTACAAGCTTATTTTTTATTATATTAAGACTTTAGTATAATTATTGTTTACCATCTGATTTACCTTATTATAAATAAAATGAAATTTGAAGCTTACCCCAAACCAAGATTCTTAAATATTTATTCATAAAATTAATTTAGTTGTAGAGTCTTTAGCATGCATTTTTTGACCAAAATAATTTTTTTTACCTAAACTAGGTTTTTGATTGGGCGAGAAAACAACTCTGAAAATAGTGAAATAGCCCAATTAATTTCACAGTCAATTCAAGCTGATAAAGAACACCAGAAACCGGCTGTATATCAGGTAATATGATTATATCAATTAAGTTCATCTGTTCATCCATATAATGTGTTTTTCTGTTTATAAATATATAAAAGACCAGAAACAGCACAAGTTCTACCTGATATCTGGTCAGCATCCAAGATGCCAACAGGCTGTTGCTGGGGCATTATGTTTAATGAATGTCTTATAAAAACTATTCGTTATCAGAGGAATTTTTTTTATGCATATACAAATAGCTCTTCCAGTTAACACTAGAATTTCAGATGTTTAGGTCTACCTAAAACTGTGGGCTGGGTCAAAATTACCCTGAATAATGATTTAGTGTTGTTATTCAAAAAGTGCACTGTATTTATACGCAATAACATTATTCATTGTTAGATGTTGTTACAAAATAATTTCACAATATTGAAAAGTATATATAGTTAAAAAAAATATATGGCCAATTTTAATGGAATTATTTAGTTTCTTAACTGTCAAGATTTCTTACATGGTTCAGGTGCAGTTTGGGCAATTTTTTATATATATTTTATACATATTGATATTTTACTGTTTGAACAAATATCTACAGTTTTGTTTCCATACTTAGAAGTGTAGTAATAAACCATTTTTCTTATATGCACAGATTTTTCAATATTCTGTTGTCATAGATTTTTATGGGTATAAAATTAGGAAAAGTAACATATTTATTTTAATTTTCTTCATAACTTTTTAAGAAAACTGCTTACAAAATAAGTTTTAGGTCAAAATGACCCATCCTGTGGTTCTAGAGTTAATGATTTTATATTTCTGTGTTGGTTTGGGATGGTAATATTGTCTTTTTATAACTAAAGCGTGATGAAGATCAGAGTGGAGACAGCTCTCATCTATCCCAAGGATCTACTCCAGAAGAAGGAGAAGATGCTCCTACTGTTGAGGTTTTTGATTTAACTAGTGGAAGCAGTGGTTCTCTATCTCCTGATACAGATGTTGAAACATTGCGTACAAAATTAAAAGAAGTAAGGTTATATAAATATGAACCAGAAAAAATTTTTTTGCTTTTCTCATCTAGCTAAATTGATTCCTAAGGCACTTTTGTTCCATTAATTAAACTGATTTTACTCTTATTTTGTAGCATTAGTTTCAGATATTTCAAAATTAAATTTCTATTTCAATTTTGTAAAATTAATTTTACAAGTTTATATTTTTTTATTCAAGTTGTTTTTGACAGGAACTTATATCACTATGTTTTTTATCTTTCCATAATGAATAAATAAACTGCTATAAACAGAGCTGTCTAAGCAAAATATCCTTTATCATTCTATAAAATATTCACATTATTTTATGTGTACTCTTTTACCACCATGATAAGTTCTCTTTGTTTGAAGTGTATGTGTGTTTATTTTGGGTTATAATTTGTAAAATTTCATATAGCTCTTGCATTTTCAACAAAATATAATTCAAAAAGTAATATGCTTTCTTAGTTGTGTTGTATTGTTTGTTTGGGTAATGTTAATCTGTTAAATAATTTAAGATGTAAAAATTTTTTTCTTTTACAGAAAGCTATTATTTTGCTATGCTCTTTTTTTCTTTCCATTAAGATGCTAGTTTTAACTGTACAATGTCCAAAATTTTAATGTTTGTATTAGTTTTTATGTGTATGGGCTTTTGTGCACTACAAGTATAAGTAAGTTTTATAAAGTTCCTAGGGTATGTTGATAACTAGCTCCAAAACTTTCTATATCAATGAAACAGTGAAATAAAATAGCTATTTTTGTCTTATACTTTTATAAACTTTATTCTAAAAATTATAGCTTTAGATAGATAGTTTGTTGCTATTTTTAATGTATTGTATATCTAAGTTTTTTTTAATTACTTTAGGTGCAGTATCGTAGTGCCATAGCAGAAGCAGATTTGCAACAAGCCAAAGAGAAGGTAATTTAGAATAAAAGTCTTTATAAGAGGAAAAAAATTTATTTTGTCAGTTTCTTCAATCCTGGTATGGTTTCACATACTTAAATCTCCCTCATTTTCATTTAGTTACAAAATGTTGAGAAAATGGAATTGGATAGACAAAAAATGCTGAAAAAAATTGATAGTTTACAACACCAAGTAAATGAAAAGGAACTGTCATTGCAAGCTGCAAAGCAACAGGCTGAAGAATATAAATTTAAAGTTGGCAAAGCTCAACAGCAGTTGCATGACTTGGAGCGAAAGTATAGCAAAGCTAAAAAGATCATTAAAGAATTTCAGAAAAGGTACATCCCTTTAGTGTGAGAGTTTTTTAAAAAATCATTTTACTATTTATAAATTCATTCAAATTTTTTATTTATGTGGATTGTATATGTAAACGTATCTATGTTTTTTATTGAAGAAATTTGATAAGTAAAAATTGTTAATTGCTAGTTTGTATTTATATTTTTCACTAATAGGGAAAAGGATTATATTCAACAAGAGGACTTTAGACTTCAGCAGATGCAGGAGAAAGATCAGGAATATAATGCTCTTGTTAAAATCCTGAAAGATAGAGTAAGATTATAATTGTTTTTTAATGTTCTGAGATCATTTAATGCTAATTGTTACTATCAACAATCAAATGTTTCTGACCTGTTAGTTATAGGCTTGATAGTTCTTCATATACTCTGTTATTAAACTATGTGATGTGGTTTGGTAATAAAGTCTTATTGATGTATTGTATATGAGATCTTTAAACTAGTTTCACTTGTATATTTAAATAAAATGTGGAGTATGATAAAAAAATTTTATATTGAGTTAAATTAAAGAGATTTTAATGTCCTGCATTTTGTTATAATTCAGGTTTTTTTTTTTTTTAATTTTAGATTCTTTCCTTATAGTATGAATAACTAAATATTTGGGATATTAGTTTACAGAGTTTGGGTTTTTTTCAGGTAATACTTTTAGAACACACCTTGTCTGAAGTTCAAAAATCAGCTGGTCTTCCTATTGAATTGCCATATGATGTTCATCAACTGACTCCTATTTTAAAGAAGAAAAATGGTGTTCAGTCAGATTCAAAACTTAGTATGTAAACTTTTTTTTTATTTTCCTCTGTTCTTATATTACTGAATATATATACCATCTTTGCTATTTTGGTGTTGGAGTGAATTGAAATCTGATTTATTAATGAGAAGTTTGCTCTTTAGGAAAATTTACTAACTTTAATACTTTTTTTATTGTTTGTACTAAATTTTTACTTTCTTTACCTCTAAAATTAAATTAAATTAAGATAAATTATAGTAACCTAAGTTGCTATAACTTATTTTATTCTTAAGAACTAATTAAAAAAATGTAGAATTATCAGACTAACATTTCATAATTCCAAAACCCAATCAAGGATTATTTTAAAAGAAGGCTTTAGATGTGAAGTAATTTTGAACTGCAGGAGTCCAATATCTAGAAAAAGTATCAATGTCTAGAAAAATTAAAATCTAAAAAAGGTGACATTTTTACTTTTGAATATAAAAAGATCTACCAATAAACTTTCATTACATTTTATACTTTGATGCTATGAATGTAGAATGCTAGATTTGGGTACATATGATTTTCTATTTTTATTTTATTTTTTATTTTTACAAATAACTTTATTCTAAAAACCTATAGTATAACAATAATTTGATTTAACATTTCTCTGTTGTTATAAGTTATGATTTCCCCAGGAGTTTCTTGTATTAATGCTAGAAATATGATTTTCAAATACTTTTTGTATTTCTATTCTTATTTTATCTCCACTTAGTTTCTTTGTTCTACTTATGAAAAATCTATAGTTTATGAATTTTTTACAAGCAATAAATCAACTGCTTGTGAATGTATTAGTTCTGTAGTATCTCATTTTTATATATTTGCTGGGAATCTTAAGTATTTAATTTCCTTTGTGTTCACTCTTACATGTTTTTTCAGATTTCAGGAATAATTTTCTATTTTTTTTTAAAGCAAATCTACTATTCAATAAATAGGAAAATTTTGGATAGCTGCTTGAAAATAAAAAATAGAGTAAATTTTCCCAGTATGAGATGTATTTCAGAATATTTTAGAATATTTTAAGTAAGATTACAGAAAAAATAACTTTTAGGTGATTTTTAGAATTTAGGTATTTGTTTTTTGTTACTCCAATCTATGGTTTGAAATTGAGTATGCACTTAATCTGGTTTGGCTTGAAGCAAACAGTTCTGTTTAATTTGTCCTTTATGCATAAAGAGTTAATCATAGGCCTTTACACCCTGTCATATAGAAAAAAAAAAAAGTAGACCATAGTGCTCCAAATCAGACTGCACCATACCACACCAAACAAAAGCAGTTACTGCCCAATGAAATATTTTTCCTCTTTTTAGTAGAATACCTAGGTTTGGATTACAGTATTTGTGCTGGACAAAAGATATCTAATTAAACATCTTTGCTGTTACATTATTTGCATATAATAGTGTGATTTGTAATCTTATTAAGTTTGATATTTTGAGTGGAAGGACATCCTATGCTTTAGTACATTGTTTTAATATCTTTTTTTAATCTAGTTTTGTATTATTTATTATGAGAATCATGTAGCATATCTATAACCAGTTACCTGACTAAAAAAATAAAGTAAAAAGGAAAGCACTGGAGTAAATCTAAGTTTTTAAAAGTATACCAGAAATATTGCTTGGTATATAGTAAATTATAGAATCTAAATTTTATAAGATTTTAAAGTTATTTAGTGATGAAATTTATAAAATGTAGAGTTTTCTTAGAATATTTTTATATCTTAATAGATATTCTGTGCAAAACTTTCTGGAGAGAAAAAGTACTTTAATTATAAATATTGTAGATATCTGTAATATTATGTTTTCCTATGAGCAATTTTCTTTTTTTTAGATTTCAAGCAAATAGAAGTTGATATGTCTGATGGATCAGATTCTGAATTAGGTAAAAGAGCTCTCAGCCCTGATGCTGCTAGTGAAGACAGTGAAAAGCGATCTACTGTTGAAAGAAAAATTCCAAAAGAGGAACAAATAAATCAGTCAAACCCTTTACCTGACTTACTTGAAGCAAGTTCTGCAAGATCGTACAGTGAAAGTGATGTGAAAAATGATGCTTCAGGGGTAATTTACTTGTACTCATTTTTATGTGATATTATAGATTTATTTGACTTTTTAAAATGTTCTACTATTAGTTATTATCAAGTTTATAAGACAAAATAGCTTTATTTTAATGTTACCTGAGAAAGCATTTTCAAAATTTGTTAAAATGTTTTTTATGGATTTGATTCTTCACTTTTAAATATACTGTCTTAATTTTAAATTATTTTTATGTGTACAGTTGAGTATAATTAGGACATGAAAAAGCATAGTTATCTTCTTGCTCTGACTGAAAATATTTTTAGTTGTACATTTTTTCTTTTTATAGAAAATTCTTTCCAAGCAAAAAAAAAAAAAATTATATATATATATATATATTTTCTTAATTACTTTACTCTTTGCATTTTCTCATTTCATATTACCTCTGATGGAATTTAAAGCATATGTATCTCATAGTTTGGTTAATTGTGTATAATTTTATACTTTATTTGCAGGATTATAAGGCATTTGAGAAAGGTGCCAATGCTGTTGATTCATCTAGTCCTAATACTTCCTATTTCAATAGAAAATTGGAAAATGGACTTTCTGCCCCTCCACGTTCAATTTCATTTGCTGAAGAAATAAAGGTAGCTGTTCTGGAATGGAATTCAAAAGGTAATTTGAAACCATAGCACTTAAATACTGGTTTTTATACTTTTCTTTTTGCTTTGCTCTTCCCATTTTTATTAACACTGTCTGCATTTAACATATTTGCTTACTTTTATAAAAGTTTAAAAGTCTTCACCAAGAAATTAATCAAAATATAATTTATATTCATATTTTCAGTTCTCTCCATCTTTCTCTCTTAAAATTAGTAGGAATAGCATATACTTAGCAATATTAAAGTTAAGAATTTTTTTATATATATTTAACTGCAAAGTGTGTTGTGTTCAAAAGAATACAGGTTGGCTCTTATTCTTTTTTAACTAGTTCATTATGTTTTATTTTATAAAATACAATTTTTTAAACAAAAATTTTTTTATGAAAGATTATGCTTTTGTTATTTATGTGGGAGTATTTTCTTTATCTCATTTTCTTCTCTATAAACTCTTCAATTTTTTTAAAAGAAAATTTATTTTTATGCATAGCTACAGAATAGATTATTACTTTTATCTATTTTTACTCTTTGTTCCTGTAATAAGTCAATAGTGATATATGGAAATGAATAAAAGACATAAAATTTCAAATTTCTGTAGATTATTTACAAAAGAATTTTTTTTTAATTTTCAGTTTTGTTTTAGTTTACTATAATTTTTCCCAGAAAATTTTACTGTTTTCATCAAACAATGTAAATCTGAACAAGAATGTTATGCATCATTTTGTAGAGATGTTTATTAAGCACTATGTATATCTCTTAATGTATGTATTTCTTTTAATATTTTACTTTCACATTAAAGTACTAGAAAAAAATGTAACTTCCAATGTTTTTATGACTGATCTCTGAATAATATTTTGATATATTAAGTTGCAGGTTCAAGTGAAGGTAATTTAACAAGAAGTCCTCAAAGTTTAGACAGTATGGACCAAATTTTATGTAACAGCAGCTTAGTAGAAAATTTCATTGATGAACACCAAGTCGTGCCTCCTAGTTATCAGCATGCAACTGGAGAAAACTTTGGGTATCCTAACTGTCATCCTGTTTCTCCACTGCCAATAAAAGACAGTGACTCTTTATGTCATACACCTAGCACACCTCCTGTTGAAATTCCACCTAAAAAAAGGAATATCATACAAGGAGATAATGTTCGTATGTCTGCAAGCTTAGGTAAGCTCATCTTAAAGACTGAAGTGAATTTTTCCTAAACAACCTTTTTAAATTATTCATTTTTATCCTATATCTTATTTTAAAAGTATTATGCCTTATATTAAAAATTTTATTTATCTTATTCTCTTTTAAAGGTAAGCACCATGGGCTTGTATCATATTTTTTTTTTTTACTATCAAAGCAACCATGATTTATTTTAAACTTTTCTAGAACCAAAGTTTGAATTTTGACCTTGATAAAAATCACTTTCATCAGAGTGTTTGGTATGCAGTTAAATAGGGGCAAATATGTGCTTAATTGTATCAAATCTGTTTTTAAATAAAGAATGTCAGAGGATTTTATGATAATTTTCAAATTATTTTCATTAAAAATATAAAGATTTTGAAAAATTATGACAATTTACTCCTGGTGAATTATAAATTTTAGCAGATTTTTGCTAGAGAGTAGTTACATTTACACTGGCTTATAAATCTTTTATTCTCAGAAATAAAAGATATATCATTTTCTTACAATTGGTGGTATGAGATATGGTATAGATATAAAATTGTGTTTCTTTCATATTGTAATGAACACATTTGTTATTTAATGTTTTGTATTTATTGTTACCACTCTTTTTATTTTAAGGATTTTTTTTTTTTTATTTTACCATGTGTGAAGTGCATATTTTGTTTGAACTTTTTTTATATATAGTCACATTTACTTCAGACTATTTTCTAATGAAATTTTGAAATATTTTCTTAATTTTTTTTAATGATGTAGATGGCTCTCGTGAAGATTTATTGAATGATTCCAAGTCTAATGCATCTCCCTGTTCAATATCTCAAAATCTATTGCCTCCCCGTGTTCCTGTAAGAGTTTACATAAGTAGTTTTGAATTTGAATATTTACTGCATGCATGAGATAGAAAGCTTAATGGTTTTAAATTATATTTAATTTATTTTTCTGTTCATTTTATGAATCTGTATTGAAATTGACTTCAGATTTAATCATTACTAATTAATGTGTTATAATTGCATCCTCTTGTATATCAATATCATTACAATTTACAAATTTCATTACAGGAAAGAAGTAGTAGTCGGGACCGCCGTCCAAATAACTGGCAAGGACGACCTGTTCACTTGTGGACATCCACTCAAGTAGGCCAGTGGTTGATGGTTTTGGGAATGGAGCAATATATTAAAAGTTTTCAAGCGCATGATATTACAGGAATTCATTTACTTAATCTTGACAGTGCTAAATTGAAAGTATGAAATATTGCCATTTTAGATAAAAAATTTATTTGATCAAATTATTTTTTTTTTTGTACACTTTTGCATTTGATTTTTACTCTATTATATATTTATTTATGTACTTTTTGTGATTGGCGTAATTTAAAAAAGTTTTTAAATATGCAAAGTTTATATAACATTAAATCATAAAGATTTTCCAATGTTTATTAAATTTTATATATTATTTTAATCAAAGTCTTATTTGCACTTTATTAAAGGAATTATTTTTCAAGTAATTTATGAAAGATAAACAAATTAATTTTATATTTTAAAGAATGTATTTAAAAACAGGTTGATGACATGGCATATAAAGTATATTTCCGAATGTGTCAACTAAAGTTATGTGTCCTTATAAAAATTTGCAATTTTAGTCTATGATAATCTCAAAACAATATGGTCTGAAAATTAATTTGTAAAAATAATGTGAGAAAATGGGCTCTAAAAATATGTTTATTTTAAATTAGAATGAACTAAGTACTGCTTAAATACTTCTAATTGTGACCGCTTAATGGGAAACATGATTTATTTGAAATCAGTATCAAAACAAACATAAATTTACATTCAGTTAACTTCTTAAGAACAAACAATTTCAATTATATCATTGAATATATTAAAAATTAGGAAAATAGTTATAGCTGAGAAATTATGCATATAACAATTATAATTTATTTGTATATATTTTATATTCATAATTTTAAGTTTTATTTATTTATTAAAGCTTATGTAATTTTTTTTATATATGATCATACATATTTAAAAATACATTTATTTTGTTTATTCATTATAATATTTTGTTTAGAAAATTAGTAATTTGTTATTAAAAAAATTAATGACATCAATTGTTTTTAAGATCTTATGTCTTTAATAATAGTAAAGGTTATTGATTTTGTGTCAAAAAGTTAACTTTGCTGTAGTAAAAGCTCTGCTAGAAATTTATTGTCTTAAAATTTAAATTTATATACAATAAATAGATTTAGTAACTAAAATATTGTGAAACTAACTGAATAGATCTTAAGATGTATTTAAAAAAAAATTCAAGATGGCAGAGAAAAAGGCATAATATTTAAAGATATATAGGGTTATTCACTACCAGTGTGACAAACTTGTAGGAGGTATAGGAGGCTCAAAGTTGATTCGGGATCACATAGCTACAGGATTCAAAATGGTTTCTTAATGCAGTAGAGGATATTTAACAAGAGCATTTGGAAACTTTTTTATTTTGCTGTAGAATGAAAAATAAGCAAACAATTCTACAAAGTCCAATACTGAGGGTTAGGCAGAGTTTACATGTAGAAACTTGAACCCTCTTGTCTTGAATCTTCCTCTAGCAAATCCTACTAAAAAATCTTTGATGAAGCACATATTTCTCAGTCAATATATTTGTGAATATAGTTCCAGTATAATGGGGCTATTGCACATACAGCAGAGGCATCTACACATACTGTACACTAATGACAGCTTTACATAGATAGTGGTTGTTGTTTATTGGCCTTATTAGATTGTTGAACCTATTATGCCTACATTTTTACTGCTAGGGTTAAATAAAGACTTAAGTATACAAGAACCCTGTTATTCAGTTGAAAACCGTGTTGCTTACTTCTTTGTAGCTTCTTGAAATAGGCTACACATGCCAGTAATATTTCAGAACATTCGGAATAAGTACTGCTGTAAAGCCTGTTTCTGGAGAGAATTTTGATTACTATCTGCAGCATGTAACATATGGTATGACATTAAGTACTTACTATACTGCAGCATGTAACATATGATATGACATTTCAGTACTTACTATACTGCTGCTCATTCATAACTGTGAAATGGCTGTCTGTGTTAAATCTTTTTCTGTTTGTGCATTATTTATTTTGGCTTAGCATTTAAAACAACATTCTGGCATAAAGGTTTTATCTTCTCTTATAGGGGGTGTCTGGATGAAAATTCTATAATCTATATAATGTTTATTTGCTGTTTTTAAAATTATAAACTTACAAATTTTAGACATTTTAATATGTATGATTAAAAAAGTGGTTAATTTATAAGAAATGTACAGTACTGATTTCATTTGTTTTATCACTGTTATTTTAATATATTATCTGAATTTTTTTTTTTTATTTCTTTCCATAGAGTTTGGGTGTAAATTGCAGCAGTGACAGATCTGTAATTAAGAAAAAGTTGAAAGAAATGAAAGCTCTTCTAGAAAAAGAAAGAAAAGCTCATGAGAAAGAACAAAAAGCGCTCGAAAAATTACAGAAAAAAGCTGAGAAGGCTCGCAAAAAATAACTCATCTTCCATATAAAAATTAAAGAAAAATAAAACAAAAAAAGTTTATACTTGGCTACAGTTTCCTCAAAAAGTGCCAAATATAATTTCCCCTTCAATCTATCTATCTCTTTTTTTGTGTGTGAAGCTTTTCATCCCTTTCCTATAAATTTTGTAGTTTTTTAGATATTATAATTTGTTACTTTAAGACTACGTCATTTTGGTGTAAATTACAAGAAGTCATATTACTTCTGTTAGGAGATTTACAAGTTATTTATATAAAATTTAAATATTTATGAAATACATATGTGTTAGGTTTTACTTTTTTTTTACAATAATTTTTATTTGTAAATAACTGTCATAAGTTTACTATCAAGAAAATGCAAGCATTTTATAACTCTTTTATATATTTATACACCAGTATTTGTGTAGCCCCTCCCTTGTTATACACAAGTAAATGTGTTTGTGATTTGTATTTTTTTAGTGATATTTATGCAATCATTGGCCAGTTTTTAACAGTTTAGACAAAGTTCTTTTATATTTTTCCAATCATTACAGTTATGAGTTAAACTATGATGATTTTCATCTGACTTGCGCCCACATATGTATTCTTTCACTGCCAAAAATAAGAATTTAATTACTAATATACCTTATATCCTGTTCTTTTTGTTTGTTATTTTAGCTGTGAGTGTTATGTTAATTTCTACATTAGTATTAAAATCAGCCTTATTGTTATAATTTAAAAAGTATTATGCAAGAAGCATAGATCAGAAACAGTCAGTATCTGGGCATGGCCAAAAAAATACATTTATAATGTGAATTGCTCATATACATTGTTCAGCATACTCACTAAATTTTTAATTTTTGAAAAAATGTGATTATGATTTAAGAACTATTATTTATTTAGAAGTGAAATAGCTATCATATAATTATACTTTTTAATGTTTAATATGAAGATTATCATCAAACTGTAATTGTTTTATTTTATTGAATTTGACTTTAAACATTTGTTTTATCCAGTAATGCATAAGTTTTCTGAAGAGGAAATGTAAGTCTTTCTTGAAAAATGAAATGAAAAAAATACGTAGCAACTCCTGAATATATGAAGTAGTTCAGTACATTTCTGGGGATTGAAGAAAGTCACCTAGAGATAATTTGAAAATGTTTGACTGAGGATTTTATGAGAATATGAAAAATATTAATAAGTACAAGTGATATGCAGTGAATAGGTTTAGAATATGCACATATAACAAAATATTTACTAATTAAAGCAAATATTTTATTTAGAGAAATAAAACTTTTAAGTGGAAATTTCTTGAGACAATCCTACTATTTATATCAATTTATGCTCATTTTTTGTCACAAATATTTTTATAAGTTTCATTGTGGAGATTTATTTCAATGGCTGATGCATATTTTAAATGCTAGTCGAAATATACATAAGTTATGTTTTAGAATGCAATCTCTTTAGATTGCTTTTGCATTTATATTTTCTCGTATTGTTTTGTTTCTACATTTTATATGCTATTTGTTTGCCAAGTGCTGTAAATTTTGTTTTGGTATCATAATCTATATATAAGGTTATTATTTTGATATAATCATTGTGCTAATGCTCAAATTATGAAAGCTTCTTTTTCTTTATATTAACACCATTGTGTTCAAAGAGAGTAATCTGTAGTATTGCAATGCTTGAAGTAAAGAAATTAGTTCCTTGGCATAATTGACATTCTTGTTTTATTTAACCTGTGAAGATGTGTAGCATGCATTGCACTATTAGTACTACAGTAACCATCTTAGCATACATTGCCAGATGATCTCTATTGATTTTGATTAATCAGCACTTTAGTATTATCTTTTAGTTTCATTCTTAAGAAATGTTTTGAATGTGTTAAGAGGGTGTATATATGTTGTTTCTACATCTTGTTTTGTTTGTAATTATCTAGGAATAAAAAGATCCATAAGTTTATAAACTTTACAGTGATCTTTTTTGCAGCTTGTATATTTTTACTTAAGATCCATTTATTGTTTCCAATGTATGTGAACAATTTAAAATTTCTGTATTTTTGCCTTGTAGCTATTTTAAATATATGAAGTTCTATGTGTACATGTGGAGTTCATTATGTGAAGAAGTTTGGGGTACTGTAATTTAGACCTGGATCCTCTATTAGCTTTTTTAATAGCTGTAGAAAAAATTGAAAATATATTTACATTTTTTAAGAATTCTTTATATGTATGATTATAAATAGATGTCTCATGTATCCATTTGAATGGCCCTTTTTCTAGGATGTGGTGAGTTATTAGCTAATTAAATAGAGGTTGCAGGTCTGTCAGATAGTGTTGAAAATAAAATAAATGTGTAAAGTGTGCTTGTAAATGCAGCTGCTTTCAATTTTTGTTAAATTTTGTGAATAGTAGGTGTAATTTTGTCATGTCTTATTACTAATGTAAAAACTTTGTCATCATTTATCCAAATTTTACATAATAGGATTAGGCTGCTTTTTATAAACTGTACATTATTTTGTTTTTATATTGTAATTTTTATAGGATTTTTACCTTTTTAATTATAAAAGTAATTAATCATTCTTATGTTAAATGATTCTGCAATTGTCTCAAAGCATCATTATGCATAATTTCGCATTTATGACATTTTCTGATTTTATAAGTGAAGATATTTATTTGACTGTCTATATTAAACAATTCTATAACCGTCTCAAAGCATCACTATGCATGATTTGGTATTTATGACATTTGCTGATTTCATAAGTGAAGATATTTATTTGACAGCTTTATGAAGGCTTTAATTTTATAACTACAATCCTACTCTAAAAACGTAATGAAATTGGAAGCTTTATAATGTACCACTGTTTTTAAATAAATATTTTATATTTTTTAGTATTTTTTGAGCTTTTTTTTTTAAATGTTCATTTTAGATGCATTCAAGTTGCAATTTTTGGCATTGATTTTATTCTCCTTTTGACAAAGCTTCTGAATGCGTTAAGATGTGCAATACCTTAATTTTGGAATTCATTTTTATGTAATTTTTTGTGTTGTACTGTTAATCTTAAGCATTTCTGTTTGAATAAGTTTCTGTTATTTTAGCTGTGATTATATGTACTTTTAAGTGATAGATATAAAATCTGAAAGCAAAATTTGATTCAAAGGAATTTCTGTTGTGAATTTCAGAAATGTATTCATAATATATTTGTTTAACAAAGTTTGATGGTTTATGCTTTTTATAAGAATTTCATTTTATTGATAAACAAAAAAATACCATTTTACAAACTGAATCTTTAAGGGATATGCATATGAAGAACACTTATCTATTCTCTGTATGAAATTTTGCTGGGTTTGCTGCATTATTATTCTCATATGTAATAAAATGTGCATTTGTAAATAAACTTTAAAATCAAACTCAATTTTAGTTGATATAAAACCCACACATTATCATTCTGGTTACATGGACTTAAAAAAAAAATTACAGTTTAATGTCTTTGTAGATTTGCAGATTAAAAGTAGGATATTTCTCCATTCCTTCTTCCTCTAAAATGTTAAGGTGTTTGTACAGTTGTAGTTTTTTTAGTTTATGTGTTTGTGTACTAAAAGATGCTAATACAATCCCATATCAGAAAATCATACTTTAGTTATCATGATATTTTAAGGTGTCATTCATATTAATTTATGGTAATATTTTGCTTTGTAAAAATTGCCTGTTTTAGAATAAATTTTCATTATTCTAACAGTAATTTGTAATAATATGTGCTTTTATTTATTTTTTAGAGGATATTTATGTCACTGTAAGGGAAGGAGGAAATATGGGGAAATATCTGACACCAAGTTTTCCATAGGATCCTTTAGTTATTGTGCTTTCTAGTGCTTACTATTTTATGGTTAAAATTTTACTCTTACCTTGAGATTTCATATAGTTTTTTTTTTTAATTTTCTCTCCTCCAACTTATGTTATAATCTGTAAAAAGAATGATTTCTGATAGAATATCGCAATTTTTTTTTTTTTTTAATGAAAATAACTACTAGACATATCTTAATAGTTAAAATATTTATTATGCTAATTTATTATATATATCATAATTTATAATTTTGACTTTTACTTAAATCTAGTTTTTCATTTACTGTAAGAACGAGTTTTATTCAAGCAAGTTCTGGTTTTTCTTCAATATTTATTATTTGATTATTGTTTTAAGCAAATTACATATCTAGACTATGGATTACAATAAAAGCTAGATTATTGTAAATTCAGATACATCATTTGAATTAAAGATCTAGGATTTTGATGTTTTGTTTTTAAGTTATGGCTTATTATTAAAATTGATTAAATTAATGGTACCTTTCTAAGAAGAGAATGAAAATAGTAAATCACACTTTATAAGCTTTAAATTTTGGTTCTGAATTTATTTAATTCTTTCAGTAGTACACATTTTCAGACAATAAAAATTCATTTACACATGTTTACATAAAATACATACAAAACAAGATTTAGTTATCAAAATGTTTACACAAAAAAAATATATAGGAAGATATGAGCTTTAATGAGTTTGTTTTGATGTAATACTGAGTAAGTTACTCTTATATATGAAAGTAAATTTATTCACATTTACACATATGTGTAACAAAATTATGTATATTCTTAAAATTGTGAATTAAGATTGAAAAATCTTAAATATTTTGTAGATGAAATATTTGACATTCAGAAGGAACTTTTCAAGCTTTTTCTTAACACTTTCAAAATATCTTTAAAAATTTTTGAATTATTTATATACTAAAAAGCTATAAAGTGTCTTATTATTCATATAAGCCATATTTTATAAATGTTACAAGTAATATCACTCTGCAAGTTATTGGACAAACCTAAATTATTTTTGGATTCAATCCATACAAATTCTTGTCTGTAGTGTTACAGGAAAAAAAAAAAGTTAGATTCGAATTGTATGATAATTGGAAAGATAACAAAAATTTTGGATGTTTAATTGCTCATCACAGAATTTGCTTTATCATAGACAAGAAACTTAGCTCTTTATTATATTCAGTATTTTAAATTTATACTTTTGAAATAAGATTTATTAGATTCTTAAAATCTCCTGTTTATAATATGACAGTTTAAATTTTATTTGAAAATAAACTCTGCTTTTATTCCAATCAATTTGAATTCTTATTACGATTTCGCATGTAATTTGTCTTGAATAAAATTTTAAAAACGAAAAATATTTTTCACAATAAACTTTTTCTCAAAATTTTATTAAAAGTCTTAAGATTTTACGAAACTGTCCAGTGTCATAATTTAGACATCTTATAACAAAATGCTCTTTACTCATCTTTTTCATTAGAGTTCCTTGTTACATACATTTATTAAAACCGGCTTTTTCTATTAATAAGCTTTGACCTCCCCCCCAAATTGCAATTTCAGGAAAGGGGAACATCTATTGGTCCAGCAATTGTGTTTGTCTGCTTGTTTGAGTACATGAATGCGAGAAGGAAAAGGAAATGGATGAGGTCTTTTGGGGCTTCCCTGTCCCTCTGAGGGCACAGTGGAACACATGTGATTGGACCGGAATAGCAATGGACTTCAACTCGGAAAAGGATCGAGTTTTGAAGAGCTTCATAAAATTAAAGAAATCGAGTCAAAAGTTGTTCTCATGCTTTCTCTTGAACCCTGAGGAAGATATTGTGAACCTTGGCTAGTCCACTACCCACAACACTGCTCGTACTTGAAGACGTTGATGTCAGTGACGCTCGGGTTGTAGTACAGTCAGATTCTGTATTCATTGAGGCTAATGAGGACGTTCTTCGTGGTAATCTTGACCTTACATAAGGAGATGGCTTGATAGCGTTTGTGTATGGACAAACTTCAATAATAGGATCATTGGTCCACAGTTCCTGTTATATGAAATAAAACAACATATCTTTTAAACAATTGCTTTCAAGTTGTACGTTAAAATAGTAGTCTTTGAACTAAAGTTGTAGCCTGATTTTTTTCCCCGGGAAAGAATACGAGAAAATTGTGCTATTTGTGAATTATAGTTGAAATGTATTTCTGGTTTATAACCGGGTCATTACAATTAAACTTCCCTATAAACGGCATCCTACAGTGCAAATGCATAAACGGAATCCAAAGAAGCTTTGTATATGGGCTGTGTACGAGATGCGCTCACAGAATTTCGGAAAAAGATTTTTTTTTTTGTTTCAAAATGTCCACCAGAGGACGCCTTTTCGGTAAAAACACGAAATTCAACACAATAAACGACCAGAACGGAATTCTGAAACAATATTAACATTTACTGACTAGTTTCTGATCACCTTGTCATTGTACCACATTAAGTAAAGGTATGGGAGAAACAAAAACAGTTTAGTTTGCAGAAACAAGGACAGATTAGGACGAAATTGCACAAGAGGAGCAATTGTTAATTGTGTCCAGGAAAATGTAGGGAAAGGTGCTTCATGTGACCACCCTCATTAACCTGCAAAATTTCAAGTCGATGGACAGTGTGTTCAACGGCAGATTGTAACTGATCAGTTGGGAGGCTTCGTGCATGAAGTATTACGGAATGTGCGATGTTGAATAACTTATCATTCAACGTCGCATAAGCTTCACGATACACAAGATTTTTTAAATTGCACCATAACCAGAAATCGGAGTTAGATCTGGCGAACGTGGTGACCATGGATTAAGAAAAAAGTGACTAATGACACTTTCCTCTGTGAAGTGTTGGAGCAATAGTGCCTTCATGAATTTGTGGGGGCGCACCATTCTGCATGTAAAGGACCCGCCTTTGCTGTAGTTGAGGCACAACAAATGTCCGCAGCATATCATGGTACTGATGGCCTGTAACGGAACATGTGACAGACCGAGTTCACCAATTTTCTCAGAAGAATGGCCCAAGGATGAATGTCGCCGTGAATCCACACCAGACAGTGACCTTTGGAAACTCTAGGGAAATTCAGTGTAAATCCCCAGATTTTCCTTAGCCCAAATGCGGCATTTCCAAAGCCATGACAGGCGTCAACAGTCATTCTGTTGAGAAAACTAACTGCGAATGAAAGACGTTTTGGCTTATCCCTATCAAGCAGCTCTTGGGTATGACGAATCTTGTCTGTGAAGTAGTGCATTATGTTTCTGAGTATTTTTCAGTAGGTGCTGTAACAATAGCCTGTCTGTCGAGAAACTGCAAGTGCACTACTCCCCCAAACTTTGATGTCTGTGAATGTGCTTCAACAGCTGTCTGACGGCATCAACATGTACTGGCGTTACACGCTTACGGCCTCTTACATGTTGAACTCCTCATTTCCCCGTCTCTTCAAATCTCTTAATCATGGCCCGGATACCTTTAGTAGACATTGTAAGATGAAATTCATGAACTGCCGCAGAAGCATTTTCCTTGTTTTTGTAAAACAGCTTCTTTAATAACGCACCTTCAACTAAAGAAATCGTCATTAGTACAACCGGAAACATCGACTTAAAACGTGACAACGTCTGCAAACACTTTATACTCTAACCTGTTTTGCATAAAGCTTCCTCCCGACATTTTTCTAATACATCTGATAGCTTTTCCCGGTGTTGCATTTTATTACTCATAATTCTTGTTCTAAATTGTTAATACTGATTCTGTATTCCGTTCTGGTCGTTTATTGAATTAAATTCAGTATTTTTTCCGAAACGGTGTCCTCTGGTGGACAATTTGGGACTATAATTTATGTATTTATAGGCATATATATATATATATATATATATATATATAATCTGTTTTCTTTCGAAATTCCATGAGCGCATCTCGTATATAGCCCATATATAAAATTTCGTTGCATTAAGTTCATCTATTTGAGCTGTAGGATGCCGCTTATAGGGGGAGTTTAATTATAACCACCCAGTATATGGCTAATGGGTATTATAAAACAAATCATTTTACTGTACTTAATGACTAAATTGAAAAGTTAAGTTTAATTAAAAATAATTTATATAAGACAGGTCGTAGTTATAGACTTTTTAAGATTACAAATCAATACCTGTGTTACATATACAGTGGTACCTCAACATACGTCGTCCCTCGGGCAGTTTTTTTCCCTTGAATTACGAGCGAACATTACTTTCGAAAGATCAGTGTGTGTGTGTGTGTATATATATATATATATATATATATATATATATATATATATATATATATATGCGTATAAATACATATATACATACATATAAATGCATATATTTGAAATGTAGCTTAAATGCATGATATAAACTTACGAACATCCAGGCTGGAAGCGGGAACTCTTCTCCTCCACAAGTAGCTGTAAAGGGAGTTTCGTCCATTCCATTCATCACAATATTTTGCCAGTTTTCGGCTACTAAAAGCTTTTTGGAATTGAATTTCTGCCCTGTTTTGTTATTGCAGCTTTGCTGTGGTAAGGGCATTATGGCCACATATCCATAATGCCCTTACCACATAAGTTATATCTCATAAGTCATCATTGAAGCGTCTGTCACTACTATAATCCTTCTTCCCACAACCTGTATTTCACTTGGAAAGCAGAATGAAGATTTTGCTAATATCAATTTTCATATTTTCTTTATTTTTAATTTGTATTATTCATTTATTTATTTTTCTGATGAGACTTTTTGTGATTGGAGATTCAATGATGTCGGTTGAGAACCAGCCGATACAATCGTAACCCTAAAGTTCAGTTTTGAACCTTGAACTCTCGCAATTTACTAGTTTTTTTCTTTGAACTGCGCAATTTTTAATTGTTTTCCACACAAGTTTCTAATATTTTGGATCTCATAAGTTACCATTGTTATTAACAAATATTCTTGTTGTCTGTAATATTCTTTTGTTCGAATTACTGAATGCACTATTTCTTTTATTGCAGAGAAAAGGTAACAGTTCAAAAGATGTTTCGGGTATTATAGATACCCCCTGATCGTTTCTTTATGATGGCTCCTCGTTAAACTCTTATTATGTACTGTTCGATATAGTTTGCTTCTTTAAGTTTCAAAGCACTAACGTTTAATTCTGCTGGTAATTGTGAGTCACCTAGATTGCATAATTGACCCAGTCTTTTTGATTTGAAGGTTTTGGGGGCACAGTTTAGTGGCGACAACTGCACAAATATCAAAGTATATTTTAGATCAATGCTTGATTCTTCAGTATTTTTCATTTCTGATGTTCATGTGGCAGGAATACACTCGAAAGACAACATAGAGTAGATATTCACATCCTATCAGATTGGATCCAACTGGACCGGAAAATGTTTTAGGTTCGGTAGTTTTTCGGTCTAGTTTAACCATCAGATATCTGAATAAGAGCTTGTTTGTATGAAACTGCAAGTGTTGCAGTTCTCAGTTTTTTTTTTCAAGGCAGACAATGACACCGTTGTTTTTTTTCTGCATCAACGTAAGTACTGTCACAACTGACTGCTAGTAGTACAGAAATATTTACTTCGTTACTCTAAAAAAATTAATAACGCACTTATTTCTTCAACATGACTGGTACGAGATATGAACTACTCCAATATTGATAACTATGTTCAGACAGCACAGTGATATGTTCTTCATCTTTCTCTAAACGATATCATACGAATTTCTTTTTCCATGAAAATTGTTTTATAATGCCAGAAAAAATTAAAGGAAACTTCTAATCATAATTGATTTTAGAAGAATCTGCAATCTGCTTTATAGGTCTCACTCAAGTTGTGTAAAAAAAGACTAAAATAGTGATAGCCTCAATGAGGATGTGGCTATGGAGGAAAAGATACCTTGACCATAGCAAATCTACAATCACAAACAAATGCTGAAATTAAATTTTAAGAAAGATTTTTTATCATTATAAAGGCATAAGATTGCGGTGGAATTAAAATGGGTGAAGAATTATCTCCTATAGTGAATTTTGTGTTGTTTCGAATCCAGCTGCGGGCATGGAATGTTCGTAACTATTCGGAATTAGCTTTAAGCAAGCCTTCGTGTAGCAAAAAAAAAATGACCGTAATGTTCCAAACTAAACCTTGCAATCCAAAACAAGCTGTAAGATGTAATAAAATTTTCTCCTAGAATAGCCCATATTTTGAAAATTTAATAAAAATAAAACGTTAATTCAAAACGCACGATGCATTTAAAAATTAAAAATTCACATAATTTGGCCTATTATGTGCTTTTTACATGTAAATATAAAAAAAAAAAATAAAACGATTTTAGAATCTCGGTAAATTATTAAAAATGTGAAGAAAACATTTTGCATTTTCGGTATATTAAAGAACTGCTCTAAGTTTTTGTGTGCTATCGGAGGCAGCTTTTCTGCACTACCTATCATGAAAATAAAAATAAAAATTTTTTTTAGAGACTTTACTTGTTAATTTTCATGGCAACTTACCTCATTTCCTACTTTTGTCCATTTAAGTACTGCCTCATCATCACCGTAGCATCCTGCACAACTAATGATCGTTGGTTCTCCTCCACATCTGGAAGAAAGAGAGAAAAAGTTCAAATTCCCTACAGATTATGAAACTATTTTATATATACTGAGATTTAAGAAAGTAATTCAAGAGTTTCTATTCTTATGAAGCTCGTGTTGCGTTAATTAGGTAATTGGGATTAGTGCAATTAAATATCAGCAAAGACTTCTTGTTGCATGTTAGGTTGTTCATGCTTTATTCAAAGTTGTAAATTACTTGAGTGTTCAAACTTTATTTTTACCTAAATGGGGCGATATATGTTAAGCTTAATAGAGTTCTAATGAGGGATGATTGAAAATATGCAGTTATTGAAGGAATTTGTAATTATGGTTGGTCAGCTCATGGAAGATGCTGTGGTTGAAGTCGAAGGTGAAAGTGACTGGCAGACGACTATTCAGAGGAATTTTGAAGTAAGATTTTGACGTATTTGTGCATAATTAAAAGAAAGACAATGACTTAGCGGGGGAAAGGAAGGTATCGATGCCTCAGGTGCCCACGAAGATGAAATATTTAAATGAACTGTTCTCATATTATCTTTAAATATGACAATAAGGAAGAAAAAATGCAATGACCAAGCATAATTTATATAATTAAGCAGTTGCGTGCTGTTTACGACATGTAGAAAGTTGTAACACATTTCTTGGGTCTTACACTGATTTGCCTTCAGAAGCATTAATTCTACAGATATGTTTTGGGGACAACCTGTACCTTCTCTCCCAGAATCATATTTCAATACTCTCTTTACTTAAATGCTTGATAAATTTTCTTTAACATGTTAAGCATCTCAGCACCACTATTTTTTTCACTTGATCTTCATCCATAACAACTCTTCAGACAACATGGTTATTTGTACATCATCCTTAGGTTCTATCTCTAAGGCTGATACTGTCATGTGGTTCTGATTTTTGATGTCCCTAGTGATTTTGCTGAATTCGGAATGTTCTCTTAATGCTGTGGATGATCCCAACTGCAATCACGTTGATTCGAATCTATTCAGTGCAGTCTCACTCGAAACTTATCTTACTCAAGAATGACTGAGTATGTATGCATTATATTTGACGAGAAACATCGGATTGTCTTGTACGCGAGTATATGATACGGACTGCATACGAACCTTTAAAACTCAGGACGAATTTACCCATTTGATTCATTCGGCTACATTAAGTATTAGTAAAACTGAACAGATTTTATATACTTAAATATCAACTTTGGAGAACAAGGTTTTTATTTTCCGCTTTGAACTGGATTAACAGATTTATATGATAGAAATGCTCAATTTCCAGATCCATATTGCCAAAAGAGCCGTATCTTCTTTGAAAATTTGCTGTTAATAGTTGGCATAAAGGACAGTATGTGAGTAAAAGTTTTCTATGTCATTTTTCGTTTCAAATCTCGTTTATTGTACACTGAACAGCTTTAGGAGGCGAGATTTTCATCTTATTAAAGATGAAAAGATTAAAGCATCTTATAATAGAGTAAACGCTGCGTGTCCAGCCTTTAGTCTGAGTAAATAAAATTTCCAAATGAAGCTTATATTTATTTCAAAATTGATATTAGATTCTACATTACACAAGTGCAACAAAAGAGTGGTAACCTTGCCTAAATAGGTCGCAGTGTATCCAGTTAGAAGAAAGAGTAGCTGGGCGACATTGGTGTGAATTCTGTATTCTCTACCACTTTAAACTAGGTTTTCTAATGGTGATCAGCGGTCTTAGATCAAAATCGAGATTGCACGTGGTAAAAATGTATCTGAATGCTATCAAGGGTTATGTGAAGCCTGTGGTGCTGGAATGAGATTGTGGATTTACATCAACGTGGTATGCCTGCCGTCCATTCATCAAGATCAATATGACATGGTGAATGGTAACCTTTCCATAGATTGTCTATGGCTGTCCGGGAATTATCCACAGAAATTTGTCTTAATCCTCAAACCATGTCGCATGTACTGAAGAAAAGTTTAAAGAAAATTTCGTCTCTCAGGGTGGGGGCATTCTCTCACTGTCATCAACAACAAACACTCGACCAACGGTATCCCACGACTTCACAAAATTTGGCAAAAAGTAACAAACTTTGCTTTTCATTATGTTGAGGTATATAATGAAATTTTATTTACATGTTCATTAAAATTTGTTTTCTAACTATATTGCCACTACTTTATTTACAACTTTTGTTATTATCAATGTTATCAATTAAGGAAAAAACATTAATTTCATAAATGAATTACACATTTTATTTTAATTTACTTTTTTGATAAACTTAAGTAAATAAACGTTATGTTTGGTGATACATAAGTGTACTTTGATTTTGTTGCAAAATTATTTAAAGAGAACCAAGTACCTACAAAAATAAAAATATTATGGTTGTGTTTCACCAAAGATGATTAGATATAATCAGAGTTATTCTGCCATATATTTTTATAGTAAATAATTCGTGATTAGATATTATCGACTATGGTAAAACCATGCTTAATCCTGTAACATAAGTGAAATTTCAAATACCTTTACAAACTCTGTTACTGCTAGATATAGATTGAAATTCGAATTTGAGAAAACTGAGAAATTGAAGTTAAATATATAAAGTAAAAATGTTTTAAAAGGAGTCGGTGAGTAGCCACACATTTTTAATATTATCAGGTGAAAAGATGAACCCATCTTAACTTTCTTTTATGCAATATCCACGGGCACTTTTCCCCAATGATCCATTTGCGGTTCTTGTTGCTCTTTCATCCTATCCACTAGAACTGTTGCTTTAAATATTTCCAGTTTAGGGTTGGTTTTTAATTTTCTGCGTTCCCAGATTTTTTTTCAAAAGTTTCTGTGTTTTTTTTATTTTTGTTACTATGTCCTCATCCGCTCTACCTTCTGTAGCTACATTTGATCCAAGATTGGTACAAATTTTAGTTTCTTTGATCGTTTTTTAATTAATGGCATTATTATCTTTTTTATTTCTATCAATATTAAGTATTTTTTGTTTCCTTTTCATTTATTTGAACCCCAATTTTTGCAGCCTGGTTGATTTTATTTTCATATCTTCTATAATTTGAACACATTAAAAGCAAAATACATCCATTGACACATCGTAGCTGAAAACGTGAGGAAGTCTAAAAAAGCGTTCCAAATCAATTATGTCCTTGACATCCAATCACTTTGAACTGCATAATACCTTTCTCGGATTCACATGAATCCGAATGTAAAATTTCATCAACCATTTTAGAATGTATAGCGAGCATAAACCCACACACAGAGGGAGGATTTTGTATGTAAAGATATGCTATTCTGTTAATTAGACAGAGAATGTGAGTAGTATGTTGAAATCTATACTTATGTTTATCCCATCTACCCCTCACTCTTGTTTCGTTCACTTCAATAGTCATCTCTCCGATTCTATTTATGTTCCTAATTTTTAATGAAATAAATGTTCCATTACCAATTATTTAAATATATGAATGTTCTACTTTGAGATATTCACCCAGGATCCGAAATGAATTCTGAGCAAATTGGAAAAATCAATCGTGTATCTCGCAGATACGAGGCCTCATAATGACGCGATGTATTGAGTAGTTAAATTAGAGTTTGAAACATCAATGGAGTATGGAACAGTGGGCAAATGACCAGTCCTGCTTTAGACTGGGTTCTTACTTTCATTGGATAGCGACGTCATTTTCCTTCAAAAGAAATCGTTGTGTGGCCAAGAGTGTTGCTGGATGGCCTCATATATATTATATGGAGGCGAAGATACAAAGTCGTTGATGTTCATGTTCGTATGTTTCGTTTGTTCTAGATTCATATTAATGGCTAACAAAACGTCCTGTCTCCTGGTTCTAGTTGCCAACTTCCTGGAAAGTGATAACATTCAGTATCTGTATGGCCTTCTAACTCTCCTGGTCATATTCTATGTTTAGATTTTACACCAGAGTTGTAGATTTCTGTCAAACCTTGATTTCAATTGGTCATTTAGAAAAAGTATTATAGAATATTAGGTTTTATAAGAGGGGTAAGACTCATTTGAGAGGCCTTTGATTTCCTACCTTCAGTTCCACATAGTTTTTAGCACATTGTTATTTCAAGCGTGTGAATACTTTGAACTATGGCCCAAGTTATTTCGGTTGATAAATCTTAATACATGCTTCTTGCAGGGACTTTAATATTTCAATAATTGTTTAATAAAATGCAACTTGCTCTTCCTTTGAGATTAATTATATTATTAATTAGCTTTATTTTCCAAGTAATTTCCCCTTCATTCGCTTTTATTTTATTTATTTATTTTTAGCATTTGATTGATCATATATTTCAGAGTCGTTTAAAATCAAAATCATCCCAATCGAATAATTAGATTTGAAGTTAATTATTGTAATATGTTGATCCCCTAATCGAGCGTCCTTCAGTCATCTTTACCTAGTGCTTCCATTGGTCAATCATGACCACTCACTAAGTTGATTATCATAAAGAATTGCGTTATCTTTAATTTTAGTGATTCACGTAATAAGGTTTAAAACTACAAATTTCTTCTTTTTTCTTTCATATTTGGTTTGGTTTGAATCACACGGCGGTTAATGAGAACAGGACTGGCTACTTAAATCAGATTCCAAATGGCTCCTATCAACCATGCTTCATACCGATCCTCAGTAGACCGTTTTTATTATCCTGGATCTTCCGAGTAGTTATGCATCAAAATAATGGAGAGTAACCTCTCCCTGGCCCACGTGGGGCCTTAGGATGCAACCCCAGTGTTTAGTTTCCAAGCATGATTAGTTATCCACTGAAGGGATGAAGACCTGCGTCTTGGGCTACCCCAACGGACTGGATAATAATACCGTAAATAAAAAATAATGTAATAATAAAGTATTTTTATTTTTTGTGAGATCAATCAATATGTTGAGCAATGACACACGGGATAGCAATATTCGACGCTAGAAATAATGGTAACGCCTGGGTAATTGCTATACGATAAGGAATGATTACCATGGTTGGTTGTGATTTATCGAAATGAAAACCAAAAGAACGCTAATAATGAGGCATTCAGTATATAATGGTTTTGAGTTTTGATTTAAAAGAATATTTTGTCGCACAATAAGGTGCACTTTTATAGGAATGCTAGGGGAGAACGCTCTCGAGTTTTTACTTTTAAATATATCGGGAAATCTCATTTTTATCCTTTATCTTTCTATAAATTATTTTTTCTTTAATGACTAATCTATATTACCTTCCGTACAACAAAGACATATAAAATAAACAATATTTCTTTATCGGGAGCGACGGTAGCTTATTTGACAAAGCCATCCTTCTCATAATCGGAGGGTTGCGAGTTCGGGGCCCGCCAAAGATCCACCGTGTTCTTTAATGAAACGCATGAAATAGGTTCGTGGTCGCAATGTCCTCAAATGAGGTGAGATCCCAAATGAGGTGGTCTGCAAAGCCTTCTGGTTCTCCCCTGTTTCTAACACTTTGTTCGAAGGCCTCCTATAATCAAATGGCCAACAAATATCTATGGCTTGGTAATGGTGAATGCTGTTAAAAGAAGTGTACACGCATTGGGAATAACAAAAACAACAACAACAATAATAATAATAATTGTTTTTTGTTTAAAAAATTTACAGAGGTGGGACTTAGTAGAAGCATTTTTGTTGTTTTTCCTTTTGTGGCAAAGTTATAATGCCTGTGAAAATGTCATATTATGAAACATAACACATTTAATGACTTTAGTTATTTCTTCCTCGCCGTTAATGGCATATAGAAAAATGCACTTTTAAGATTAATGTGGGAATTTTAAAGAGCGATATAAACGTTCTATGAATTTTCTCCTCTGAAGTCTAGAAAACCTTAAAATAAAAGCTATAAGTATTTATTGATATATAAATATATGATGACAAAGAAAGTATTTTTCCTATATTCTCGTTTTGTTCTGTCAAATTATGGAATCAAAGAGACGAAGTACACAGGCTACAGACAAGGACTGCAACATTGAGGTTTGTGAAACATTTGATTGAGTTCTAAAAGGATTTTGAAAATTAGTTGAATATTGTATCTATTCTAACAACCAGAAAAGGTAAATGGAGGTTTAATTTGTGGAATTAATTTCCTATAAAGAAAGGAAGAAAACTTTTCCATTCCCAAGCTAGGATTTAAAGGGTTAAGTAGAAAGGATTTGCTTTTCTCTCGCACGTATTCTTTATCTAAAAGAAAAAATACAAAAACTGATTTAACTTTTTCTCTCGGACAGAAATATATTGTAAGAAAAAGATACAACTAATGGTACTCACTAGAGGGAAAGCTTTATATCTGCTTATATATATAAATAAAAACAGTTATAAATTATATAATCTCACCTTGTTTCTAGTAAAGACTTGATTGGCTTGTCAGAAATTTTAATTTTTTCTTGGAGGTTTAACTCAAAAGCATAGGGCACTTCAGTGGAACTAAATGAGACATTGCTTGCAGTTTCACTACTTTTATGAGTTCCCCAATCCCCAAGTTGTAAAATGTCCCTCTGTGCTGTACTTATTGAAGAGTCCGTGATAGAATCTTCGTAATTTAATCTACCAATTTCCTCTGCATTCTCACTTTCGGAAACCATATTACACCATGTAGGCAACTGGGTTCGTACATCTGTTAGTCGAGGATATCTCGATCCAGAAGATGATGATGGTGACCTTAAGTCATTTAGCCATTGGTCTGTTCGCTGAGACAAGACAGAATTTGTCCCTGAATAATCAAGTACATTAGATGATCGACGTCTACTAAGAGCTCTGTTACGAATCGATTCGAGAGTCGAGTCAGTTTCTTTAGACGATTTTTGCTTACCACAAGATTCATCTTCAGTGTATGT
This sequence comes from Pardosa pseudoannulata, assembly GCA_032207245.1. Classification (NCBI taxonomy): domain Eukaryota; kingdom Metazoa; phylum Arthropoda; class Arachnida; order Araneae; family Lycosidae; genus Pardosa; species Pardosa pseudoannulata. The sequence continues at coordinate 7,408,333 of CM063502.1, read as the reverse complement.
TACAAAGACGTCATCAAAATCATAGCTGTCACTGGCAAGAGATGAAGTGAGAGTTTCTTGAGATTTCACCCACTGTGTTACATCATCTGCACTAACTGCTCTTAAAAGAGCGTTATTTTTTACAGATGCTGTACTTTCGTCGATCTCCTGAGCATTCAGTAGTTTATTTTCTGTAATTTCTTCATGAATACCGTCATTTTGACTGTTGGGAGCTAATTCTATGGAACTGTCTGACCAAGCACAATCTTCATTTGGCTTCGAATTACCAACGCTGCTGTTCACTGACACCTATATGATAGAGAAATCTTAATATTTCCAGAAACTGATTAGCAAATTTCAATGTAATGCTAAAGAAATTAAATTCAAGGTAAATAAACACACTCAGAGGACAAATTATCATACATAACTAATTAGTAGTGTTTGGGTCCATCTTTCACTTGAATAACAACAGTTGAGTACTTTGGCAGTGAGCATAAAAAGGTAGGATTATATTAAAAAAACTCCAGAACTGATAGAATCTTCCATTTTGGTACCAGAGTCTGGTGCGTTATTGCACATTACGGTACAAAAGTGAGTATATTTTGAAAACTAAATTTTTTAAAATTCTGTTTTGTATTCCGAAGCGAGAAATAACGTTGACTATTTTCTGTTATATATAGTTCTCTCGTTGTTACAATGAAAAAGTCAGAGAAGTCTTAAAAAAAAAAAAAAAACGGTTTTGCTCTAAAATAGTTTACAAACCAATACATGACGTACCAGGACTGGTCTCCTAGAAAATTTGCTAACGAGGTTGTGAAGGGGTTGCGGAGTACAACGAACAACGTTCAAATCGAACATCTAGCTTTGCGTTGTACCACTAGTTTCTTGCGATTAAACTGGCTTAAATAATACTCTTGCCATGGACAACTATTTACTAACTGCAAAAGCTTTGATATTTAGGATTCTAACCAAGCAAATAATTTGAAATAATTTTAGCTGTTTACTGGGTTCTGATTTCCATGCTCACTCCCATAAGCACCCATATACAAACTTGTTCATTGAGTGTATAATAATGGATTTATAATTTAAAAGATAAATTAGTTTCCTTTATAGATTTTATATTAATTCAATGATCATTCAACTTTCAAAAATGTCGTAATCTTTAAAATTTTGAACAATCTAAAAAGTTTATTCTTAAAATTAGAACCGTACAGTATACTTTTTATTCAAATTAATTACTGAATATAAGGCATAAAATGAAACAAAATTTTCAGTACTCATACAATATAAAACTTCCACCTAAAATTAATTTTAAAGCTGTAAATATTAGGTAATAATCCTTAAGCTTGCGCAAGCTCAGATACAAATTCATAGATTAAGGAGGGCGGGAAGAAACAGCCTCAGAAATCAAAACTTCGTTGCATGTATATATATATATGTGTGTGTGTGTGTGTGTAATATAATATATCAAAATTATTTCACTTTAATATTTTCTTAAAAAAACCCTCCTTAATCCCATTCTAATTCCTTAAAATCTTTTTCCCCGCCTCAAAATGTCTTAATCAAAGGAGTGTCCTCGACTTAAAATTCTTTCAATATATTTCCCAAAGCTTATGTGCAATAAATGTACATTTTCTGTCCATTCAACACTTTTTCCAGCTGTCGCTGGCAAATGGCTTGGTTTTCTTCTGATCTTAACAGTTAATTTCGTTGACTAAGTTTCTTGTCTCTTGGGAAAATTCTATCTGTCTTCGCTCTTGGGTACACCTCTGTTCGAGCAAATTGATTTTTGTGTCTTTCTCTTGTCTGCCGCTGACTAGTGAAGATGCTGTTTTCTAGCAGCTCTTAAATAAAATTTTCTTTAGACTGGGACTTGTGTGCCGTTCTCTCCAATGTGGCTAGACTGCATCTTATTTTTTATTACTGATTAGGCTTCTTCTTGAACAATAGCCCGGGCAAGTGAAAATAATAGGGGCTATAACTTCAAATGTGTCCAGCAGTTTTATAATTCCTGGATTACATATATATATATATATATATAAAGAGAGAGATAGAGAGAGGGAAAACCTCCATGTGATCACTCTCGAATAGAGGACAACCCTGTTTAGATAAAACTTTTACAGTCCCAGTTCCAACACTATTTCTTACTTATTTACCTTTAAACAGAGAAAATTGAGAATAGCAGGCTGTCATTTTGGTCAAAAATATTAATTGGGCTATTTGATTGTAAATGAAAATAAACTGTTTTCTAATCTAAATTTAATCTCTAAAGAATACTTCTTAATTCTTTAATCTGTTTAAAGACATTGATTAATTTATCAGCATTGATTAATTTTATTCCCTTGTATAAAACTTTGCTACATAAATTGTATAAATATAAAAATAAAATCTCTTTATTGTTATTTATTTTTCACGTAATTTCTGACCAAACGAATACAGAGTATCTCTATATAGAGAACGGTTTCACTGTGTATATAAGGTCACTTGACAAGAAAATTAGTCATCCTTGCGATTAAGAGCGTAAACGTACCTTTAAACTATTACATATAACGCCACGATAGAGTCCCGTGCTCAACGACATGCTCACTTCTTTTACCTGATCATAAGCCAGCAGTTTTAAATGAGACATTTTTGTTTCCAGCAAGAATTACACTTAAAGATGGTTACATGTAAGGATGCGAAAGAGGGCAAATAAAGGAGTGATTGCTAACGGGCATGCGGTGAGTGAAGTAACATTTTGCAGTGGACTATTTACCGTGTCTGCAATCTGTGGGGTAGCACGCTTGACCCCGAAACAGAACTGTAGTCGGGAAAATTCTTAGCAAAAAAGGGGAGGAGAAGAGTTTCACGTCTTCTGAATAAAAATTGCTCCCAAACCCGACAAGAAATGTAACAGTCCATGTCAATTAGAGTGAAGGAACAGCATGGAATTGAAATTTAAAGCCAAGAAGATACAACTTAAATGGGCAAGAAGAAAGGAATGCTAACAGAAGGTGATTGGTGCAATTTCATTTCTATCGAAATGATGCAAAGTCAGAATGAAGTGGTCTGGGATGGTTTGCATACTATGAATTGCTGAAGTGACCAGCATGTTTGTTTTAACATCTATCAGGTGCTGCCATTCAGGTAATATCTTAATCACGAGTAAGCTGTTGACACTCCCATTTTTCAAGAACAAAGTTTAGAGGGTGGACACATATATGACTGGTAAGATAAATATTCACACACCCTATCACACCTCGAATATCTGTAAAATCCCCTGATTTCAATACAATTAAAAATCTTGGGGACAAACACTGAAATTAGCACCCGAAACTGGGTGGAGTTGAGTATATATTCAGTGAATAGTTAAACTCGGTACGACTTGCCTGCAATACCTTTTGGACTGCCATCCGAACAAAATCTAGGCTCAATTATAGTCATAAAGTTACACAATACTAATAAGACTTTTTTTTTCTGTCTACGGACTTATTTTCAGGACTGGGCAGTGTATCAATATATCGCAAAATATTGATATAGCGCGCTATTTGCTGACACCGATATCCCCACTTTCAATTCGGCGATGTATCAAGATGTCGATATAGCTAAATTGATTTAAGGTCCTCTGATATGATATCGTCTTTGAGATTTGCCAGGAGTAACAGCCCATGCACGATGCAACTTAGAAATAAACATCATCTCTCCGATTTCACTTCATGCGATGGTAGTGTTAATATGTTTCTCATCGTGAATTGGAAATACCGATTTCAACGGCGCATGCCTAATATAACTATTCGCCGATTTATATTCATCGTGAAACGGTTTTTTTCGACTGAAGGCAAGTGCAGATGTTAAAATTGACTAGTAAACCAAATTCTTTTCTTAAAATTGGACCTAATTACTAACATAAAGCTTCATCACTGTCCCCAAATGTAGATTCACTTGTATTTTTGTCCAAAAATAGAAAATTGAATTCTTCTTCCAAATTGTTACTTAAGTGCACGTAGAATAAAATTTAAATGTTATATTTCTTGCTTTTTCATGGCACTTCATGGTACATAATTTTATATCATTTTATAGGATATTAATTTCTTTCGAAATAAAATGCTTTTAAAAAATTTTCTAAAATGTTTTGATATCAAGCCTCTTGTATATTGATGTAATATAATAAAACAAGCTTAAAAACTATTAAGATGTAATATCTTATATCGATATATTGTTAAATCATGATATAAAGCAGGTTATATATCATGATAAAATTTTCTACATCATCCAGTCCTAATACACACACACATGCATAAAGGGTAAATATTATTTGCTAGTATAAGATTACAGAAAAACAGAACTAAAATATTCTTTTCATTTATGTAATGACATTTAAAAGGACTTATTTCCTTTATTTGGTATATATATATATATATATATATATATATATATATATATATATATATATATATATACACACACACATATATACATACATACACTTGGGAAGAAATATTTAAGAAGGATCTTACTGTAGATCTGACACATATCTTCTCTAGAACGTAGAGTCTGGACCAATGCAAAAAGGACCGAAAAATATACTGTGAACTTATAACTTTCGAGCAAGTATAATTAATTAATTGACATTTCGTCGTTAAACCTGTGCTCAGTGTATACATTTTTCTATCTCTAAAGCTCAAGACATTTTGAGCTAAAGTAGTTTCGAAGTATACTTACATCATCTCCGTCTTTATTATCAGAATTTGGTGCTTTCAATAGGTTTTGATAACGTGCAGTGTAGTCGACATGATTTGTTGAATTTATGCTTAAGCTATATTTATCGAAAAGTTTTCGCAGAGCTTCACTTGCCTCTAATAAACAGTGTCTGCATTTTACAGAATTGGAATTCAAATGATGACAAGTACATAATTTCTTTGTTGTAGATGTAAGTTGTCCTTGAGGGGAGTCCTCAACTGATTCTTCCAACAATTGGGATTCTGGCGATGTCAGGGAAGACCTTTCTGTGCCCCCAGCTCTTTTCACCGTTGTAGCTTCACTCCTGTCTTCAGGGGAACTACTGCCATGTTCTTCTTCTTCTGCAACAGTTTCCGAATTGTGTCCACTTCCTCTTCGGCTCGGAACCAACAGTGGCGTTCTGCAAGGAGTCGAGAAACATCCGCTGTCCAAGCGACTTCGAATCTCTTCCTTTCTTTTCTCGTTCAGCAGTTCCTAGAACAATCAATAATAACGGCCTTTAGCGTCTGCTCCCCTACCACCTAATAGACTGAAAAAATATCTAAACATGGTTTTTTTTCTATCATATATTCAGAATAAACTCTCAAAATATTTTGTTCATTCTTTAAATGTTCCTAGTACATTGATTTTTCACTTTTCTTCTATTTTTGCCTTATTAATACTTCAAAATATTTTTGAACTCTTTGTAGGTATTATTTTGCTAATAAACTGAATAGTTTTTATTTAAACGTTGGATTTTCATAGAAAATTGGTGAATTTTTAAATTTAAATTTAGTTTTAATAACTTTAAAATTTAAAACGAATACCCGGATTTGTATTAAGGCACATTAGGAGTGTTTGGTAAACATTTTTTAAGTCTCTAGAAGCATTTTAAAAAATCATTTATAAACACGTTGGATTTTATAATAAAAAAAGCTGTTCTTCAACTTTTCCTTATTTCTACTTCGTTCTCTTTGCCACGCCCTAGTTACGGCCCTGCTTCTTACTTCACCTTTTAAATGCATCTGATGCAGTTGTATCTTGAGATGTGGTAGAACTACAAAACAAAAATGTAGTATTTGTATAAGCTTACCTCGAGATTATTCTATACATCATTATCTCATTCCAGCAAAACTTCTGTTATTGTCAAGGGATTGGAAGTTGTAAAGCTGGCGATTTTGGAAAATACTTTCTGGGATGTTTACTAGACAATTATTAATCGAATTTTAAATTGTTGAAAGATATATGTTTTAAAATAAAAGTATTAACTTCTAACTCATTTTTAAACAGGAAAAAAATGTAATAACTTCAAAGATTTTATTAAAAATTGTCTTCTGAAGTTGAAGTAAATATAAAAAGTGAAACAGTTTCGATTATTTACGATGGGTACCTAATTTCAACGGTACTTATTGCTTTGAGTAAGAAAATTTTAGACGATATTTAGTGGTTAATTTATTTTTGAAATCGGCGTAATTCTTTTTTATACTGGCGGTAAGGAAATATTTTTAAAATTTACATATTATATACTTTAAAACGATTCTCACCATTGAGGATTATTAAATATAACCAGGCAGTAAAAATATGCTCATAATGTATTATAAACAAGTCCAAAAACTAAATATACTTGAAATTTTGGGTGGTAGCAAAAGCATGGTTTCTCAACCATACTTTTAATGTATTCGATCAAGTACAACCTTTATTACTCTAGATCAACGCGGCGCCCCCGATCGATTTTTAATGCTCCCTCGCTGGACTAATGTAAATGTATGATAGCCAGAGCGATTTACTTACTCTTATCAAACGGCGATATACAGCATGTAGTCAGTTGAGTTTAGGATTGTGTATAGATTAGCAGTTTGCTAACCTTGAGTGTATCTAATAACACGCAGGTATTTTTTGTTAGTGTGTGATCGTATTTCGAATAGACCACGCGTAGACCGTGCATTTAAAACTACCAAGGAATCCGAAATAATTCTTTTCTTCAAAACCCTTCATGGATAAATGTAAAAGAAAAAAGAAAATTTTAACGATGAATGGGAACATCTATATTGTTTCGTTGATTACAAAGGGGAGTGTATTTGTTGTGTAATAATAGTGTTGCGATTCCCAAGGAAAGTAATATTGAACGACATTTTAAGACCGTTCATACCAATTTTGATAGTAACTATCCAATGAACTCTGAAATTAGAAGAAAAAAATTATTTCTTTAAAATCTTCAATAACTAACCAGCAAAGTTTTTTTACTAAACCACTGCAACAACATAAAGCAGCAACGATCGCGTCATGTAAAATATCGCATTTGCTAGCTAAGAATAAAAAAACATTTACAGATGGAGAATTAGTGAAAGAAGCCATGTTAGAAGCTGCTGATTTACTTTTTGAAGAATTTAAAAATAAAAAAGAAATAGTTTCAGCTATAAACACGTTGCAGTTATCAGCACGAACTGTTACTAGAAGAATTGAAGTAACTGCAGAGAATTTGGAGGCAGAATTAGCAAATGATATGGAAAATTTTATTTTATTTTCGCTACAGATGGATGAATCGACAGACGTGACAAATATATCCCAATTAGCAATTTGCGTGAAGATGGTATATTCTGATTTTACAACAAAAGAAGAATTCCTTAAAGTTCTGCCATTAAAGGAAAGCACCAGAGGAGAATATATCTTTTCTACTTTTAAAAAGTATATAACAGATGTAAAATTACCTGTACAAAAGTTATCGTCAATTACAACAGACGGGGCACCATCGATGACTGGTAAGAAAAAAGGATTTATTGCCTTATGTAGACAGGATTCCTTATTCCCTAAATTTATTTCTTATCATTGCCTCATACATCAGGAAATGTTATGCGCAAAAATAATCGGTTTTCAACACGCATTTACGATAGTAACAAAAATTATTAATTCCATAAGATCGGGAGCTATGCAACACAGATTGTTTAAATTACTTTTAGAAGATGAGGACGTTCAGTTCACAGATCTTCTTTTACATACTGAAGTGAGGTGGCTGAGCAGAGGTAAAATACTTGAGCGGTTTATCATGCTTTTGCCACAAATAAAGGAATTTATTGCATCAAGAGGCAAATTTTACGAGCAATTAGAAAATAAGGATTGGCTAATCGACTTCGGATTTCTGACAGATATAACGGCAAAGTTGAATGAATTAAATTTAAAAATACAAGGGAAAAATCAGCATATCGCCGACATGATTAGTACAGTAAATTCATTCAAATGCAAGTTAGTGTTGTTGTGACCCCTCTATTGAAAAAATCATTATCACATTTCCCAAATATAAAATATACTGTTGAGAGTTTAAATTTGAATAATGAAAATTTTACTGCTACATCATATTTAGAAATTATAGATAAGCTAATAGAAGAGTTTTCTTCTATAATTTGAAGATTTTGCAGCATTAGAACCCGTTCTAAGATTTTTCATAAATCCATTCAATGTTACTGAAGATGATGTCCTTGAAATAGTTTCAGTGTATTTCGAGCTTCATAATATCGAAGACCTAGAATTAGAAATAATAAACTTGCAAAGTGATATTATTATAAAAGCGCATAGTAATGATAAAATGTTTTGGAACTTAGCCGATGAAAATAAGTATCCTATTTTAAGGAAATGTGCGCTAAAAATTTATTCATATTGTGAAACAACATACAGTTGCGAGTCTTTGTTCTCAAATATGAAATATTTGAAATCAAAATACCGAACAAAGCTTAATGACTCACATTTAGATAATTGTTTAATGACCGGGAACTCTAAATATATCCCCAATTATAAGAAATTAGCAGAAAATATGGACACCCAAGTTTCACACTGAATTATATGTATCATTATGTATGACACCAACAAAATAAAGTTATGAAAAAATGTGTTTTTTTTAATGCCTATTTCTACCTGTTGATTATCTGTAAAATATGCGCCCTCGGTGATTTTCAAATTTAGTATTGCGCCCTTAAGGCCAAACAGGTTGCTCTAGATAATAGCTAAACCAAATTGTCATTTACCCCTCCGGAACATTTAAAAACGGTTTTTTTTTTTATATAGAACTCCACTTTATTCCGCTATTGTTTTAGTCTCTTCTATCTAACATTCCAATTGTTTCTTCGGGGAAAATTTTCAATAAGCTTTCCGTTAATGCAACAGACCTCGGAATGATTATCTTTTTCTTTTAAATTTGAATATTTAGTCTATTTTGAGAAGAAACCTTGGGCGTTCATATGTCCACTAATAATAATATCACATGTATTTAAATAATGAAAGAAATCATTCGCTTTGGAAAAAATAATTAAATTATTTAATTTTCCCTGGCATAAAGAAGAGCTTATAATTTTTTATTATTTTAAGTGCTGAAAACATTTTCCGATCACTGAAATTTGCATTTAATCACTTTCCGTTAAAACAAATATTTTTATAACTTATTTTATTTCCTCTGTTAAACTTATTAGAGGGCATGCAAAGTTGCTGTCAGGGGTCTTATATCCCAGTTAATTTGGCGGAAACCATTTTTCACTAACTGCAACACATTTTCCCCAATTACTTATCTAATTTTTGGTTCTTTGTCTATATTCCCGAAATTCTTGTCAATTGCAATTTGTGAATAAAAAGGTGAAATATTCCCGATTGTAGCACATCATTATTTGGATTTGTCGTCCTATGAAGTTGCCTTCTTTCCCCTAGATAGTAAAACGTTCAAGTGACTTTCTGGGTGTCATTCTCACAAACATTATTTAGGTATGTAATTTAGTGCTGCCATCTGGCGTACTTATGATAAACAAAGTATCTCTGAACTGCAAAAGTGGGTCAGAAATCTCTCTAGATGAGCCCCACCCCCCCTATCCCGTATTAGAATGCAGGAGGAATTTATAATTAAAACTTATTGAACAGTTAAAATGCAAAAAATAAAGAAAAACATCTAGCTGAAAGATATTCTGGAACTTTCAAGTTTCGATCATCCGAAAAAGTAGAAATGAGTGAACACTTGAAAGTTTTATATATTTATTTATATAACCTAAAGTTCTGTATTATTATAAAGTAATCAGTTTTTCAAAAACAAAAACAGTGAAAAAAGTTACGTGTAATATCATAGTATCTTTGGCTATGGGTAATTTTCGTGTTCTGTGTCTATATTTCAAACTCTCAGACAGACCAAAAATACTGAGCAAATATTTGAAAGGTTTATATATTTATAATTCAAAAGAAAGATGGCCGAATGGTTAGGGCGCTGGTCTTTGGTTTCGGAGATGGTGGTTTCGAACTCCACTGTGACATGGGTGTGCGGAATCAGCTTTAAGCAGTAGGTCCCGTTCTCATTAACTCTCATTTTGCAAAAGAGTAGACCAAACACTCAAAACTAAACCCTTTACTATAAAGAAAAGTGAAAGAAATTACGCTTTGTTTCTTTCTGAAATTACTAAGATAGTAGTAAAATCATTAAATTTGTTATTCAGATTTTAAATTAGTAACACATTCTTACACAAAGAATAAACTTTATTAGGTTATGCACGCTAGTACACACAGTACATCTCTAGCAACTAACTGCCACACACAGTATTGCCAGGTTCACAAGTTTCAGTCAGTTAATAAAGAAGATTAAAATAATAAGACAAGGAGGAATTAAAAACTCAACACTCCCTCCAATTCCTACTTGTAAAAAAAAAAACATAATAAAACATTATACACTAAAAAAAATACACATCAAAAAGAAAATCAATCATTAAAAAAAAATATCAATTTAACACTTAGCAAGACAGTTTATCAGAGTTCTAAATTTTTCGAATTTATCTCTAGGCAAAGCCTTTGTAAATATATCAGCCAACTGTTCATTACTGTTGACATAGTCGATATTCACCGTTTTATCCTGGTATTTTTCACGGATAAAGTGATACTTCACATCAATGTGCTTAGTGCGTTTGTGAAGCACAGGATTTTTGATTAGTTTTATGGCACTTTGATTATCAATGTGCAAAACATTTTTCTTACAAAATGATGCTTCATTTATGTCGCATAACAGTTGGCGGAGCCATATCACTTCTTTCACTGCAGTAGACGCTGCTATATACTCTGACTCAGTAGTAGATGTTGACACAGAAGATTGCCTCGTAGTGTTCCAAGTAATGGCACCATTCGATAACAAGAAAACATATCCAGTCGTGGACCTTCTGGTGTCTAAGTCACCAGCAAAGTCTGCATCAGAATAAGCCGCAAGATGAGGACTTTCTGTTTCTGAGGTATACTGGATGCCATGGTATGGAGTTCCTTTCAGGTACTTCATGATTCTTTTTACAGCATTCCAATGTATTTGGCTGTACTTATTTTGGAACCTGCTTACAATATTTACAGCATATGTGATGTCAGGTCTTGTGGTCGCAGAAAGAAATAGCAATGACCCAACAGCCTCACGATATGGTACAGTTTCCTCTAACGTGATGTCCGGTTCAGATGACAAACAAACATTGGGATCTGCTGGAACACTGACTGGGTTGCAACACTCAAGATTGAATTGCCTTAAAAGTTTTCTGATGTAGGCATGTGAATGGATGAAAATTGAACCATCTTTGTTTCGCTCAATTTCAATTCCAACAAAGCAACCTGACTTACAAATAGTGGCTTCAAAATTCTTGTTCAAGTTTTCTATGATGTCTCTGAGAATTCCTTCATCTTCGCACAGTAAGAGAACATCATCAACATACAAAATAAGAAGAACTTTCTTACTTTGGAAAACACCATGGTATAAACAAGGATCTGCCATGCTCTGATTGAATCCATAACTTGTCAAGAAATCTGAAAACTTTTGGTTCCAACATCTTGATGACTGTTTTAGACCATATAAAGACTTTCTCAACTTGCATACCAAATTTGTATTAACATCTAGACCTGGAGGAGGCTGCATGTAAATTTCTTCCTCGATATCACCATGTAAAAATGCCGTTTTTATGTCACACTGCAGCATTTTCAACTTCTTTTGAGCAGCAATTGCCAGGACTGTCCGTATAGTGTCATATCTTGTTGTTGTTGAAAATGTTTCACTATAATCAACTCCCTCCACTTGTGAGAACCCTTTTGCACATAGACGAGCTTTAAAACGTTCTATCTTTCCATCTGGTAAGTACTTTATGTTAAACACCCATTTTGATCCAACTATATTCTTCCCTACTGGACATTCTATCAATTCCCAGGTGTCATTTTTCTGCAGTGATTTGAGTTCTTCTCCTATTGCATCTTTCCACTCCTTTGATTGATGGGAGTTAATTGCCTCTTCATATGTTTTGGGGATCTCAGCAACATTTACTTCATAGCGGCGGGGAATTCTTAAGTTTTGCCTTGGTCTAAGATCATAAGGGGATACTTCATCCTCTGAATTCTGTGATATATTAAGTGTATCGCTTTCATTCGTTGGTAGGTCTGTTTCAGTCTCTAACTCATTGGCAATATTTTGGTACCCAGAGCTACTGAAAGAAATTGTCTCCTTTGAGTGAATCTCTGGTGCATTTGCATCTTCATTAAATGAAACATTCCTTGAGATTTTTATTGATTTTGACTCGGGATCAAAGAGTCGATAATTTGGCGAATTTCTTTCATACCCCACAAGAATTGTTTTGATACTTTTGGGGAACAGTTTCTTGCGCAACTGATCGGGTACGTGCATGTAAGCTTCTGAACCAAAGGTTCTTAAATACTTTAATGACATCTGCTTTCCAGTCCATAGTTCATATGGAGTAGAATCAGGTGACTGACTAGTTGGTACATGATTTAAGATATGCACAGCTGTATTAACTGCTTCAGCCCACAAAAACAATGGTAAATTCTTACTGTGTAACATTGATCGAGCACTCTCCATAATAGTTCTCATATTTCTCTCTGCTCTTCCATTCTGCTCAGGGGTGTAAGGAGCTGTAGTCTCAAGTTCTATGCCTTTTATCTGGAGAAAATCTTTGAAGTCACGGTTGATGTATTCTCTACCATTATCTACTCTAAGGGCTTTCACTGTCACCGAATGCTTGTTCTCACAAAGAGACACAAACTTCTTGAACTTCTCTAGAGTGTCACACTTATGTTTCAAAAATTCAACAGACACATAGCCACTGAAGTCGTCTTTGAAGATCACAAAATAGTTGGCACCACCCAGTGATGACGTTGACATGGGTCCACACAAGTCACTGTAAATTAGTTCACCTGGTCTGCTAGATTTTTGTTTTCTATGGCCAAAAGAAAGTCTGTGTTGCTTGCCATAATGGCAACCCTCACAAAGGAATTTATCAGCATCAGAAAAATCGATTTTATCGATGACTCCCCTTTCACTTAACTCTCTTAGAGCTTTAAGATTAATATGGCCCATTCTCTCATGCCATAGTCTGATACTGTCTGTAGCAGCTGTATTTGCTTCAATGGGTTTTATCATTTTAAACAACATTTGATACAAATTATTAGAAGTACGAACAGCTGAAGCAATGAGGTCATCATCACGATTATAAATTTTGGCACTATCACCAGATTTAATAATTTTCATCCCCTTGCTTGTTACAGTTCCTTCAGAGAACAAGTTTTTCTTTAAACCTGGCACATAAAGTACATTTGTTATTAACCCCTCAATCCATGCATTGTTAATGAACTTTAAAATTCTTACCTCCCCTTTTCCTTTGATTGGGAGTTCTGTGTTATTTCCAAGACGGATTTTATCACTTCCATCTAACTCTTGAAAGTCGCATAATGAGTGAAGATCATAAGTCATATGAGCTGATGCTCCACTATCGAGAATCCATCGGTCTTGTTTGCAGCTTTCAAATTCCTCTGCTTCAGCACTAAATGCATTGTAGCCTATGGAGTCATTAGAGGTACCTGGTTCATGATTGTCTCTACCCCTTCTCTGTTGTTTTGATCGACACTCTCTGGCAAAATGTCCCTTCTTTCGGCAGGAATAGCACGTTATTTTCGATTTGTCCAGCTTGAGTTTTGACTTCTGGTTTCCTGAAGACTTTGCCGTCCGGTAATTCGCAACGAATTCAGTTTCCTCTCGCTCGTCTTCAACCAGATTCGCTTCTTCATCAATTAACCTGGCTGTTAGATTTGATATATTCTGTCTGCTGTCATCCATTGATAACCATGCTTGCCGGAAGTTACGGTATTTTGCTGGCAAAGTACCCAGAATTTTAGTAATAAGTGTGACCTCATTGATGATTTCACCAGCGTTCTTAATTTGGTGAGCTAAGTTTTCTACTCTGGCGATGTACTCGACAACAGACTCATTCAAATCCATCTTTAATCCATGGAATTTGTCCAAAAGGAGCATCTTGTTGAAATCAGACTTCTGCTGAAATACCGAGTCTAGTTTTGTTAACATTTCACAGGATGTGGTGTAGCTTTCAATTAAAGTTATCTGCTTCATCTCCATAGCGGCGGTGATGGTGAACATGGCGATTGCGTCGTCTTTTTCCCATTTTTCGATGTCAGTTTCGACGGTGGGTTTATCTTTTAATCCACTCGCTACTTTAAATACACCTTTCGCTTTTAGTGCACAATTTATTTGGAAACGCCATTGGGAATAGTTCTTTCCATCAAATTTACTCATTGACGAAATATCAAGTCCAGCCATGATTCTTGATTCACACGTTACTTCAAACTTCGTTAGGCCTAACAACCGGCGTGAGTCTCGTCACACGTGATAGCTAGCAACAAATGCTACGAAAATAACTGTTAGGTTTCTTTTTAAAATACAAACGATTATTAGTTGCTTGGGCGTAGATCTGGGCCCATAACCTATTCAGATTTTAAATTAGTAACACATTCTTACACAAAGAATAAACTTTATTAGGTTATGCACGCTAGTACACACAGTACATCTCTAGCAACTAACTGCCACACACAGTATTGCCAGGTTCACAAGTTTCAGTCAGTTAATAAAGAAGATTAAAATAATAAGACAAGGAGGAATTAAAAACTCAACATTTGTCAATATGGAATTAGTTGATATCAACTGGGCTTATATTTTCCTTTGTCGGTTTTTACGTTACAGTTCATAAAATTTTCAATAGTTGAAAGATTTATATCTTTGTAATCTTCGTAATCTCCCCTTTATAATAAAGAAATCAGTTTTTCAGGAAAAAGATAAACAATTACGTATTTTATATCCAATTCTACTTAAATTTCAAGGTGTTTTTTTTTTTTTTTTTTTTTTTTTGTCCATATTGCGATCTCTCGGCAGACCGGAAATACTGTGCGAATACTTAAAAGATTAATAAGTTTTGAATCTTTTTGAATCTTAAGTTTTGAAGTTTTCCATGAAAACAAATTCGTCTTGTATCACTGGTTCCGTATATTTTTCAATTTTTGCATCCATAATTCGAGTCTCCGAAAGACGAACATATTTTTCAAAGTTAGTAATAACTTTTTCAAGTAAAAATTAAAAAGATTACGTGTTGTATCGCCGGTTGCGTGTAATTTTCGAGCTCTGCATCCGTATTTCAAAATTCTGAGCAAATATTTCAAAACTCTAGATATTTGGCCCTTTTTAATAAAAAAGTAATTTTCCTCGAAATAGTGTAGAAATTTATGTGTTGTATCACACGTTTCGAGTCATTTTCGAATTTTGTTTTTTTTATTTCAAACTTCTGAAAGGCGAGAAATACTGAGCGAATTTTACAAAATTTTATATGTTTGGAATCCTCCTCTTTATTATAAAATAATGCAGTTCGGATGAAAAAGTGAAAATAAATTTCTGTCCCTTTAGCGAATATTTTAAAGTTTACCATAATTAGAATTATTGAGATCCCCCCTTTATTCAAAAATAATTAACATTCTACGAAAAAAATTTAAAAAAATACAGTGTTGTATTGTCTTTTGCAGTTAGTTTATTATGTTTACGTCCATATTTCTATCTGACCGGAAATCTGAGTGAATATTTGAAAAGTTTATATAGTTGGAATCCTCATAATATACCCTTTAAGTAAAAGTTTTCCACGTTATCCCCTATATAATAATAGCCTAAGTTGTCCTCGAATTTATGAAGCGGTTGGACGTGGAATGGATAGAGGCATCCATATTGGATTCTGGATGAGTTAGGGTTAGCAAAATTCAAAGCGAGTTCAAAAACGTTCGAAATCCACCCTTTCCCCCATTTCGATCGTTTAATGCCATTATTTCAAGCCCTATTTTCCCCGGTTAAGAGCAGGCGATGATTAAATTCATCAATTTATCACATTATAAGTAGATGAAAATAACATTTTTTCTAGCATTATGACGTTATTCCTTTAACCATCTCATTTAATCATTTCTTATTTTAAATTATTTAAATATCGTCTACATTATTTTCATACGTTTTATCACTGAACTTAGATATTACGTAAATAATTTTCTTTTATATTTGGCTTAAATAATAGATTAGGTACATATGTGATAATTTTAAATTGAATCATCGATTATTTTTTGTTGCAATGAAAATTTTATTACCGGTATTAACAAGAAATTCTTTTCATAAAAGTCTATGAGTCTATTTCACGGACTAGTAAATATCTAGCGTTTAAGTTATATATCTTTGAAAATTAAGAAGTTTGTTCGTTTGTGTGCTTGTTTTTATACATAACCACACGGTTTGCAATCGATTCCCTAAATTTCGGGCCGAACGATGGCCGAATGGTTAGGGTGTTGGCTTTCGGAACCGGAGTTCGAATCCCACTTTGGCATGGATGTTCGTAGCCGTTCGGAATCGGCTTTAAGCAGTAGGTCCCGGTCTCATTAGGCCTCGTGTTGCAAAAAGTAGACCGTAGTGCTCCAAAACAACCCTAAATTTCGGACATGATTCATATCTACTCCCAAATAATCCCTGTCAATATTATAATCTCTGCTGCCCTTCCTATCACGTAATATGACAAGATAAATTAATGTTGCTAACTAACATGCGGTCAGTTAAGCGTCTACCAGATCATTCTCAGCCAAAAAACGAACCATTTTTTTTTACCTGCTCACTTTACAATTCTGGAAAATGAAACATTTTAGTCATACTAGTAATAAAAGATGTAGCTAAGGATCGAGTTTTTGGACCGTATTTCAATCCTTCGAGGGACGTGAAATACTGAGCAAATATTTAGAATCCCCTTTTTAATAAAGAAATTGTGGCCATATAGTGATCTGAAAGAGGAGAAATATTTCAAAAGCTCTTTATTATTAAGTAATCATTGTCCACAAAAAGGAAGAAAAAAATTCTCTTGTATTGGATCCTTCTGAAATATTTATATATCCTCCCTTTTATAGCCAGAAGTGAAACAATGCACATGGTGTGTCGTCGTAATTTGAGTATTTTGTCCATACTGCTAAGTTAGATGGATCCCCTTTATTGTAAAAATAATCCCTTTTCTACAAAAGAAATTACTCGTTGAGCCTAATTTTCGAGTTTTATGTCCCTGCCAGACAAAAATGCTGAGGGAATATTTGAAATGTTCATATTTTGGATTATGAAGAAATCCATGGAAAAGTGAACAAAAATTACTATGTTGTTTCCTTCTGAAACATCATTAAATTGGAATTACTTGTCCGTGAACTGTTGTTTTGCTTATTTATTTTTCCTTTATCGTTTTTCACGTTACAGTACATAGAATAACCCTTTGCATTCCATTTCAAATTTGTCGAGGGAGACAATGCAAATAATTTTCAGTTTTTAACAAAACAAATCTTAATAACTAATTATTTTGCATTGTCTCTGTAGCGTTTGCAGACAAATTTGAAATGGCTCCTGGAGTGCAAAGGCTTAAAATCTTCTTTGGAGTCCTCACCATCGATATGTTTGCGGAAAACGGTGTATATTTCTGTAACAGTTTTCCTTTTTCATTTTTATCAGAATAATTGGCGGAAGTTCTTTTACAGAAGAGTTGAATTTTGAGAAGAAGTAAAAATACTTCAGCTATAAATTCATTTCAAGAATAATTAAAAAAATATTTTCTATACTATTTTCAATTATTTTTAACTTGCTTTATCATTTCTAAAATTTTATATTTTCCGAGCTTTTAATTTATCTTAACTAAATAAAAGTGAAGAGAAAATTAAAGAAATCAAAAGTTTAGTCTAAGCAGAGGAGTTCTTCTGTGGGTAATATAATTTTTTAATGACTAACGTCTTATTTTAGATACCGCGAAAATAAAAACTTGTAGAATTTTTGCTTTTTTAGAGTGAGTTTCCTTCTTGAGAGTAGGTAGAGGGCAATCTACAAAATTTTCAAGTAATTTCTATTATTTATAAATTTTCCATTTGGGTCTACATGTTATGATATTTCGAACGGTGCACATAAGTTTACTTTTTCGACAGATACATAGACTGAAATCCTCTATTATAAAATTCCATTTCCTTTCTCATAAATAGCATCCTATGAGAAACCAGAGGTGGGTGGCCTATCATAGTCTCCATTAAAGTAAGGTCTCATTCTTTCAGACAGTGACACTGAATCAATTCCTGACTTCCAATCAAAAATGTTCGGCTTGATTTGTGTAACCAATGTATAGGATTTTTCTAAACCCTGTCAAATGGGATATATACAGACAAAGATGTTTCAAATTTGTGTAGTAATA